>CM040180.1:21954540-22362040 GCA_022606695.1 Vaccinium macrocarpon | reverse complement strand
CAAGTTGGGAGGCATTTTGATGGAGGCGGTATCGATACAGGAGTTCCCCTGTATCGATACCAAGGCATTAGTGGGCGAACAGAATGTTTGGGATTTCCCTATATCGATACCAAGTGGCTTAAAATAGTCGGTGAACGATGTTATAAGGGCATTATAGGTATTCAGACTATAATGTGAATTAGGGTTGAAATAGAAGTAGCAGCCACATATAAATACTCTCTATTGTAAAACCCTAAGGCCTCGTTTGATTCGGGTATTAGGAGGTGGGATTGGACTATTTTTGTCCAATCCCGCGTTATCCCTTGTTTGGTTTTGCAAAAATAGCATGGGATTAAGAATCCCGGGACAAGTTTTATCCAATACGTATGAGATTACACAATACCTGGGGGGTGGTGGGATTGTTTAGTCCCGGATAAAATGAACGCGGAAGGGAAATCCACCAAATTGCAAAAATGCCACTTGTTTAATCCCGAAACGTAGTTTAGGGAACCAAACATGGGATTGGCCAAAACATGAGATATCCCAATGTTAATCCTGCATGAATCAAACAGGGGATTGTGTGAGATTCAGTACTAAATTAGTCCCAGAATAAATAGTACAGGACTATCAATCCCAGGACTATTAATCCCACTTTTTTTTAGTCCGCGAATCAAACGAGGCCTAAGGGTGTGATCATCAATAAACGACTATTCTGTGTACTCCCGTGGACGTACCCGGTTTTGGGGAACCACGTATATCTCTGTTTCAATTCTTGTACTTTTATACTCGTATATCGTGTGCGTGTGTGATTCGATCCTAACATGTATGTCTTTTTTAACTATACCCATATTGCTCATATTCCTAAGATCCCTTCTCCAACCTCTCCAATTGAGTTTGGTCCAATTAGCCTTTGTAATGCCATATACAAAATTATCTCTAAAAGCTTGGCTACCAGGATTAAGTATGTTCTTTCGTCATACATTTCTCCCAATTAGAATGCTTTTTTCCCGAGTAGGCTGATCTCTAATAGCTCTCTGCTAGCCTGTGAATTCTCAAATTTGATTGCCCATGCCAAAAGTGAAACAAATTCATGGCAGCTCTGAAGTTAGATATGAGTAAAGCTTTTGACCCTGGGTTTCTCTGACAAATGGGTCAACTTGCTCAAACAATGCTACTCCACAGTCTCTTTTTCTCTGTTTATTAAGGGTTCTCCTTTTGAAAGATTTTTCCCGCGAAGGGGTTTGTGCCAAGGTGATCCTTTGTCCCCTTATATTTTTATCATTTACCTCGAAACCCTTTCTTGCGTAGTTAATCATCTGGATGTATCTGGGAACTGGAAAGGTCTTAGACTTTCCAAGGACGGTATTTCTCTGTCCCATCTATTTTTTGCTGATGATTGATTGCCTTATCTTCTTTGTACCATCTCTTGATAGCTGTAATTTCTTTATAAAAAAAAACTATCGATGTTTTTGGTTCTTTCTCGGGGCAGTGTGTGAATCAGCAAAAATCATACATCACTTTTAGCCCCAATGTCCCCCCATTGTTTGCCAAACGATTCAAAAGCTTTTTTTTCATATTTCGATAAGTGTTGATCTAGCCCCCTATTTAGGCCTTCCTTTTGGAATCACATCAAACAAGAAGGCTTGTTTCTCCTTTATTCTAGAGAAGGCTGGCAAAGCTCTAGCAGGGTGGAAATCTAAAATCTTGCAGGCAAGAAAATTGACTTTGATTAAATCGGTTCTATTTGGTCTTCCTCTATTTTTATGTTCTACTTTTAAGCTTCCTGTTTCAATATGCAACAAGCTCAATGCTATTTCAACTCGATTCTGGTGGAAAACAAGTGATAGGAAGCCAGTCCACTGGTTGTCTCAGCTTACTAGTGGGAAGGAGGACTTGGCATTCAGGATATGAATCTTGTTAGTCAGGCTCTTTTGTTGGCACCTTCTGAACAATCCTGAATTGCTTACTTCTTGTATTCTACTTCCGAGATATTGTTCCAAGGACAACCTTCTCAAAGTCAAACCTTACTCTGACTCCTCATGGGCTTGGAAAAGTATCCTTTTTTGGAAGAGACCTTATAGCCAAACATATTTCTTGGAGAGTGGGCGATGGTGAGTTTATTAATTTATTCCATGACAAATGGATTCCAGGTATTGACAAGCATTTTAGCCATTTTATCCTTTATGCTGGGCCCGATGATCTTAAGGTCTTCTTTCTCTTTCATCTAACCCTATTTGGTCCAACCTAGGATTTTGAGAAGATTTCTGACATGTTTCCTCCCTTTCTCATCCCAAAAAATCTAGCCATAAATCTACCAGCAAGTATGGAACTAGACTGTTATGTTTGGCCTTTCACATCTTCGGGGAAGTACAACTCCAAATCTGGGGTTAGATGTGTTTATGACGTGAGTATGGATTCTAATTCTACTGCAACTCCCTCAATTTGGATTTATAAAAAATCATAATGCATGGAATTTGGATCTCCCTGAGCGAATCAAAGTCTTCAAGCCAATCTCCAATCACCAAATTTCCGTCTATTACGTTAAAGAATCATTTGGATTCTTCAACTGTCCTAAGAAAATGTGTTTTGTGTGGATGGGGCGTGGAAAGAAGGAAACTCATGGTGCGGGCTAAGTTTTATTGCAAAGGACACAAATAGAAACATCATCGTGCAACACTCTATTTCATCATATAGCAATAGTCCTATCCAAACAGACCAAATGGAAATCCAAGCAATCCATCAAGAAATCAAATGGGCTTTAATGCTACATATATTCTTTCTGATTGTTTTAATGCCATTATGCAGATAGGAGGCGGAGTGAGTGTCATTATTTGGATGCCATTTTGATTAGCAACTTGCATGTGGAGATTGCAAAGCTGAGCTTTTGTCGTATTTCTGAAGTGGAGCGGAAGGAAGTCCAATGTGCGCACCTCTTGGCCAAGCATGCGCTTGCCACTTTTTTTCATCACATTGACTCCGGTGATGGAGGTGTCACTTAGTTCTTGTTATGTAGCTTATGTGTAGCTTTATTTCTATATTGGTTAGTTATTTGTTTGTTTAATTCTCAGCTTGCAGATACTCTGTTTGTATTAGGTGAGTTTTATTAATGATATTTCTATCTCTTTATCTAAAAAAACAAAAAGGACCTTCAAAAACACAGTTGTAAGTGATGTTTTGGCCCATTTGGGTAATTATAGTAAAAGCATATTTTGAAATCTTTTCAATCTATACTACTACTTTTAAATGTAAGAACACGTTTTTTACTTTTTGTTTCCTTTATCTGTCCCCTAGCAATGCATATGAATCCCAACCCTATCTCATGGTCATTGTCTGCCACTTCGTTACCCAGACAAAATAAATGTGCCTCATCCACCAATTACACTTGTAACAAAATGTTGTTACATTTGCATATTAAATGAAGTATATTAATTAACCTAGACGTTAAAACTAATTTACGTACATTTGTTTCTTTGTTACTTCATAAGTTAATAACGTAATCATTAACTTAAGTTCATTTATTGTTTAACATAGTTAGGTTATGAATGTATGCATTAATTGAGTAGTGTATTCGAAGGCCATAAAAGGCCTTCATGCAGCTTTGGAATGTGTCATCAAATGGAAACTTAAAAACATACTTACTCTATATTTGTATTTTTCGGGCAAAGATAGGTGTTTCTTTGGTTGAGCTTTTGCCTCGCACACTTATGCAAAATGTGTAAGAGCCACACAACCTGACATTGGGCTGTTGTATCCTGGGGGGGAATAGCTAGTAGTCTGTTGCATCGGTTATTGGGAACTTACTCACCGCAGAGGTTATATCTCCTTAAAGAAAGCGAGATTCCCACACTTTAACCTATTTTGGTGTTGTGCTTATTAATTTATTTTATTAACTGGGGTAATTGCACCAATAATTTTAAGGAGATATCAAGCATGGAGCAAGCACCAGAAAAGATCAATGATGGCACTGGCAATCTCAACAAGCAGATTCAAGGGAGCTCATTTCAAGAGATGGAAAGGAAAAGTTCTTTTCTAGCTAAGCCTTCTCAAGGTGGCCTACATTCTCACAGAGAAAAATCCGAAAAAAATCTCTACCAAGGAGATGAACGAGGAAGAATATGAAGCTCATCTAGAGCAAGTGGAGTGGTACAACACAAATGAGTACAAGTGTCGGTATTATCTCTTAAATTGCCTTACAGATAATTTTTATGATTACTATGATACAACTTACACCTCTACCAAAAAAAATTGGAAAGCTTTACAGAGGAAGTATGATATTGAAGAGGCAGGCGCGATAAGATATGCGGCCAGTCAATTCTTTCGCTTCCAAGTGGTGGATGGAAAATCAGTTGTGGAGCAAGCTTAAGATTTTCAGATGATAGTGGCATAGATGGCATCAGAAGGCATCAAGATTAGGGACAATCTTGTAGTGGCAGGCATTATTAACAAACTACCATCATCTTGGAAGGAATTCCAAAAGGGGATGCGCCACAAGCAAGAGTAGATTTTTTTGGAGACCTTGATCAGTGGCATCCGCATGGAGGAGGAGGCTAGAAGCCGCGATGCACAATTGACACAAGTAGGTATTGAACATTCCACAAAGGTAAATTATGTTTCTGCTATTAACCTTAACTTACCCAACGATTAGTTTCCTACGAATGCTTATATGAAGCCATACAAATTTTAAAAAATAGGGAAACCTTCGTAACAAAAGATTTAAGAAAAGCTTGAACCAAGGACCCCCTTTACAAAATCAACAAAATAGTGTATGTTTTGTCTGTGTCAAAAGTGGGCATCTTGCTCGAACTTGCAAATTTCAGAAACTTGGTCCTGTTCCCAGGCCAATGTTACCGAGGGACCATATGTGGCAATGATTATAGACATTTGCATGGTTCATTATGTGGAAGGGTGGTGGGGAGACTCTGGTGCTAATAGGCACGTCTGCTATGACAAAACTTGGATTAAAGTATATACTCCATTTGATGAAGAGAAAACAGTTACACTAGGTGACTATAGCAAAACTAAAGTGTTGGGGAGTGGTAAGGTTGATTTGGAGTTTACCTCTTGACAAGTGATAACATTAAAAGATGTTCTTTACACTCCGTCCATGAGGAAAAATCTAATGTCAAGTTATCTTTTGAACAAGGCTGGCTTCAAGCAAACTATGGAATTTGATCAGTATGTGATAACTAAAAAAGGAACGTTTGTGGGTAAGGGTTATGCATGTGATGTAATGTTCAAGTTGAGTGTGGAAATTAATAAAGCACCAACAACTTCTGTTTACATGCTTTCTACTTTTAATTTCTGGCATGCTCGCTTGTGTCATATCAGTAGTAAATATTTGGGAATCATGAGTGGTCTTGGATTAATTCCTAAACTGACAAAAAAATTTGAAAAAATGTGAAAGTTGCAGTCAAGCAAAGATTACTAAATGACCTCAAAAAAGTGTTGGAAGAACAACCGAATTGTTAGAATTAATTCACACAGATTTATGTGAGTTCGAAGGAATTTAACTCGTGGTGGAAATAGATATTTTATCACTTTTATTGATGATTTTTCAAAGTATACTTATGTATATTTGTTGAAACATAAAAGTGATGCTTTTGACAGGGCCGGCCCAGGCCCAAGGCCCACAAGGCCTGGGCCTAGGGCACCCCAAAAATGACTACTTTTTGGGGCACCCTACCATTTTATACCAATGGGCTTGACTAGAACACTTTTTGGACCAAAATAAAGAGAAAAAATCCATTAGAAGTGACAAAAGAGCCCAACATTGTGACCCAATATTTAAAAAAGGCCCAAAAACTATCGTGGCCCAAAATTTAAAAAAAGGCCCAAAGCTAAAACTGATTTAAAAGAAAATCATTTTATGGTTGTTAGAGTTTTTATTTATGGTTTTGTAAAAAATCAAGACAGTTCTAAACGAAATGATTAAGTTTAGTTTATTATTTGCTTAAAGAAGAAGTAATTAGGTAGTAATTTTCTAATTTTCTTGTTAGAATTTCGAGTGGGTTTGTATTTGGGATTTCTAAATTGACACAAGTTCTTGAGTTTTCCCAAGTAACTAAAAGTTGATCAAACTTCATTGTTTTTCCAACTAATACAGTCATAATATTAATTCCAACAGATCAAATTTCTTACTTATGATAAACTTGAAAAACAATAGATTTGGGTAAAACTAGGGTTTGGCATTTGCATGACAAAGGAGTTTTGACCCAAATTTTGTTTCAAAAAATGCACAAGAACTCTAGATGCTCTACATTGCTATTAAATTTAGCTTGTATTAATACCTTTTTGACGGGGATATTATAGTAACAAAAACGTAGAAAGTTTGGTTGAGGAACACGAAAATTTTTAGGGCACAATTTTTTTAATTAGGCCTAGGGCACCCAAATACCTTGGGCCGGCCCTGGCTTTTGAGAAATTTAAAGAATTCCTTCCAGAGGTTGAAAATCAATTAGGTCAAAAGATAAAGAGAATCAGAAGTGATAGAGGTCGAGAGCATGTATCTTTTGCTTTCGACTCGTCTTCTCAGTCACTGAGAATTATCCATGAGATTACGCCACCATATTCACCTCAATCAAATGGTGTTCCTGAAAGGAAAAATAGAACATTGATTGATCTAGCTAATGTCATGCTTATTGATTCAAGTGGCCCCTCAAATCTTTGGGGTGAGGCAATTTTGACTGCTTGTTATGTGGTGAATAGAGTACCACATAAGAAAACTAAACTAATACCTTTTTGAGGTATGAAAGGGGCATAAGCCAAATTTCAGACATTTGAGAGTTTGGGGCTGTCTAGCTTTTGTAAGGCTTACAGACCCCAAAATACCAAAGTTAGGTGTAAGAGCTACCACGTGTGCTTTTCTAGGGCATGTGGTAAATAGTACAACCTATAAATTTTTAGATATTAAAAAACATATCAGATTTGAATCAGGTGATGCTATTTTTCATGAAGACAAATTTGCTTTTAAATCAAGAAATAGTGGGGGTGAAGAATTTCCTGAAAATATTTTGTCTGAACCAAGTTCTTCTACTCCTCTTGTTCAAAGTCAACTAAATACTGAAGTTAAACTTAGAAGGAGTAAACGAGCTAGAGTTAAAGATTTTTCATGTTTTTAATGTAAATGATACTTCAATTTCTTTACAAGAAACTTTATCGTCACTTGATTCTATATTTTGGAAAGAGGCTATAAATGATGAGATGGATTCACTAATTTCAAATAAAATATGGAAATTAGTAGATTTACCGCAGGGTTGTAAACCAATTGGGTGTAAATGGGTCCTTCGAAAAAGCTTAAACTGGATGTGTCTATTGATAAATATAAAGCAAGACTAGTTGCAAAAGGTTTTAAGGAACAAGCTGATCTTGACTTTTTTGACACATTCTCTTCGGTTACATGATTAGATTGTTAATTGTTGTTGCTGCAATTTGTGATTTAAAAATTCATCAAATGGATGTAAAAATAGCTTTTTTGAATGGAGACCTAAATGAGGAAATTTACATGGACCAACTCGAGGGCTTTGTGGAGCCCAGACTAGAAAGCAAGGTGTGTAAGCTAACTAAATCTCTATCTCTCTATGGCTTAAAGCAAGCACGTAAGCAATGGCATGAAAATTTTGATTCCTGCATGATTGAGAATGGGTACAAAACAAATGAAAGCGGTAAGTGCGTCTACTATAAATCACATGGGCCTTGTTCATTTCCCTGTTTAGTTTTAGATTTAGTTTTAATGAGATCATTATTTCCCTCATATCTCTCTATCTCTCTCCACTCATTACACATACTGACATCATCAAAACTAAACTATCTAAACAAACTCAGGCATGAAAATTCAAATGTGATTATTAGTCTTTACGTAGATGATCTTTTGATATTTGGCTCTAATTTGCATATTATAAATGAGACAAAAAATATACTGAATAGCCATTTTGATATGAAAATCTTGGTAAAGCTAATTTTATTTTGGGTATAAAAATCACTAAAACAAGTTAAGACATTTCTCTTGACCAATCCCATTATATTGGCAAAATTTTGAGAAAATATAACTATCTTGATTGCAAGCATATTGTTACTCCTTTTGATACCAGTGCACGTCTTTTTCCTATTAAAGATGACAAGGAGGTGATAAATCAAAAAGAATATACTAGCATGATTGGTAGCTTGCAATATGCAACTGATTATACTAGACCTGACATTGCTTATCATGTTGGGAGTACTTAGCAGGTTTACTAGCAAGTCGAGTATTGATCATTGGCATGCTATGGAAAGAGTAATGAGATATTTATTTGGTACAAGAACTCATGGCTTGTTTTATAAAAGATATCCTACTGTACTTGAGGTGTGAACGCTCGTCGCGGATTGTCCACGCGTTTTGGGTCGTGTTTGTTAAAAAGGGCAATCCGGGAAAAAGAAAAATTTAGAGTTGCCACCCGGGGTTTAATTTCAAGAATATGTTAGGTACCCGAGAAACCATTTAGAAAAATAATGACTCTTGTGCCACTGAAAATGGGTTTGATCTGCAAGAAATAGAGATTTGGGTTCAGGAGCCAGGTTACCCACGGCGAAGGTTTTGCTCAAAAAATGCACTCTGTGTGCCCGGAACTTTCCGGTCTTTATTAAATTTTTGTGGAATTTTTTTGAAAACATTTTATTGAAAACTATAGCATCTCATCATTGCTCTGAAGCAAACGCGGGAATTCTGTTGATGGGACAAGAGTGTCGTACGGCGTCAAAAGTATACCGTACGGTGCACAATGCTACAACGCATGGTGCAAAGAGAATTGTAAGCCGTACGGTTCTGGGTTTTGGGCCGTACGGTTCAGGTGGGTTTGGGTTTTTGGTTCTTTTGATCCATCCAACTCAAGCAACTATTCCAAGGTATGTTTCGCGTGTTCTTTTCATCATTGGGGATGCACAAGTTATCAAAAATTGGGGTGTCTATAGTTGCCCCTCTTCGACATGACTTGGCCACCATCATGTTGGTGCAAGTCGTGCTGGAAGACTCGGACATCCCAATTTGAAAAACCGTGCGGAAAACAAACAAGAAAATAGCAAATTTGGTCGAGCTCAAAGCTTCCTACGTACCCTGTTTGTAGGGATCAGACCAATCGTAGTTCAGGGCGCTATACATGTAAACAAGAATTATTGCAAACTTACCAGAATCAAATTGTGAGGATTGCCACCTTGTTTTTCAACGAGGGAAAAACGAGTGATGTGTTGTGAGAAAACCAGTGAGTGAGGTTCCATAGTGTGCGAAATCAGCGAGTGAGGTTTCATGAAAAACTGAGTTGTGTGTGAAACCAACGAGTGAGGTTCCATAGTGTGTCAAACTAGCGAGTGATGTTCCATGAAAAACTGAGTCATGTGGGAAACCAGCGAGTGAGGTTGCATAGTGTGAGAAACCAGCGAGTGAGGTTCTGTGAAAAAAACTCAGTCATGTGTGAAATCAGCAAGTGAGGTTCCGCGAAAAATTGAGTCGTGTGGGAAACCAGCGAGTGAGGTTCCATGAGAAAAACTGAGTCATGTGGGAAACCAGCGAGTGAGGTTCCATAGTGTGTGAAACCAGCGTGTGAGGTTCCGTAGTGTGTGAAACCAGCGAGTGAGGTTTCGTGAAAAACTAAGTCGTGTGTGTGAAACCAAATGAAAGTGAGGTTCCATAGTATGGGGAACCAAATGAGTGAGGTTTAGGTGAAAAATTTGAGTGTGTGAAACCAAAGAAGTGAGGTTCCATAGTGTGGGAGACCAACGAGTGAGGTTTCGGAAAAATCGAAATGCGTGTGTGAAACCAGTGAGTGAGGTTCCATAGTGTGGGAAACCAGCGAGTGAGGTTCCATAGTGTGTGAAACCAGCGAGTGAGGTTTTGTAGTGTGGGAAACCAGCGAGTGAGGTTCCATAGTGTGGGAAACTAGTGAGTGAGGTTCCGTAATGTGGGAAACTAGCGAGTGAGGTTTCGTGAAAAACTGAGTAGTGTCGTTTTTCGTGAAAAATCAAAATAAGTACTTGATGGATTTTAAAAACAAATGATTTTTAAAAGCTTTGATAAAGTGTGAGAAGCATATCTTGTAAATGGGGTGCAGTGCAATTTTCCCGTCATAAGAGAGAAAGTCGTGTGGCTTACAACCATAGTTGTCAGGTCAATAACTTCAGTTGTGCAGCTAAGGCATCAATTTGGGGTTGAAACAAAACCGTCATACCTCTTGAAATTTCATTTCTCATGTTCTAAATATCAGAGGCAGTTCTGGTGGAGATAATCTCTCCTTCAACTGATTTCTTTCTCCTTCAACTAGTTTCTTCCAAAATTCTTCAAAATCAAAGATCCAAAACCTTGGTTCATGCAAAACCCGACATCCATGTCTGATATTACTGTCGACGGAGGTGGTTTGACAACGTCTGGTATGTCATAGCCAGAGCACACAGAGGAGACGACGGTGCTGTTGTCGTTCGATGGTGGTCTGACTGTATCTGTTCCGAGTGGGAGTGGCACGGTCGAAATAGATCCAACCCACGAGGAGGGTCATGCAGCCTTGATTGGGGACACGGGATGATTTCTTAGTCGTGGTGGGCTCCCTAGAAAGAGAGCATCGGTAGTAGTGACAATGGCTGCAATAGTAGCGGTGATAGCAGTGGTAGTGGTGACAACAGTGATGGCAGTGTGAATGACTATGCAAACCTTCCGAGTACACCTGAGGAGAACCGACACTCAGCAGTGGGCCGTTGTCGCGATTTTAAGAGACGTCGCACGAGCCTACGAGCTCGGTTCTGATTTGGGCGCCAATTTGCCCATCTTTGCTTTTTTTTCATGGATATATCCTGTGTGCCATGGTGGCTTCTGCGTGGTTTTTTGCTGACTTCGGAGCATCTCTCGGAGCTGGGGTCTTTTGCTAAACCCAATTCGAAAATATTTTACAAATTATGAACAACCGAGTTTTTGAAAACGAAAAACAACCAGCAAACGAGGCTTCGTGAGTAGTAAAAAGTAATTAGAATGAGATGGTGAGGTGTCCAAAGCGTGTCAATAGCCATGGGTAGGTCGACTACTTAGAAGGTTAAGTTCTTGTGTGTGAGAACCAGAGTCAATCAACTTTTGTGACCATCCAAGATAGAGCAATGAGGTTGTTGACGAGCGAGATCGGTTTGGGTCCCTAAAAAGGTTTTACGGGACCTGCGAGGTCCCAGCTTGGTTTGAGCAAGACTGGTGAAAGTCCCTTAAAGATTAGAGCGAGGCCAGCGAGGTCTCGTAAAAAGCATTAGGTGAGAAATGTATCTCCAAAATTGATTAAAAAGTTTGTCCATGAGGACTCTTACGTGAGGCTCAGGTTTCGACACTTGATGACATAATGATAACATTCCCTTTATTAGAAATTAGGTGGCACAGCAAGGTGTCTTTTTTTGCCTTGCTGTCTTTCCTTTTGGATAGGATTTAAGGTTGTTTCTGATCATGACTTTTGAGCTTCTGGGCTTTCTGGCTTTATTTGAGGCTAGAGCTTTTTGGCATTTTCTACCCTAAGTCTTGAACTCTGGTGTATGCACTTCTCCCAATAGATGATGTTGAGCTGATGTGCCCTAGTCTTGGACAAATGTGTTCCCAAATGATAAGCTTCAATTTTGAACCCCTTGACTCATTCATCCACACACAGGCTCTTCCATGCATTTGAAATCATCTTCCACGAGTTTAAGAATGTCGAGACTACCAAGGGTTGACTGGACAAAAGACCTTGTGTGAATTTGGACAAGGCCTAGACGATACAAGTGACTTTACAAAGATGCCCCTGATTTGGGTAGAGATGACATACTAAAAAAAAAGGGGTAGGTTTGGACAAGACTAGGCCGACACAACAGACTCAAAAGAGTGACTCTCCTAAAAGTGCTCCTAACTAGGTGGCGAACGACTACTCATGAATTTGGCAAACACTGGTTATTTTGGCCTTGAGAAAAAGGAATGGACTCTGACAAGATTATGTAGACCTGAAAAGACCTTTAAGTGATGACAAACTTGAAAATTTGGAAAATGGCAGAAGGTGCCCCACAATTGATGTTTGAAATTGTCATAAACTTGAGTCGTTTTCGTTTTAAAATTGTGTTTACTCCATTAAATGATGTTCATTCAAATTAATTATCAAAACACAAGAATTCTTATTGTGAACCTATGCCTCGGGATGCTGATCCGCTGATTTTCCATTGAGGTGCCCTGGTTTGGACTTTTGCTTCTGGCAAATGCTAGTCTTGTGCAATGCCTTGCTCCCAGGTTGCTGATGAGGATCTGAGCTTCTGGCGGATGCTGGTGTTTTGTAATGCTTTGCTCCCGGGTTGCTTATGAGGATCTGAGCTCTTGGCGGATGCTGGTGTTTTGTAATGCTTTGACTTTTGACCCAGGTTGTTGATGAGGATCTGAGCTTCTGGCGAATACCGGTGTTTTGTAATGCTTTGACTTTTTACCCAGGTTGCTGATGAGGATTTGAGCTTCTGGCGGATGCCGATGTTTTGTAATGCTTTGACTTTTGATGATATTGTTCCACTAGATCCTTACTATTAAGCTGTGTTTTTCAATCTGAAAGGACTTTATTTAGGCTATAACGGGGGCCAAGGCTTTAGGCTAAACCAAGAAAGGATAGTAGGCTCAAAAAAATTATTTTTCTTCTAGGTTAAAGCTAGCAGCTATCTTGAACTCTTTTTGTGTGCCATTTTTGTTTTCTTCAATGTTTTCCTTTGTGCCCCGTTTTGGCTTTTGATGGACACTTTCTTTCTTTCTTCCTTCTTCAGTGCTTCGCATTTGGTTGTGCCTATGAACTTGGCATTTTCATTCTTTTGAAATTTTGACATGCTGCTGACAACCATACATTTGGCACTTTTGCCTAGACATCCTGTTGAAAACTATGCATTTGACACTTTTGCTTCTCTTAATTCATCCCAGTGTGAGGGATAGTTGCCTAGCTGGGTTCTTCTTCAAAGAAAATGATTATGGCTCAAAAGGGCTATCAAGGGATATATTCATCTGGGAATAAAAAAAAAAAGAATGCCTTTCTTCATTTTAAATTGCACAACTTGATAGAAAGAATTTTTACATGCTCTGACTTTTGTCTGGTCCTTACTTCAAAGTTTTGATCCAGCGAGCTTCTTGCCTTAACTTTTGCCTAAGGCCGCCCTTGAGGGTTTTCAACCTAGCAGGCCCCCTTTTTTTTGTGGTCAAAGCATTGCTTCTTGATGACGTTGGAGAATTGCACCTAGAACTCCTTCTTCATGTGAGAGCTGAGGGTTCAATAAGAAATCATCCCGTGTCTTGAAATGATTATCATGAATCTCAAATGATGGTGGAAAACAATTCCATTTTCAAGGATTATTGCAAAACTCAAGTTTATTATGACAATTCTAACAAAAAAGCGTGACTTCGTTTTGAAAAGTTGCGACCGAACCGCTGAGGGCTGCCTACGTATCCCTTTGCAAGGAATCAGGTCGTGACGTAGTTCGAGACTACAATGCTGACTCTATTTTTGGTTTTTCTTTTTTCAACAACAAAATAGACTCAAATATGAAGACGAACATCAAAGTAGAAATACAAACTGGCTCAATAAAATAGAAGACTCTGACTTGAAACTTGAAAATTCCCAAAGCTCGTGGAAGAATGGGCTATCGCATGGTCCTTGGCGGTTCATTCTTGTTTTGCTGGTCTTGACATCAATCAGTAGTCACCCATGGGTTTAGAGTAAATATGAGAATTGGGACTTGACTGGGTGTTTGTTTTTGTTGGTGGGGAAATGATGGTTTCATTGTCGATGAGGTTCTGAATTCTGTTAGGAAGGTGATGGCACTCATCGGTATCGTGACCAGGTATTTGGTGAAATGCACAGAAGGCATTGGGGTTATGGTAAGATGAAAGCTTCTGAGATAGAGGAGTTGGAGTAAGTGGTTTGACATGACCGGCTTTGAGGAGCCTCTCATAGATCAAGGGAAGAGGCTTGGTGTCACGCCCTCAAATTTAATAAGCCAAACATAGAAGATGTCCATGTGGAACAAGTCAAAATAGTCTTCCAATTTCTTCTTGAATAGTCAAAGTCAACAAATACATTCTCACCAATACGAATAAATGGGTTTTAACTACTAGCGACCATAGCCCGAATGCATAAATACCAAGTTTAAAAGTTATTACATTAGCCCAAATAGTCAAAAGGATTAACATATGGAAGTTACAAAACCATCTTTCAAAAATATTAGACAAAGATGGGAAAATAGCTTCATGCTCGATGAGATCCAACACTATGCTTCCACACTTCACGCATTCATCTCATGTTCCATGCCAAGTACCTGAAAATTGATAGGTTGAGCTCACTAGCCCAGTAGGAAACTATTCTACTAGCGCTAGGTGTATAAAGATGATAAGTGCACTGGGATTTGAAATGACGTGAGTGAAATGAGCAATTCATGTTTTGATAGGTCAAAAATAATTTACAAGTGTCCACCAAACACATGTGTCCGAAGAATCTTAAAGTGTCCAAACAAGCACCAAGTGCTCATAATGTACCCAAGTGTCCCTAGAATGTATCCGTGTGTCCTGAACGTATCCGAGTGTCCAAAACCATTTCAAAGTACCCAAATGAAACTTGAAAATCCATTTAGCAAGTCTAAATTGCCAACAAGTATCGTATGTGTCCAAATTCATGTCCAAGTATCCAATGTTTTCCAAAAATGCCATTTTCACTTCAAATCATTACCATTTTCAACTTTTTCATAAAATCAACTGTTTCATTTAAATAGGGAATGAATCCATTTGCCAGATTTCATGGGCTCCGTGCAACCCTGCCGGATTTCGTGGGCTCTGTGCACCCATGGCCAGGGACACCAAACGGGTGATCCCAAGAATCTTTAAATGATTTTTTTATCATCTCAAAACATTTAGTTCACCAAAACATTTCTATGTATCTCCCCCTTCTCTCCATTTTTCCTTTTTTTTTTAAAATGCCCCAATTTTTGCCAAATGGGCCAACCAATTCAACATGATATGTATAACGACGTGTCCAACGAAATCGAATGTCAAATTCGTGGTTTAAAGATTTCAAAATGGTTTTTGGGGTTATCACGTTGTTATAAATCAAGTGTGCGAAGTACCGGACAATTGGAGGCCAAACCGACGTCAAAGGGTGGCTGGAAACCACCAAGAAAATTAGAGCAACTGCTGGAAATTTTGGGACAGCAGCTATTTTTACAGAAACAGTGCAGATTTTCACCTTTTAGGTGTGGAATTTCAACCCAAGTCCAATTGTGATGGTTTAAGCTCAAAGTTGAGGTTCTAAACAACAAATAAACTTCGAGAGATGCTATATCAACAACCAATTGAACAATTTAACAACTAATATCATAAATCAAGCACAAAATAAGAAGAAACCCCACTTTAATGGAGGAAATCAAAAGTTACTTGAAATTGGAAACACATGCTTAGATTTATGCAACAAATCAACTACATACAGCTAGAGAGAGTAGAAATTTGCCCCTACCTCAAAGATTTGAGCTCCACCAAGTCTTAAACCAAACCCTAGCCTCCAAACCCCAAAAAAATCCACCGAGATGACTCCACCCACGCAATTTCCGTGCCTAGATGTTGCGGCTACAAAGGATTAGAGATGGGTTTGTGTTGAATTTGTGTGTTGATTGAAGAGTTTTGTGGGAGAGTGAGAGAGATGGGGTGAACCGAGAGAAATAAAGAGAGAACCGTATGCGGGGAAAAAAAATGACGAAGGGAGTTCATCTCCAGATCCATTTTATGAATAAGGTGTAAAAATTACACCAAAGGTCCCTCTATTTCCTTAGGCACTCCATCAAGTCATATTTTAACAAGTAACTAGACTAGGGCCCCATGAGTTATGAAATTAAACTAACTAATTTTAAAAGTTAACACAAATGGTCCCACACACCTTCCCCCATGGTCCACGTACCCAATGTCAATAAATAAAATGTGCATAAATTTACATAAACATAAAATAAAATACTAGCATGGCTACAAAGACTTAATCACATTGAGATAATAAAATAAATAAATAAATTACGGGTCTTTACACTTGGAAATTCGGTAAATAGTTCTTTGTGATTTTTGAGAGTTGTTGGTTTAGGCTTTAACTTCGTTGGCAGGCATGGCTTCATTGAAATCTTGGGTTGTGGAGCTTTGGTCATTTAAAGTGGAGCCAAGGGGGATTTGGTTGACTTGAGCATTGGGTTTGTGTTCAAGCATGGAGTTAGAGACAATGTTGGGCTTTTTGGGAGGGAGTGGGTTGGTTCCATCTTCAATGAGATCTTGGATTTTGTGTTTGAGACGGAGGCAATTATTGGTATGATGTCTGGGCATTTGGTGGTAGGTACAGAAGGTGTTTGGGTTATGGTTGGCAGGGAGCTCTTCAAGTAATTCTCGAGGCTCAAGTGGTTTAAGAAGGTTATTCTCAAGAAGGCTTTCGTAGACAGGAATAAGGGAAGTGGAGAATTGGTGAAAGTTTCTTTTAGGGCAGTTGGTTCGAGTTGTGTTCATGGAATTGTTGTTTGTGGAGTTGGGGGTGGTTTTTGCAAGATCGTCCTTCTTGACGTGCTGCTGGTGCACTTTCAAATCTCCGATACCAATGAAACTTTCAAGGCCCATGGGATCGAATTCTTCCAGGATAGATTTATCTAATTCAGAAATTCTTGCCAAGGCTGCAGCCATTTCTAGGTTCTTTCTGGGTCGTAGAGGGTTCTCTTGGGCTAGTAGGAGATGGTTACGGATATCTTGTACCATGATCATGAGCTAGGTGATTTGACTGTTGATCCATTTGCCCATATCAATTAAAATCTTCTTAATCTCCTTTATCTCAGCCTGAACTTCCATGTCTATTGCTTCGGGTCGCATCATCTGTCACCCCCAAATTCGAGAGCACGACCCGCCGTGAACCAAGAAATAATTATTGGAACACGAAGCCTATACAAAAAAATAAAAATAAAAATAATAATTTTTCACAACCCAAATAAATCAAACTAAATCTTGAATTATAAAATTAAATTGGAAACCAAAACCAACATTTTTGTAGCCAGTGAACAATATCTCAAATTCTCCATACTCCAAAATTTATTGACAAAAATTTTAAAGAAACAAAAGTGCAGAAGCTGTTAACAAAACTAAAAGAAAATGTTAATGTGAATGCCCTAGAGGTCCAAACGATGGGTCCCGACACTGTCTTAGAGTTCACTACGATGCTCCCCGAGCTAACCTAAAAAGAATGTGGAATAAATCCGTCAGCTCACAGCTAAGGGTAAAAAGTGCAATGTGGCATATGTTTAAACAAAAGATAAATGAGGCAGCAAGGAAATGGTTTCAAATAACAAAGGTCGGTGGCTCAGCAAGTGGTATCAAGGAGATGAATGTCCGATTAACGAATAACAAAAACACCAAGCGAATCACAAAAATAAACATTTATACCAATCAACCTGTCCAAGAATACCAAAACGACGAACAACAATAAATAGGAATCTCAACCAAATTATGTGGGAACCATAATAATAACAACCATTGCCAAATGCTAATTATTTTCTCAAGGCTTAGCCCGTTGGATCCAACACCGTACTAAGAGTCACCCCAGGATGGCGCCTGAGTCTTTTCCCTAAGCCGATTCGGGATAGGGTCACAGGGTATTCCACAAGCCCTTTTCCTTATCCGTTGAGCACTAGAGTCACAGGATATTTCACAAGTCATTTCCCTAGTGGCCAAAGTCATTACAGGATGGCGCCTGGGTCTTTTCCTTGGACTTTCACAAATATAATATATGGTCCCAATCACATAAGAACAATGGCAAACGGAAGTGGCCAATAGAGATAATCCCTGTGCCATTGCAGAATCTCAATAATATAACGAATTCAATGATTATATAGTAACCGAAATAAAAGCAATCAATCAATCAGAAATATAAACAACAAACCTTGTATGCCAAAGGGTATGTCAATCGTCAAATAAGTTGAGTTCAACAAGCAAGATTAAGATTTATAGAATTAGAACAAAATAAAGGATCATCAAGAATTGATAGGCTCAAGAGGATTCCAAGAGAAGGGATCACATGTTTAACCACTCACCTCGATCGAAATGATAAATCCCAAAATGCAATGCTCGAATACTTAGTGCTAGTCTGAGATAAAAAGAATCCATATTCTAAATCAATATAATGACAAACTATGAACTTGGCACCAAACTAGGCCCCATGGACATTCTCATGGTAATACAACATGAACTTGATTATAATAATCTAAGTATCCTATTTCTTCTACACATGCACCCTACGACTACTATACATGTAAAGGAAATTCTTATAAACAAGCACACATACAGCAAGCCATACTCCACATGTTGGCCTCTCTCTCTCGACACATGAACCAGATAAGAACCCACAATTCCTCTTTGCAAAAATTACTAGCTAGAGATCAATATAGCAAGAAAATAATGTTTAAGATTAGAAATTTTACTAACCAATGTAATCAATCGAAAACTGTTGCCAAACTCCACGGCTGTAGAATCCTTACGCCTCTCTCCCACTCTCAGCCATATGGCGGCTGTAAGCCCCATAGGCCGAGCTTCCTTTGGTTTGGCAAGTCCATGTCTCAAACATACATTTCTGTGTATCGTATTTTTATGGCACTGTAATCTTCGGTATTTATTTTTAGAGTGTCTGTTTTAGGTGTGGACAAGGAATCATCTCAATATGTATTTTTGTTCGAGTGCGGTAGTTGTTTAGTCAAGACGGATTGGTCATTTTGAAGAAAAGGTTTGGTGCTACATGTTTTGCTCAAGTATTTCAAGGATTTCTACTAGCACAACATTCTGATGGAGTTTGCTGGACATTTTGCTTGAGCATAGCAGTCGGCAAAAAATGCACATGGAAAGTGTTAGATGCTACACATTTTGCTCGAGCATTTCATGGTCTTTTTATCAGCAAAACATTCTGTTTGTTTTTGCTGGATTTTTTGCTCGAGCAAAACAGCCGGCAAAAATGCCCGGTCAAACAACTATAAAATCTCGCCGATTAGGTTTTTTCTAATTACTTGTGACCATTCTTTCGACCCTTTGCGCCTCTCTCTTCAAAATAACAGCCAAGAGTGTTAGGGTTTATGTACTTTGAAGATTCGTGAAGTTTTGTCATTACCGTGCAATCAAGATTATCTTCAAAGGGTTCCATCATTCATATTCAAATCAAAGGTTCTCTATCAAAGTCCTTTCGTGGAGTTCGAAAGGCAAAATAGTTGGAAGGCTTGAGGATTCAAGACATGGCAATCATGCAAGGGTGTGATGTACGTGGATTCGGCAAGTAAGGGCTTAGGATTCGTGGTGAGAATACACGGTCGTCGAGTAAGTTTACTTGTAATCACACATTTATTTAGTGCATGATTCCTTCCCGTGGTTTTTTTACCCTTTTCGGGGTTTTTCCACGTAAATCTTGTGCCTTGTTCTTTATCGTTTAGTTTTAAGTAGTCTATTGTTATTAGTATTATTCATCGCATCGATTTAGAAATTTCATTTCGTATCAGAGCGGGTCGCTCTTTGTGGAATTTTCTTATTCTTAGCGGATCCGGTGTTTCATATCGTTAGCGATGGAGTTAAATACAAATAGACCGCCGATATTAGAGAGGACTAATTTTGATCATTGGAAGGCAAAAATGGTAGCCTATCTTAAGGCTATTGACGAGGATGTCTGGAATGCTTGTGTAGTTAAATATACACCTCCAAAAATAACGGTTGATGGTGTCACAACACCAAAACCTAATGCGAGTTATACTCTAGCAGAAAGATCTGAAAGAGCTGCGAATAGTCGTGCCTTAAATGTTCTTTTTACTTATGTTGATACTAAGGAGTTTCATCGCATCTCTACTTGTACGTTTGCGAAGGAAGCATGGGATATTTTGCTTACAACGCATGAAGGGACGGACACGGTCAAACAAGGAAAACTACAGCGAGTAACCACACAGTTTGAGATGATTAGGATGAAGGAGGATGAGACATTTGACGAGTTTTATGCTAAACTAAATCACATTGTCAACACTAGCTATACATTGGGTGAGCCCATATCTCCTTTTTCGTGTTGTTAAAAAATTTTTTGCGATCCCTTCCAGAGCGTTTTAATACTAAAGTTGATATTTTAGAAGGAAAAAGAAAATTACCCGAAATGTCTGTTGAAGAAGTTGTTGGCCAATTTCAAAACTATGAACTAACTCATTTTGACCAAGATTTGATTCTTAAGAAAGCAACTACTAAAACTGTGGAAAAATCCATAGCTTTTTCGAGTAAACATAAAGAGACACAAAAAGATACTAGTGACTCAGATAGTGATGATGATTCTGACATGGAGGCTATTGCTCTATTTGCCAAAAAATTTAAGCATTTTTTAAAGAAAAAACCTAATAAAAATGATGATAGTGTCAAAAAGAGTAAAGGTAAAAGTGAGTCATCAACAAATAAAGAACGAAAAGGAGTTGGGGGGACCACCCTACGGGCCAAAGTGTTATGAATGTCATGGATATGGACATCTAGCTCGGGATTGTGCTTAATAAGAAAAAATGAAGAGTAAAGTTTATAATGTAAAAACATGGGATGATGATTCTGTGAGTGAAAAGTCAGAAAGTGATAGAGATGAGGATAGTAGAAAGAATTACTTAGCCTTTGTAGCCAAACATCAAACAGATGAGAAAGGTAATGAAACAGAAGAGAACAGTGAAGTCGAAGAAGAGGCAGTGGATTCTGATGATCTTCAAGTGGCGTATAACATGTTATACAAAGAAAGCTTGAAAATTAAAAAGAAATATGTCAAGCTAGAGAGTAAGAGTGAAGTAACAAGTAAAGAGTTAATCAAGGCCTTATCTGCAGCCAAGGATTCATCAAAATCTTTGGAACTTATGTCTCAAGAGAGAGATCAATTGACAAGGGAGGTTATACAACTCCGAGAGAAAGTCTGTGAATTGGAAGATCTCAATGTAACAAACGAAGGTATAATAAGAGATCTATCTACTAAGCTGAGTAATGCTAATTGTGTTTTCAAGCGTTTTAATACAGGATCGAAGATTTTGGATGAAATACTGGATGTTCAAAGACCACCTAGTGATCGATCATGATTGGGGTTTCATGGCTCACCATCAGACCCAGAAAAGGAAGGAAAGCTATCAAAGAATGAGGAGATGATGTCCGAACATCCAGCAAATACATCTAAAAATCAAAATCCTCACAAGAAAATAGGTATTAAATCTGGCCAAAAAGTTACAAAATCAAAAATGTTTGTCAAAATGCCTGAGTACATTCAAAGGACTAGTGTTAAAAATTTTGTTCACGTGTGTCATTATTGTGGCATTTTGGGTCATATTCGTCCTAACTATTTTCAGCTTTATGGTTATCCTTCACATCATTACATCCATAGTAACAAAAATAAAATGCAAAATACTAGAGGGTATTGTTAGGCCCGGAGTGCCCCCATGGATTTGGTTACACAATGCCACTCCCTGCGACCGCTCTAAAAACAGACTTGCGGGTGCGATGTCGAATGCCATAAAAGACTTAATTGAAACCCTTCCTACCACCAATTGGTTTTAGGAGAGTTGGTGGAAAAGCGGTCCGACAAGTGGTATCAGAGCCAGGAGGTCATGGGTTCGAGTCGCGGGAGCGTCATCGTGAGGGAGGGATTGTTGGGCCCGGAGTGCCCCCATGGATTTGGTTACACAATGCCTTTCCCTGCGACCGCTCTAAAAACAGACTTGCGGGTGCGATGTCGAATGCCATAAAAGACTTAATTGAAACCCTTCCTACCACCAATTGGTTTTAGGAGAGTTGGTGGAAAAGCGGTCCGACAGCGGCTGCTCCCTCCCTCCCTCCCCTCTCTCTCTCTCTCTCTCTCTCTCTCTCTCTCTCTCTCTCTATATATATATATATATATATATATATATATATATATATATTGGTTGTGGAAATAAAATAACCCTAGTTCTCTCTAACTTATATGCAAAATAAAGGCCCACTCTCCCACTTTCCTAAATTCTCTCACGTACAATACATATATTTATCTGTATATGACACAAAAAGAATATATAACCGATTATTAGACAAGTAGCCCAAATTGTATGAAGTTTAATATATATATATATATATATATATATATATATATATATATTTAGTTATTAGAAGGTTATTTAAAAGAGAAAAAAAATGAATGATAGATAATTTGTACTAATTTTTTTTAAAATGAAAAAGTCGGGATGTCACATCATTCTTTATCCTTTGAATGGGTGAGGTTTTCTTGTTTGGCTGAATGACTGGGGATTAACAGTAAAGCAAACTCAGAAATACCCTTGTTTTCTTTTGAAAAAATGAGAATGTCGTATTTGTGTCATCATGTATACTAACCTAAGTCTTAAAAGGTTTTCAACAGCCCTGGGTAGGTCGACTACTTAGTAGGTATAGTTCATGTGTGTTGGAACTAGAGCCAATCAACATTTGTGACCATCCAAGACAAAGCAATAAGGTTGTTTAAAACTGGAGAGAAATGAGATAAAATCACAAGGAGGAGCTGTTCGAGCACGATTGACACTGGGGGTGTTTCAAACTCCAAAGATTTAAAGTCTCCAGACTATGCAAAAATGGGTCTTAGAAAAGTTGTCCCGATCCTCAGTGTTTCTTTTGTTTAGGATAGTAGGATTTGGGGAAATTAAATCAACTTGGTTCTCAATGATTCCTTTTCAAGGATCTAACTTTGACTTTAGGGACAATTGCCCCAACTTGAGTCGATTGTTCCTAATTTCTATTAGGTTGTTGTCAAGGAATTGTTAAGGATCAAATTGATTTGATTTTCCTAAGTCCTATTGTTCTAAGGACTAAATTAATCAGAACAACGTGCATTAGGATGCATGACTCAACATTGGGCAGGGCAACCTCTTAAGATTGTGGGAAAATGTGACAGTATAGTGTCTAATTATCTATGGTAATACAGATGCATGCAAAATGATGACAAGAAAAATATATAGAAAGCAGTAAACACGTAACAGGATATATCATGTAATCCTAACCTATGGGTCCTTGTCCTAGGTAGGAGAGTTCTAAGTTCATTATATGCAAAGACTGGGTTTTGGTTTAAAGGGGGTTCCCTAGACTAGAGCCAATATTTGCCTCCCCTGAGCCAAGAATACTGACGTGGCAAGGGTAGTAATGGCAGGCTGACTCATCATCGTCCAAGGTTGCCGTGAATCTTGGGATGTCCTAACACCAGTAAGCTAGGTAGGGTAACTAGGACGCAGCGGCGAGGCTAGTAACCATGCATGTGTAATGCAAAAGTTTAACAATAAAATCTTTTCAAAAATTCCACAAATATTTTTCAAGTTTGGCTCGCTTTTTAAATTAATCAAAACCTTGAAATTTTACTATGCAAACAAACCTGGAAAGCTCCAGTCCAGACTGATCGGATTTTCACCCTGGCATCAATCCTTTCTAGTACAGCGTGAAGCACGTACTTGGTGTCAAGCTTTTGAAGGGTCATTTTACAAGTGTAAAATGTCAAAATAAAAATTAATTTAAAATTATTCGATCCCCAGTGGAGTCGCCATTTTGTTGATGCTCGTCGCGGATTGTCCACGCGTTTTGGGTCATGTTTGTTAAAAAGCGCAATCCGGGAAAAAGAAAAATTTAGAGTCGCCACCCGGGGTTTAATTTCAGGAATATATTAGGTACTGAGAAACCGTTTAGAAAAATAATGACTCTTGTGCCGCTGAAAAAGGGTTTGATATGCGAGAAATAGAGATTTGAGTTCGGGAGCCAGGTTAACCACGGGGAAGATTTTGTTCGAAAAAAGCACCCCGTGTGCCCGGAACTTTTCGGTCTTTAGTAAGTTTTTGTGAGATTTTTTTGAAAATATTTTATTGAAAACTTTTAAAACACATAAACAGTATATCAATAAATAACGAGCTTAAAAAAGACAAATAGTAACAGTAAATCAAAATAACACGCAATCAAGCATATAAACGCAAGAAAATTAACTAAGAGGGGGTTCAAGAACATGAAGTAAATGGGGTAAACTTAGGGCTGAAACTGGTTCGGTTCTGTCCGGTTCAAGGCCATATTTGAGTGAACCAATAAAGGTCAGTTCGGGAGCATTACTGAACCATAACCGATTATCTAGACCTCAGTTCGGTTCGGCCGGTTCTGAGGTCGGTTCGGTTCGTAGGGTGGAGAGAGAGAAGAGAATCATAAAATCAAATCTAAACCTCCATTAACCTCCATAAATCTCAGATGTAAACCTCCACAAAGTGGTAATCAACTGAAACAACAAAAATAACGTAGCAAACCCAACAAACTATTTGATTTATAACGCAACAAACAGAATATATACAAAAGTGAACATAACAAATTGTGTAAATATACAGATTTAAACGAAACATACATATATAGAAACGACATGACAAAGTTAGCGATGATGATGAACGATGACGGCAGAGAGAGCTTCAATCCATAGCTTGCCGATGATGGCAGAGAGAGTTCAACCTATAGCTTCACGAAAGGAGGCAGTCGCAATTTGGACGAAGACGCCGAAGATGGGTGTCTCTCACTCTCTCCATGTTGTCGGTTGAGATGGAAGGAGAATGGGTTTTCAACCGCCATAGATGGAGTGTGTGTGTGTGTGTGTGTGTGTGAGAGAGAGAGAGAGAGAGAGAGAGAGGTTTTGATTTTGGTTGGGGCGGCTGGGTAACCTAACTCTTCTAGAGAGAGATGGGTTTACATATAATGGGTTTCTATGCTCTTAGACATGGGAGTTGGTATATATATAAGAAATAAATTACAACTACGTAATAAATAGAAAACTTAACCGTGTAAAACATAAGAAGTTGTGCAGCCCAGCTACAAGTGTCCTTGCATTTTATACGCGAGGTCTCCTGTTCGATCCCTGGGTCTTTCATCTTTGAAAGGTATATTATGTATACCGGTTCAGTTCAGTTCGGTTCGCGTAAAAAATCTTCTGAACTGGGAACCGAACCGGTTTTAAAAATTTGTAATTCCTAGGAACTGAACCAAACCGACCAAACAAAAGAACCGAAAAAAATGACCGGTTCGGTCCAATTCATCAATTTGGTTCGGTTCATTGTTTTTTTTTTACACCCCTAGGGTAAACTACAATTTGATCCACTGGTTTTAACCAAAAACAGAGCCTCGGGTTTCAAAAAATAGAGCATCCAAAATATTTTTCCAGTGATACCGTACGGTGTCCAAATGTACACCGTGCGGTGCCACAAGGACGCCATATAGTGTCTCTGAGCAATGTATTTTTCAAAAAGTTTTCCTTTTGTTCGGTTGAAACCAATCTCTATTTTTGGTGTAAAAATAAAGTTATTTGTTGATAAAAGGAGGTTTAGAAGATGGTTTTAATGAACAAATATACCCCGTTTCCAGGGACGGCATCCCATGACAATGGATGATGTCGTGCGATACTTACCTGAGAGGCTCGAATTTTGTTGAAAAATCTCCTTTTAGACTTGAGGAAGAGCTACGGAGCTCCCCTCAAGCCCGATGGAGACTCCCCTCAGAAGATTGTTGCGATTTGAATGTGAATTTTTATACCTCTGGGTTTGCTATGTCAAGACCAAAGTCTTTGAGAATGATTGATTTGGAGGCTAGAAATGGTAGTTGTTGGCTTATGGAAGCAAAGGTTTTGTGTATGATTTGAATCGGGAATGGTTTTTTACAGAATAACGAGGAGATGGTAAGTTTTGTTTTGAGAGAGATTTTGCTGGGAATTGGAGAACCGGCCCTTTCGATCTTTCATTTCACATCTTATATAGACGGAGTATCAGACGATCTCATGATTTGGGTGATTCTTGTACGCCAGAAATTGTATCATTACAGCATCATTGCTCTGAAGCAAATGCGGGAATCCTGTTGATGGGACAAGGGTGTCATACGGCGTCAAAAGTATACCGTACGGTGCACAATGCTACACCACACAGTGCAAAGAGAATTGTAAGCCGTACGGTTCTGGGTTTTGGGCCGTACAGTTTAGGTGGGTTTGGGTTTTTGGTTCTTTTGATCCATCCAACTCAAGCAACTATTTCGAGGTATGTTTTGCGCGTCCTTTTCATCATTGGGGATGCACAAGTTATCCAAAAATTGGGTGAGCATAAATGTGGATTATGTTAAATCTTGTGATAATCTTGCAGATCCATTAACCAAGGCCTTGGCAAGAGAAAGGGTTTGGAATACATCAAGGGGATAGGATTAAAGCCCATACATTCAAGAATCACGTATGAGGATACCCTACCCGGGGACCAACGATCCTGTAACTGGGTTCAATTGACAAACGAATCATATGTTGATCGTTAAAGGATGCACTATGTTATTTTATGTCCATCCCTATGATGTAAATGCATTCATCCTGTAATGATGGAGGGTTGAGTTTTTAAACTCTTAATGAAAATCTGTAGCTCGTATGAGTGGGATGTCAGAATTACAGGAGCATCCTTGGCAGATTTCACCTACGTGAGCGTGGAAGTGGGGCCGCTTCCTATGAGATTTGGGCTTAATCTAAAAAAACGCTTATGAAAACTGGGATAAGCACAAGGTCGTAACGTGCTGGCGATTAAAGCTTATGTCAACACCTGAGTTATTATGTGTGGGTAGCAATTCTTTATTTCCCCTAAGCAGTCATAGTTCAATGCTGAGCAAACTATTGACTTTGGAGTAAAGGTTACTATCTCACTAAGTGAAGGTTCAATGCAGAGCACACCTTTAATTATGCATAATGACTCCTCTTTGCCTGGTAATATATTTTTGGCACCTATATATTTTACTTAATTTAATATCCAAATGAGTGGGGGATTGTTCTTACATTTGCATATTAATTAACCTAAACGTTAAAACTAAGTTACGTACATTTGTTTCTTTGTTACTTCATAAGTTAATAATGTAATCATTAACTTAAGTTCATTTATTGTTTAACATAGTTAGGTTATGAATGCATGTATTAATTGAGTAGTGTATTCAAAGGCCATAAAAGGCCTTCATGCAGCTTTGGAATGTGTCATCAGATGGAGAAGTAAAAACATACTTTCTATATATTTGTATTTTTCGGGCAAAGAAAGGTGTTTCTTTGGTGGAGCTTTGGGCTCACACACTTATGCAGAGTGTGTAGGAGCCACACAACCTGACATTGGGTTGTTGTATCCTGGGGGAGAATAGCTAATAGTCTGTTGCATCGGTTATTGGGAACTTACCCACCTCAGAGGCTATATCTCCTTAAAGAAAGCGAGATACCCGCACCTCAGCCTATTCTGGTGTTGTGCTTATTAATTTATTTTATTATCTACGGTAATTACACCAACACAAAATAAATGTCAGGTTTTTAATCAAGAAACTAAAAACAAGACCAAAATTTTATTTTTAAAAAATCATTTTTTCTTTTTCCCTCTTAGTCAAAATAAACAAATAAGTGTGGGGGAGACAGAGAGAGAGAGAGGGATTGATAAGGAAGACGGAGGAGCCGTACTCGACGTACTTCTCGGCTTCAGGTTGGGACGCTAATTGAGGAAAATGAATAGCGTAATGTTTTGATTGGAGACGGGAAAAATGAGAGTCAAAGTAGTTCTTAGGTCCAATAATTGAGGTATGAGCTTTATAAAATTCTTCTCAGGTCCAATACGAGAAGTATATTTTCAGTTAATACACCAGAAATTACAAAGACTTCTCAAGTACAAATTGAAATGTTTAACGATTTCTCATTTTCGACATGAGAAATATGTATAGACACCCTGGCCAAATATCTATGTCAAACGGGGACATGTCGGATGAAATTTCAAGAGACTTTTAAGGTTAAGAATGAGAAGTGGATGAATATCTCAGGTTGAAAATGAGAAGTACAAAACAACGGTAATTTTATCAATAGTTTGAAAAGAACTGTAGATTGCTGAATAGTTTGAAAAATAACATCAATTTCATAAAAGAACATGAGAGAGTACAGCAGCTTGCTATGGGTGTACAAGAAAATCAATATAACCTGCTAAACCGGCTGATCCAAACTATTTTATTTGGTCGGGTTATGTAGTTTATAGGTTCGGTTATGGTTCTCAATTCAAGAACCACGGTTAGAACCGAACCGGACCGTATATTATTATTATTATTATTATTATTATTATTATTATTATTATTATTATTATTATTATTATTATATAAGATATATATTTTTTAATATGTATACTTTTATTATACATTATGTATCTTGATTTTAGTAAGTTAATATTTTTTTTCTTGTATTGTATTCTTTTATGTATATTTAGTGTAAGGACCCGTGTTTTTAAATAATTTTTTTCGGAAATAATGTTGGTAAAATGTGAGGAATATTTTAAAATGCAATACGAGGTCAATATGAGATGCATAAATGCTTTGAGGTGTCTTTATAACACATTAGAAACATGAGGGGCTTAAGTGCAAGTGTATAGGTGTATATATATACCATATGGATCAGATTTTTGGGGGCAAATACACCTCTCTCCCTCTCTCAAAAAGGGCAGCAGCCCCTCTCTTCTCTCACCCCATATTCTCTTCAAGTTCCACCACAAATCCACCTCCCATGCCTCTCAAACTCAAGATTCAACCACATATTCATCATCTACGCGTGTTTGGGAGCTCGAAGTACCATCTTTTCGCATCGAGAGGGCCAAAAACGGGATTGCTCAAATTGGGGATCTAGGAATTCATTTTTGGGTTGACTTGGAGCAAATCTTTGAGGTAGGAAAATTTCTACCATTACTAAGTGTTTTGAAGTGTGTGATGTGTAGATTATACTCATTTTTGTTCAATCCCTCTTATCTTCTTGAAAAATCCATTTTCTAGCTCCATGGATTTCATTGGATATTGATTAATGTTTGTTGTTGTTGTTTGACGTAAATTAGTTGTTGCAATACCCTCTTGTAGCTTGTGGTGTTGATTTTTTTATCATAAACATGTTTGGTTTGGTTTGGAACCCATTGAAATCCCCTTGTTGTTGTCAAATATCTGCTCGTGAGGTCTCTGGATCGATCCACTTTTGGGTTGAATCGATCCAAAACCTTCTGATGGAGTTACGGATCATAGTGGATTGATCCACTCTCAAAGTGGATCGATCCACTCATCACCCGGACCGATCCACAATCTTCTGTTTTGCTCCGGACCAAAGTGGATCGATCCACTCTCACAGTGGATCAATCCACTCCCCCCTTCACTTCACCAAAACTTGTTTTTGTCGATTTCGGTCGCTTGTTCGTGTTATTACTTGGCGTAATAATCTCTTATACCTTAAAACTCGTTGAATAACTCGTCCCTAGCCTATCCTAGTATAATTGGTAACTCGGTTTGATTTTTGCACGACACCTACGTGGTTATACACTTGTTATATGTGAATTGAAGATTTTGACGAAATGTGTGAACTTGGGTGACGATCCGAGGTATGAGTGATATGATGACACTTCTGCGAAACCAATGAACGTGAATTGAAACAAGAACTTGAAACTCTTGATACGGGGCCGAAAGGTAGTCTAAAATGATACTCGGGCCGCTCAATGGGCGTGTCGCGAGGAATTATGCCTTGGCCAAGGGGAAGATTATACGGGGTTGAAAGATAGCCCGGAATGATACTTGGG
This sequence comes from Vaccinium macrocarpon, assembly GCA_022606695.1. Classification (NCBI taxonomy): domain Eukaryota; kingdom Viridiplantae; phylum Streptophyta; class Magnoliopsida; order Ericales; family Ericaceae; genus Vaccinium; species Vaccinium macrocarpon. The sequence goes on along the minus strand of CM040180.1, from coordinate 22,332,436 downwards.
CCGTCCTATGGACGTGTCGCGAGGAATTTCTAAAGATCCAATTTAAATAAAATGATTGACGCGACACAGCGGATGAATTAGACACTTATGAGAGAGGACGCATATCGGGTATACATCGGGTACACTTGGGTGATAGCAAGGGATTTATAAACTTATGTGATCCGTTGGACTCTTGTAAAATCTTGGTTATCTTGTTTAGCTTTCATCCTCGTGTCCCATCTCGCATCTACGTTTCATTGTGTTTAGTTTTGGTAGACATTTCTCTACTGGGCTAGTGAGCTCAACTTATCATTTTTCAGGTACCCAGCACGGGGCATGATTTGGGTGTGTATGAAGTGATTGCATGCATCTTTTGAAAGCTTAAAAATGAGTCACCTCATCATCTTGAGTTTATAATTTTGAAGAGATGATTTTGTAACTTATTCTTAAATCTTTTGACTTTGAATTGTAATAACTTTTAGGACTTGTGTATTTTGGCTTGGGGAATGGGTAGCCATAGACTATTGTATCCCTTTTTATTCTGACTCTGATTATTTGACAACTTGAAATTTGATGTGGCTCGTGCACTTGTTGACCGTCCACGTGGAAACTTTCTTGTTGTATTATTCATTAAATTTCGAGGGCGTGACATTTAGAGTAGAAATCTATTTTAATAGAAAGTCTTTAATTTTTTCGTCAAAATAAAGTATCTTTATTTGGTAAGTTAATATTATTTCCTATTGAGGTGTTATTATCATTTTTATCAACCTCGTAAGCTATTATTTTATATTAATCTAAATAATTTTTATGAGTTCATGTCATGCCCTCAAAAAAAAATAAAGGATAATACATTAAGAAATTTCACGTGGACAAACAACAAGTCCACAGGTCACGTCAAAGTCCAAATTTAGTAATCAAAGTTAACATCAAAGGGTACAATAGTCTACCGTTACCCATTCCCCAATCTGAAATACACGAGTCTTAAAGTTATTATAGATCCAAGTCAAAAGTTTTAATACGAATAAGTTACAAAATCATCTCTTCAAAATTAAAAAAAAAAACTGAAGATGATGAGGTAACTCCTCTTTAAGCTTTCAAAAGATGCATGCAATCACTTCATGCACATCCAAATCATGTTCCATACTAGGTACCAAATGATAGGTTGAGCTCACTAGCCCAATAGAAAAACGTTTACCAAAACTAAACACAATGAAATGTAGATGCAAGATGAGACATGAGGATGAAAGCTATATAAGATATCCAAGAGTTTACGAGAGTCTGATGAGATATTCACATAAGTTTAAAATCCCTTATTATCACCCTTGTATGTCCAATGCGTACCCAACACGTGTTCTCTCTCATAAGTGTTCAATTCGTTTGATGTGTCGTGTCAACCAATTTGTTTAAATTAAATATTTAGAAATTCCTTGCAACACATTCATAGAATGGCTCGAGTATCATTTCGGGTTATCTTTCGACCCCATATAGTCTTCCCCTTCACCATGCCATAGTTCCTCGCGACACGCCCATAGGACGGCCCGAGTATCTTTCTGGGCTACCTCTCGGCCCCGTATCACAAGTTTCAAGTTCTCATTTCAATTCACATTCATTGGTTTTGCATAAGTGTCATCATGTCACTCCCAACCTCGGTTCGTCATTCAAGTTCACGCATTTCGTCAAAGTTGTCTAATTCGCATATAACAAGTGTACAATCGTGTGGGTATCGCGTTAAAAATCAACCCAAGTTACGAATCACGCAAGGATAGGTTAGGGTCAATATATTCAACGAGTTTTGAGTTATAAGAAATGATTATGCCAAGTATTAACACACACAAAAAAAAAAGATTGAAATCGATGAAAACAAGATTTGGTGAGGTGAAGGGGGGGAGTAGATTGATCCACTGTGGGAATGGATCGATCCACTATGCGAGTGGATTGATCCACTTTGGTCCGAAGCAAGACAGAAGGTTGTGGATCGATCCAAGTGATGAGTGGATGATCCACTGTGAGAGTGGATCGATCCACTTCAATCTGAAACACCATCAAAAGGTTTTAGATCGATCCAACCCAAAAGTGGATCAATCCAAAGACCATTACGAGCAGATTTTTTTATAGCAAAACAAGGGGATTGCAATGAGCTCCAAACCAAACATGTTTATGATCAAAAAATCAACACCACAAGCTACAAGAAAGGATTGCAACAATTAGTTTACGTCAGACAACAACAACAACAACAAGCATTAATCAACATCCAATGAAATCCATGGAGCTAGATAATGGATTTTTCAAGAAGATAAGGGGGATTGAACAAAGATGAGTATAATATACACATCACACACTTCAAAACACTTAATAATAGTAGAAATCTCCCTACCTTAAGCAAAGATCAAACTTCCAAGAGAATGATGTGCAAAACCCTAACCCTTTCTCCAAGCCCCAAGCAAAATCCAACCTTACGGAGTGAAACGAGTGCAAACCGAGCTTCTAAACACGTAGAGGAGCTGATTTTTAGCAAGGGTTGTGAAGGGACTAGAGTGATTGGGTGAGATTTGGTGGAGGAAGAAGAAGAAAATGGAGGAGGAAGAAGAAAGAAAGAAAGAGGGTTGGGTATATTGGGAGACGGGAGTGTTCTCCCTCTCTCCTCTCACACACCATACACATATACTATCAAATAATTATACCCCAAGCCCAATAGTGGCTTGTGTAAACCAAACAAGCCCCAATCAACACTTAACACAAAATCTTCTAACATTTAATCATTTTTTTTCATTTCCTCACATTTTTTCCAACTATATTTTCGAAAGAGAAAATGAAAAATAATAATAATATATATAATTAAAAAAAAAACACGAGTTCTTACAGTTCAGGTATGGTGAAAAAGTGTTCCACCTCTAAGCAGGTAGAACCAGAACCGAACAAAAATCGATCCATTTGTGTGTTTTGGTTCTAGCCCAAACGTACATTGGTTAGGTTTTGATTCTTATTTTTCTAGAACCGTTTGGAATGGTTCAATTACTGGATTTGTAGGGAATCGGTCGAATTCGGACCTTGTGCACCCCTAACAACAACAACTCGAGATGATAAAGCGGAACAACCCACAAAAGGGGGTAAGAAATTATATTGGCCTTGTTTGTTTTCCTGTTTAGTTTTAGTTTTGATGACATCATTTTTCTCATTTCTCTCTCTATTTCTTTCCACTTATTACACCTACTGACATCATTAAAACTAAACTAAACTATCTAACCAAACACAACCATTGTAAACCCTAAAACGACAAATTACTAATTACTCACCCTTCATCTTAATTGAAATTGGTTATCGGTCATGGCAGGGTTGGTTGATCGCATAAACTAACCAGCCAACTGTTGAAAATCTGGTTGAAGTCTAAAACTTTCTAGTTAGTCAAAGATTTAGGAGCATAATTTTCAACAGATTTTTTTTTTTTTTTTTGAGAATGATAATTTTAATAGAATAGAAAATATAAGATGAGAGTTAAAATTTATCGATTTATCTATATATAATGGTAGTAGGCTAAATTCTAAATGGTACCGATATTTGACTGGTACTGTACTTGCATCACACAAATTTCGAGTCTACAAAAAAGACGGAAAGATGCTGAACAAAGAGTCAATTTTATTGATTGAAAATTTTGGGTTTACAATCTCTGGTAATAATTTCGATAAAAGAAAATAATCCTTTGATTCTTCTCTTCAAGACTTTTGATTCAAGGGCTTGATGTTTATTCTCGAATTGAACAATGAGATCCTTTTGGCCTTTACGAAGATGACGGCGAATTTGACGGATTTTGACTTGAAGGCTTTGAAGCTTCTTCTCAAGTTGATTTGCTTGATCTTCTTCAATTTTGTTGGAAAAAGATGACGAATTTGTAACCCTTGACTTGAGGGCTATGGAGCTTCTTCTCAAATTGGTCTTTGAGATCTTCTTCAATTTGATTGAAAGAGATGAGAATTTGCAGATGTTGATTTGAGGGTGTGGTGCCCTGAATTCCAGATAAACCTCTTAAACTCTCAGTGACCCTTGTGAGCGGCGAGAGCTTTCTTCTTGGTACTTCTGCACACGTAACACCCGACGTTAGTGTCCAACCTGACCTGAATGTGGCAAAGGAAGGCACTCCGATAGTCTAGTGAGAGATCGGAAGAGATGAATTACCAGAGAGAGTAGTTGTAGAGAGAGGAAGTGTTGTGTACCTCCATAGGGTTCCTCTTCTTCCTTTATATAGGCTCCCCAAGTACATGGGTAGATCCATAATCTGACTCGGTTGACGTCACCATGCATCACGAGCCAAATCTATTATCATTGCATGCACGCATCTTCAAATGAGGTACTAACATGTGGCGTAACCGCTCGGATCCCATCACGCTAACGTTGGGACAGCTATAGCATGCGCATGTGCCTTCCCTAATCTGTTACTTGCGTTAATCACCTCGGACGACGTCACATACGTCACTGATATCTCGGCTCTTCCTTCCAAGCCATCTTGGATTTGATTCGTCTCGGATGACTTTTCCAGATCACGGCTTTACTCGGCTGAGATGCCAATTTGTAGCTCTGATTAGGCCTTGGTTCTTCTGGGCTTGTTTGCCGAACCCTTTTGGACCACTAGATTTCGGCCCACTACAGAGAGCTTGGGAGCCTGGTCTCAAATCAGAATTTGAGATCTTCTTCAATTTGGTGGAAGGAGATTGATGATTTGTTGATTTGGCTTGAGCGTTCTTCGGAGCTTTGAAGCTTTGATTGAAGAACCGTCTTATTGGATGCAGGCTTGGAGAATTCTGAGGGCTTTGGAGGATTTGATCTTCAGAGCTCTGGAGCTTGGATGCTTGAATGTGTGTTGAAACGAGAGCTTGATAGCTTGATCCCAAGTCAAGCGACAGAATCTTCTCTGAGATTTGTGAAAAAGATGATGACTTGATTTGAATGTTCTTCGGAGCTTTGAAGCTTTGATCGAAGAATCGTCTTTGTTGGATGTGGACTTAGAGAATTCTGAAGAGCTTAGAGACTTTGATCTTCATAGCTCTGAAGCTTGAATGTCCCGATTGAAGCTTCTATGTCTTGATGTCAAAATATGAGAGAGAGAGCACCTCTATTTATAGATATGTGGGATGGAGAGTTTATGGCACACTGCAATTTTTTTCGTAGTTATCTCTCTAATTATTTCCTTATTTGATTTAAAGGAAAATAAATAGAATTATATAAATACCTTTCTTCTTATTTATTTTAGAAAAAATAATTATATACAAAGAGATATAAAATTTATTTCACCAAGTGGCATAATTTAATTGGTTAGACTTGATAAATAAGTAATTGTGTCATTTTGACATGTGGCAAGATTTAATTGGTCATTTCACATATCTCTGACTTTTAACTTATAAATACATAGCAACATTTGATTGGCTACTTATTGTACTTTGACTTTTGACCTATAGACATTTGACAGCATATGATTGGCTCATCCATAAAACTTTGACTTGTAGACATTTGACAACATTTAATTAGTCAATTTTGTGTGCACTATTAACAAGTGGAAGCTTGTGATAGACAAAAATTTTTATATGACTATAGTACCGCACCATACCACTAAGAGCCGGTATGGGATTTAGAACTTGGTGAGAGGCCCAAAGACGTTAGTATGTGTGGGCGCGCGCGCGTGTGAGAGAGAGAGAGAGAGAGAGACAGACAGACAGAGATAGAGGTGTCAAACGTGCCAACCAAGATGTGTCGTGCCACCTTTTTCCCGTGTCAACCGTGCTTCGTGCCGTGCCGTGCCGGCCCATTTACTTAATCGTGGTGTGGCGTGCCATTTTTAATCGTGTCGTGCCGTTTTTTTATGGTGTCGTGCCGTGCCAAATTTCTTTATTTGTGCCGTGCCATTTTGTGACCGTGTCGTGCCGTGCTGGCCCATTTATTTAATCGTGTCGTGTCGTGTCGTGCGGCCCACTTAATTAATCGTGTGACTCGTTTCGTGCCGTGTTGTGCCATTTTTTAATCGGGTCGTGCCATTCCAGTCCGCTTGCTTAATCTTATCGTGCCGTGCCAACCCGCTCTTCTAAATCGTGTCGTGTCATGCCAACCCGCTAATTAATCGGGTCGTGTCGTGCCAACTCACTTACTTAATCGTGTTGTGCCTTGTCCGGCCAAATCATGTATTGCAAAAAGATAAAAGCTCAAGTGACCTAAGGGCTAAGAGTGATAACTTTGCCTCGAGCCCTCGATGCGGTGACGCCTTTCAATTATTCTAAACAGTAAACACTACGGTCTACGGTCCTCGTTTCCAAGTAGTGCACAAGTAATGTCATTTTATTCAAGTAGTGCTTTTCAAGAAAAAATTATTCAAGCAGTGCTTATGAACACAAGTAGTGCACGGTCAAACACGGAGTTGTTTGGGGCCTTTGGGCTTTTGAACACAACTTACACAAGTAGTGCACACTAAGGTCCTTGTTTCCAAGTTCAAACGAGTAACATGTCATTTTATTCAATTGAATCAATTACTTAAATCTCATATTAGTTCACTACTAGTTTAAATGGTCAATGAAAGCAATACAAATGACTCTGTCACTCGACTCACTCCGGCTCAAGTTACAACTTTCAAGTCTTACAGTTACAAGTTATTTGATACAATACAAATATACTAGGAAATTTTGAAACAAGACAAGTTACAAGTTTCCTATCTCTACTAACTACTTGGCTCCGTTGCACGTATCAGCATCAGTGACCAGAAACTTCAACGACTCCAGCCTTTTTGAGCACTTGGACACCTGTACTTCACAAAATCGGTAGCCCATAAAACTGAATTGCCAAATGCCCACAAATCTGAATAAGCAAAGGCCCAGAAAACTAAACAAACCAAATGCCCAGAAATTAATGACCAATGCTCAGAAATTGAATGACCAAATCCCCACAAAAGTGAATACCTAATGCCCAGAAAACTAAATAACCAAATGTCCAGAAAACTGAATAAATGCCTGCCCAGAAAACTAATTAACAAACTGCCAAGAAAACTGAATAACCAAATGCACAGAGCCACAGATAACTGCCCAAAAAACTAGATAACCAAATGCACAGAAAACTGAACCACCAATTGCACAAAAAATTGATGAACTATGCACAGAAAACTGATAAAACACACATGGGCTCTTATCTATATAGGACACTAGCACATGGATGTAACTCTATGTTGCCATCAAAGCCTTCATAAGTAGCCACCCAATTCACTTAGTTTATTTTATCATCATAGCCGAAATGAAAAAACTGAATAACCAAATGCCTAGAAAACTGAATAACTGCCCAGAAAACTAGATAACCAAATGCACAGAGCCACAGATAACTGCCCAGAAAATAAAATAACTGCCCAGAAAACTAGATAACCAAATGCACAGAAAAATGAACCACCAATTGCATAGAAAATTGATGAACTATGCATAGAAAACTGATAAAACACACATGGGCTCATATCTATATAGGACACTAGCACATGGATGTAACTCTATGTTGCCATCAAAGCCTTCATAATTTGCCACCCAATTCACTTAGTTTATTTATCATCATAGCCGAAATGAAAAACTGAATAACCAAATGCCCAGAAAACTGAATAACCAATGGATGCTTGCAATACACAGTCACACCACCACAACACACACTCACACTACACACAGTTACACAATTGCACTTGCCAAACAAGTGGCAACTTTATGTTGCCTTAGCCCTTAGGGCTTAAGTCAACATAAGTTGCCCAGTTGCTTGAACTTGAATCACTTGATTGTTCAATAATTTAATTTTTAGTTTTCTGGGCATTTGGTTACACAGTTACACACTTGCACTTGCCAAACAAGTGGCAACTTTATGTTGCCTTAGCCCTAGCCCTTAGGGCTTAAGCCTTCATAAGTTGTCCAGTTGCTTGAACTTGATTCTTTAACTTCAATAATTCAATATTCAGTTTTCTGGGCATTTGGTTACACTACTACACACATAGAGCAGTCATAATTTGCACTTTTCCACACCAACTAAACACAAACATGCCAGCATGCAAGGCAGCAAGAGTAGTAACAGAAAACAGAACCAACTGCCCAACAGGCAACAGCACAAGTGCACAACAAAAGCACCAAGAAGGATAGATAGCACCTGGATCATGCAACATTAAAGTGCCAGCAGTAATCATCATCTATGTCTGCGTTCTCAAAATAATCTCTGAATTCTTCTCTAGGATGGCACCTTTTAATTCCAAGACGTACATCCTCCCAATCCTTTAAACAAATCAGACAATCTAAAATATCCGAAGATAATATGCTTCTCCTCTCATCCAACACCCTTTTACCAGCACTAAAAGCTGATTCAGATGCAACTAAAGACAAGGGAGGTGTTAGTAAATCACTTGCCATGATTGAAAGAATAGGAAATGCCCTTTCATTTTTTTTCCACCACGCTAAGATATCAAACTCCTCAGCGTCTTGACTGGTAAGATAATCTCCATCTAAATACATAGAAAGTTCAGTCCATGAAGCTACACTTCTTCCTCTACTTGAAAGCAGAGACCAAGATGGGTCACTGCTAATGGCAGAAGGTTGGAGCAGAAGTAGAAGTGTGGCTTCCAAATTTAGACAAATATGAAGCATATATAGAATTCAACAGTTCTGAAACTTCAAAAGGAGAAGGTAACATGATCCCTAAATTATCACCAATCCCTTCTAAGAGCAATTCAACTCCTCTTAACTTAATCCTTGGGTCCATTACTGCAGCTACAATAAATACCTTTGGCATGACCTCAAAATATTTTTTGAATTTCTCTTCCATAACATCACATGCTTGTACAAAATTTGGTTTAGTTCTATGATTACGAAAGTTTACACTGATATTATACAAGTTATTAAGCACAAGACAAGAAGTAGGATAATAAACACCCGAACAAGCTAAAGTACCAGCATAAAATACTTTCAAGAAGTTCATAAACTCAAAAGCAATGTACCAATCAGTAGGAGTTAAAGAAACATCACCATACTTGGAATTAACAAAAGCTATAATTACGTTTCTATGATTCCTACAAGATTTTAACATAAGAAAGGTTGAATTCCAACGATTTTTTATATCTGTTTTCATTTGCCTTGGTTTAACGTGATAACTTGCACACAAAACTTCAAATTCCTATTGCCTAGCTGGTGAAGTACCTATAAAAAGAATTGCTTCTCTAATTTTGTGAATCTGTGGTGTTATATGTTTCAAACTATCTTGCACAACAAAGTTAATAATATGGCACACACATCGCATATGAAAAAACTGTCTAGCATGAGGAGTAGACAAGTTTCGTTTGAACAAATCAATAGCAGCAGTATTAGCAGTGTGATTATCAAATGTAATACTAAAAACTTTGTCAGCAATTTCAAACTCCCTAAAAATACCATTTATGCATTGAAAAATGTGATTAGCATTATGAGGATACTTTATCAAACGGAAAGCAATAATTCTTTTATTCAAAATCTAATTAGCATCTATATAATGAGCAGTCAAAGCAATGTAACCAAGGTTATTTCGACCAGTCCACAAATCAGAAGTAAAAGAGATTGTACTACCAAGTTGTGCAATTTCAGTTACCAAATCTCTCTGGGCTTCAGTAAAAGCTTTTAAACAATCACTTCTGGTTGTATTTCTAGAAACCTTAGAAAAACAAGGATTTAGTTAAATTTGGACAAAATATTCAAATCGAATATCATCACCAAAAGTAAATGGCTGCTCTACAACAGCTACATAAAGGACCAATCTGTGTCTCATTTTAGGTGCAGAATATACGAAATTAGATAAACCAATTACACTATCAGTATCACCACTGTCTGGCCCAACTTCCGATTTATGTTTGTTATTGAGATGTCTCGTAATTTGTCCCGTGCCACTGTTACTAACGCAACTATAATCATTTCCACAATAATTACACACACCTCTTTCTCCTACATTAACCCCCTGTTTATTAATGAAATCTTTAACTATAGCACAGTGTTTCCATACCCATGAAGTGCGCTGCCTTTTCCCACCAACATGTTCTTCTGGAGGTGGTCCAACAACGTTTGAACCAGCTTCACCCAAAGAGTCTATTCCAGGACCATGTACCAGTGGTGATGATATAGTATTTGATTGTGGTTGTGGCGATTCATCATCAGAGCCAGAGTGTGAGTTATGGCGTGAACCCCCACAACCAAAGTTAAAATTTTGATTATCTATGATAAACAGTGACAAATAAGCACGTAAATCACAAATAAACACATATTATAACACTGTTAACACAGAAACTCTAGGGTTTTATGTAATAGATGACAAATAAACACAAAACTCACAAATAAACACGGATAATCACTAATAAACACAGATAACCACTAATAAAAAATAGATCTATGGTTTAGGTGACCGCAGACCGCCGAGTGGTGGTGAGTGTGGATTATGTTGTACTGCCGTGGAGTGGTGGTCACCGTCAACTTCAAGTGGTAGTGAGTACTGAGTAAGTAGTGACCGTCGATTAGGGTTACGATTAGCTGATTAAATCTGGATGATGATGATCGGAGAGAGTCAGAGAGATAAGATAAGATAAGATAAGATGATGATCGGAGAGGATAAGCCGATTAGGGTTAGGGTCCGGTTTAAGGTTAGGGTAAGGGTTTTGTAATTTGGTGCTTTGGTGGTGGTTGTGCGGTGGTGGTGGAGGTCTGGTGAGTGACAGAGTGAGTGTGAGTGGTCAAGTGGTGGTGGTTGTGCGGTGGTGGTCAAGTGGTGACTGGCGAGACCGTGAGAGACAGAGAGAGAGAGCAGATAACCGTTGCAGAGAGAGTCGAGAGAGTTAGAGAGAGAGAGGGGTTTGCAGCTTGCAGGCCCTAATCTCCACAAGTGGTATATATATATGATATGGATTATCAAGTGTAGTTGGTCACACTGTATTACCATGCACCAAGGTGAAAAATTCTTGTAAAATTGCATTACGAGAGCGTCGTTCGAGTTGTTTTTTCCCAATCGGAACCGTTTACCTTGTACGTGGGAGTGATTATATCCCCCATGCCAAGAATGAGGTAAACTGATTACCATTATGTAGTTGATTGCACGTAACAAAAAAATTCGTAATAATTAATCTACGTCCTGATGAAACGGATTTCCAAGCCCGATGGACTCAAAAATTGTCGAGAGTGATTAAAACACCAAGACAAATAAAATGAACGGTGTGGATTGTCAAAATTGTGTTGCGATTCTATAACTATTGTACATTATACTATTGTGTAGTAACTTGGTTATGAACTAAGTAAGTTCGATGTTTAGATTTAAAAGGTAGGTGCAGACTATTTTTTCCGAATGTTCGATCTAAAACGTTACGATTTCTTATCTTATCAATTATATCATTTCCACCAAAAATGGTGATGATCACATGTTGGCAACCACATGATCGGATCACATTCGGTGGTTATAAAAGTAGTAAAGTCCTATAATGCATCACTCGAGGGCCGTCTGAGCCGTTTTTTTTTAAAATCGGAACCGTCTAGATTTTATGCGGGAGGAATTATATTATTCATGCCAAGAATAAAGTAAATTGCTTACTGTTACGTACTTGATCGTGCATAATAACATATTTATAATTTTCATAATAATAAGTCTTAAGTCTCGATGAAAGGTCTTCCCATACCCGATCGACGTCAAATTTGGTGAGATTGATTAAAACACCACCACCAACAAAATGAACGGTGTGGATCGTCAAAATATATTGCAGTTATGTGGCTATCATATATTTTCTCCCTCATTTATTTTATTATTATGGTATGCAAGCAGGTATGGCAAGTCAATTTCTTTACTAAAATTTCATTTTTACTTATTATGGGGCTGGGGCCGGGGCCACTGGGCCATGGGCCCATGTGAGTGGCTGAGTGGGACAAGCCAAAATTAATCTTTTTTTATTCAATAATTCCCCTTTTAATTTTTCTTTTTCAACCTTTTATTTTAATACTATAATCAATTTTTTTAGTATGACAAGTTGACAACTTGGCAACTTAATTTCTTTAATAAAAAATTAATTTTTTCTCATTATATATTATGGGCTTATTAAATTATCATAGGTATTTAGGTAGATTTTTTTTTTACATACCATGAATTTCATGACAATTGACAAGGCAAAATTTAATTTTTTTTTTCTAATTCAATAATTCATTTTAATTTTACTTGTACAAAAATTCATTTTAATTTTTCATATTTTTTTTTATTATGGCAACTGGCAACTCAATTTCTTTAATATAAATCTATTTTTTTTATATTAAGTTATTATGGGCCGTGGGGTGTGGGCCCACCCATTACCCTTGGGCATGGCCCATGAGTCGTGACTCGTGAGACTCATGACAAGGCAAAATTCATTCTTTTTTTTTTCTCTAATTCAATAATGTATTTTCTTGAATCTTATTCCAAAATTTATTTTCATTTTTCCATAATTTTTTATTATGGTTGGCAAGTCAATTTATTTAATAAAAGTACTTTTTTTTTGGTAATTTATATTATTTTTTAAAATTGATAGTCATATACTTTTTGTATCTTGGTGAAGATTTTACACATAAAAACTTCACTAATAGAAATGAAAGGGAGTAATAATATATCAATTGGTAAAAAAATCCTTTTTTTTTTTTTCCTTATTAAGTTATTATGGGCCATGGGGCCACCCATCATCTAGGAGAATGGGCCATAAAGTCATGACAAGGCAAAATTAATTTTTTTTTTCTTTCGAATTCCATAATCTATTTTATTGAATCTAATTCAAAAATTTATTTATTTTTCATAATTTTTTATTATGGCAAGTCAATTTATTTAATAAAAAATTCATTTTCTTACTTATTAAGTTATTATGGGCCATGGGCCCCCCATCACCCATGGGCCATGAGTCATCGCAAGGCAAAATTCATTTTTTTCCTAATTCAATAATTTATTTCATTGAATCTTATTCAAAAATTTATTTTCTTTTTTCCATAACTTTTTATTATGGCAAGTCATTTCCATTTTTCCATCATGCCAAGCTAGCTTCTGGAGTGGTAGTGCTAACTTGCTAGGTGTTGGGCCCATGCCGCGTTTTGTCTTACTTTAAATTGCGTTTCCGCCTAATAGCGTGTAGGCCCGTGTAGATGCCAAGTAAGGCCGTCGTGCCGTCTTGAAACGCCGATGTCGTCTTAGCTCGGTAGCAACTAACTATCTTGGCGTCGCGGCCCATGCCCGTCTACGATCGTGTCGTGCCAGTCCAATTACCATGCCGTGCTCACCCATTTTAGTTTAGATGCCGTGCCAAAGCCGTGCCCGCTTTAACCATATGGTGTCTGGGGGTTAGGCCGACCAACTCGTGCGTCGCAGGGGGTTTAACGTCTTTGTCTTTTGTCTCGCGGTCTTCCATTCCAAGACTACCATTTTGACACCTCTAGACAGAGACAGAGAGGATCGAACAAAACTCCTAGTACTGTAATAAAGAGAGAGAGAGAAGATCGAAAAAAACTCCTAGTACTGTAATAAAGATTAGTAGGATGGTATACGTTCCCTCGAAATCCCATGGGGGAAGAACCACTCCCACCATCACCACTACCAACAACGCCTCATTCTCATTCCTTGTCTCCCTCAAATAGGGCTGCTTCTCTCTCCAGACGACCGCCTTCTCTCTCTTCAGCTCAATTCTCTCTCTGTTCCCTCTCCCTCTCTCTAGAGGAATTTAAGTCGTGTTTGTTTTGGTGAATCTTTCGGTGGTTGGGGCTCAAATTGATCACACACACACACACACACACACACACACACACACACACACACATATATATATATATAGAGAGAGAGAGAGAGAGAGAGAGATGGAGGAGACTCGATTTTGTCAGTGGAGCGTGATTCGATCGATTCTCGCTATCCTTCAGTGGTGGGGCTTCAATGTTACCGTTATTATCATGAACAAATGGATCTTTCAGGTACTAATTCATTTTTCTGAATCAGGATTTCTGTTAAATCGGTGTTTGGTTCTATTTTTTTGGGTGGTTTTGGTTGATCTTCATTCTTACAACTTGTTTGTTGTGGCTGTTTTTTTTTGTTATTATTATTATTATCTATTATCATCTTATCTGATTTCAATGCGATGGTTTTGTTCTACAAGAATTTTAATGTGTATTTTAGTTTCGTACATTTATGCACATATTTTAATTTGTTTTCTAGATTAGCTCACTTTTTTTGGGTTTGTTTGATTTTCATAGTTGGGACTTGATTGTTGCGGATGATTATTGATTTTCAGCAGTAGTTATCTGATTTCAATGTGGTTTTTTGCTTTCTGTATGAGAGGGTGAATTTTATAATATTGATATATAGTCTTTTGCTAGCAGATTAACTGTGCCTAAAGGGACACCCCATAGATCCCGTATTTTTAAACCCACGGATTCTGATAGTATCTCCACTCCTTGCTCGTTTGGTATGAACCAATTGACAAACTCAAATCTAAGGAGAAATTTGAGTAAAAACTTTATTAATGGTATAGTTGTAATTTGTGAGGAGCAAAAATTTGAGTCTCCCTTGATTTGGTTAAAAATTTGATAAACAAAATCTAGTATGAGTTTGGGTCAGAAGTAAGTTTAGACATCTTTACTTGGAATTTGATTTTGAATCAATAAAAAGAGTAAGGTTGGAGATGCTCTAATTAACTCCATATGCGTACATCATTTTGGTACTTTTCCGTCCCTTATAAAAATTTCATTTGCCTGTAATCTCAAAGAACATCACTGTGTTTGGTTTAGATTTTTGAGAAGAAATTTTTTGAGAAATTTTTTGAGATAGTGTTTGGATGAGTTTTTGGAAAAAGTAATAATTAGAGAGAGGTGTAATGATTGGAGAGAGATAGAGAGAGAAATGAGAATTAATGATTGGAAAAAGGGTATGAGTAGAGAGAGAAAAGTGATTAATGATTGGAGAGGTGAGAGATGGGGAAGGAATCTTTTGGAAATTTTTTTTGGAAATGTGAACCAAACAAAGTGCATATTACTCATGAGAACAATAGCAGCTAATGAAAATAATAGAGAGAATTTCAACTCACGTAATGAAAGAGAAGCCCCTGCAACAACATTAATGGAACTCAAATTGGCTACTTGGCCTTCTAGTCTAGCATTTCCACAATGATTTCCCAACCTCTTAGGACCTGTTTTCTGTTTCCCGGAATAAATTACTGAGAGCTCAAGAAAAAACATGAGAACTTAACCATTACCATATGAAATTAGCAAACCAAACAACAATTTTAGAAAGACCAATCACAAATGGAATACCAACACTCAATAAGAACAATCATTGCACAGAATGGTTGATATTTCAACTTTGAGCTGAAAAAGCTAGTTTCTAACTTGCTGGAATTCCCTGAGTGGAGAAAAAGTTTGCACAGAATGGTTGATTCATATTGACTTAATGTCCATTGAAGAAATTGAAGGACTGATGTATATGGGCAAAATATTGTGATATAAAAAATAAAAATAAAAAAGGGTCAAAAACCTTGAAACACATTGATTAATTTTAACCCATGGAGAAACCCTTCAAGCAACTATCCAGTGAAACAAAGAGTTTAGGCTACAAGGATTTATCCTGTCAGCCTTCAACCATGCAGTATTCAAATAAATTCAATAACAGTCTAGTTTCAACCTTTAAAATCATCAATATCCCTAAATATTCTTCTTAAAACCTGTCATGCGAATGAATTAAACAACTCCCAGTTTTTATCTAATAAGCACAGTATAGATGCACCTAAAAATTTAATCACTCAGAACATGAAAACAATTACCATTAAATGGTTTGAGTTTTTTTTTACCTTGATGCAAAGATGATGGTTCTGGAGCTAATGTTCTCTCTTATGTTGTGCATGGTTTTACTATTGAACTACTTACATAGAATCATAGGCTGCTAAATCTCTTATTTGTTAGTCCTCCATTTTTGCATATGCTATATTCTTTGTTAGAATAAGCGTTATTGTTAGTATAAGCTTTATTGTTAGTTGTCCCACATTGGGTAGCTATATATTGTATTCACCTCTCTCATAATATAAATAAAGTCTTCCGTGTTTGGGTTCGTTAACACCCAATACACTTTCTCTTATATCTGACAACATGGTATCAGAGCCTCCCTTACTCCAAACCCTAACCCAACCTTGACCCTTACTGACGTCACCTCGACCATTACTGACGTCACCTCGTCATCCTCCTCAGCCACGTTTCTGTTAGACTCTTAAAACCCTAAACCTAAACCCATAACCCTTCGACCTATCCCTAAACCCATAACCGAATGCTGTAAAACTTTCAAAAACCAAAACCGAGTGCTACAAACCTAAATCTAGTTCTATTCGATCTCTGTAGACACCTTAAAACCCCAAATCGAGTCCTGAAATCCTATCTCTGACCTCCGAAATTCCCAAAAACCCATTACCCAGTAGTGTTCGAACCAAAACGAACCCTACAGAACCCTATAAACCCAGAAACGAACCCTACAGAACCATATAAACCCAGAAACAAACCCTATTCTCATAGAGTAAACCAAATTCGAACCTGTTCATGTTGATTTCGAACCTATTCTGCTGATTTGGAGTCACACAAAGTGGATTTCGAACCTGTTCCTGTTGATTTCGAGTCCACTCAGCCTCAAAATTGGTCGATTGTTGCTTAAGATTGGTCGTTTCTTGTTGATTGGTATTCTCTGGTCATGTTGAATGTTGATGGTCTTATTTGTTTTGTTGATCTAGTGACTCACTGGTTTGCTGACGGTATTGGACTGCTATTGGGGCTATCAGTTTGTTTAATGGTGTTAGTTTCTGGTCATGTTTAATGTTATTTGTCTGACTAGTTAGTAGCTATTTAACTGATTGATTGAAGTACTGGTTGGTTGTTTTTTGTTGGTGGTTATTGGCCTCTCCTTTATTTGGTATAATGTCTGAAGACAAGCCTGTCAGTTTTGGTTCCAATTCTAGTTCTACTATTATGGGTAGTTCGTCCAGTTCTTCTCATTCTCGAGAGAGGCTATCCATTACATCCACACGGTTGAATGGTAATAATTATGCTATTTGGGCCAAGGCAGTTTAGGTGTATTATGAGGGGGACTCCGAGTCTCAGTTCTTGACTGATGATCCTCCTACAGATACTACTTTGTGGAAACCGAGGGATGCTCGGATTCGCAGTCAGTTGTGGAATAGTATGGATGAAGATATTGTTGGTTCACTGATGTTCTTGGATACGGCCAAACAGGTTTGGACACAGGCTCAGGAGATGTATTCTGGTGTGAACAATCTCCGTCGTATTTATGATCTTCATCAGCAATTCTTTTCTATCTCTCAGGGCAGCTTATCTTTTGAGGAGTATTATGCTAAGTTTCGTCGTATTCGAGATGAACTTCGTGTTTGTGAGCCATTGTCTTCTGATATTCAGGTTGTGCGGCGCCAGCGTGAGCGTATGGAAGTTGCTCGATTCCTATCTGGTGCCTCCTCAGATTTTGATCCAGTTAGTAATCAAATTTTGGGATCGAGCGACTTACGCTTCTCGTGAGGAGTCTTGATCGACTTACGTCGATCTTACGCCTCCGTTCTACACCACCTCCGTATCTTCTTACGGCGTTAAACTTTGGCTTTTGTCACGGAGGTTTTGGAGTGCAGTAATAGTGCATAGCGCCCGCGTGGCGTGATTTTGGGTTTTAGCGATCGTGAGTGCGTGGTTACGGGGGCGAAGTTACGGTAGCTATGATTAAAGTAATAATTATAGTGGTCGTGGTGATTCTGGGTTCAATGGTCGTAATTCTAACCGTGGACTATTGTTATGATCTTCATGGTTTTCCTCAAGCTCATCAGGTTGCCTCTGAGGATACTGGACAGTTTGCTCACTCTTCTACTGATAGTGTGGTTATTTCAGCTGAGGATTACCAGCGTTTCTTGTCATTTCAAGCTGGGACAGAGTCTTCCACTGCTACGCTTGCTCGGACCGGTCCATCTGTTGCCTGTGTTGCCTCATCCTCATCCTCTTCTTGGGTCATTGACTTGGGAGCTACAGATCATGACTGGTACCCCTACTCTTTTCCTTGGTCAACAGCCAGTTGGTAAATCATCACATGTCACCTTAGCTGTGGTTCTACCACTGCTGTTACTGGTTTGGGCTCCATTCCTGTCACTTCCTCTCTTACTTTGAATTCTGTATTACATGTTCCTCGTTTTCCATTTAACCTTATGTCTGTGAGTCGCCTTACCAAATCTTTAAACTGTTCCGTCACATTTTTTCCCCATGGCTGTATTTTTTAGGATCTTGAGACAAGGAGGAAGATTGGTGGGGGCATTGAGCGAGGCGGCCTATATTACTTGACAGTCTCTCAGCCTGTTGCCCTTCAGACATCAGAGTCACCGTACCAACAGCATTGTCGTCTTGGCCATCCATCTCTCCAGAGTTTGAAGCATCTTGTACCCTCGTGTCGTTCCCTCAATAAGTTGGTGTGTGAAGTTTGTGAGTTTAGTAAACACCGACGAGTCTCTTTTTATCCTAGGATTGAGCGTCGTGCATCGAGTCCTTTTCAGTTGGTACATTCAGACATTTGGGGGTCTATTCATGTGCCCAGTGTTTCTGGTTTTCAGTATTATGTTATTTTTGTGGATGATTTTTCTCGTATCACATATCTTTATCTCATGAAAGAGAGGTCTGAATTGAAATCTGTGTTTAAATCGTTTTACATGGAAGTTAAGAATCAATTTGATACCTGCATTAAAGTATTTCGTTCAGATAATGCTCGTGAATATTTTCACAGTCTCCTTTCTCAATTTCTTGATGATCATGGCATTATTCACCAATCATCGTGTGCTCGGTCTCCACAACAAAATGGAGTTGCTGAGCGCAAGATTCGCCACTTGTCTGAGGTTATGCGTGCTTTACTATTTCACATGCAGGTTCCTAAGTCATATTGGAGTGATGCTGTTCTCACTGCCTGTTATTTAATCAATCGTATGCCCTCTACGGTCTTAGGTGGTTAGGTTCCCCATAAGGTCTTGTTCCCTAGTTGGCCTCTCCATTCATTACCCCCTCGGGTTTTTGGGTGCACTTGTTATGTCCACGTCCTTGACCCTGATAGGAGTAAACTCGATCCTCGGTCTTTTAAGTGTATCTTTCTGGGATACTCCCACACTCAGAAAGGGTATCGTTGTTACTCTCCTACTTTACGTCGTCACTTTGTTTGTGCCGATGTCACGTTCAATGAGTCCCTGCCTTATTACTCGGATCCTGTTACTACCAACGACCTTGAGTCTGTGTTCCCTATGGTTGTCCCTACTGGTACTGTTACCCCCAAACCTTTGCGGGTATATGTTCGTCGTTCTCCAGCACAAGCCCCAGCCCCAGCCTAGCACCTGACACCAATTCAGCCTCCCGAATCATCCCCGGCTCCTGCACTGTCTTTGCCCACACCTCCGTCTTCCCCATTGTCGCAAGATCCGCCTGCTCGTCGATATCCTACTCTTGAGAATCGTCACCCACCGGTAAAATATGGTTTTTCTAATATCTCGAGTACTTCTCATCCTATTTCTCAGTTTATCTCTTATGATCATCTCTTTCCATCTCTTACGTGCTTTCACTACTCTTTGTTTCCTCCATATTTGTTCCTAACACTCATTCGGGAGGCATTATCCCTGATGCAGTGGCGGATGACTATGGAAGATGAAATGTCCGCTCTTCATAATAATGGCACATGGGAGTTGGTTACTCTTCCTGTTGGTAAAACCACTATTGCGTACATTTGTTGTTGGGTTTATACCATCAAGTATCTCCCTGATGGTACTGTTGAACGTCATAAAGCCCGCCTGGTTGCCAAAGGCTACACACAAACTTATGGTGTTGATTACTCCGAAACATTCTCTCCCGTTGCCAAGCTTGGTTCTGTGCGGATTCTTCTTTCCCTTGCCGCTAATCTTGGCTGGCCGTTGTTTCAGCTTGATGTTAAAAATGCTTTTCTCCATGGTGATCTTCAGGAGGAAGTCTACATGGAGCAACCACCTGGGTTTGTTGCTCAGGGGGAGCCTCGTAAGGTATGTCGTCTTCGCAAAGCACTTTATGGACTTAAACAATCTCCCAGAGCATGGTTTGGCAAGTTTAGTGATGCTATTATGAGGTTTGGTATGCGTCGAAGTCAGTCTGACCACTCTGTATTCTCTCTCATATCGGGTCGAGGGAAAGTGTTACTTATTGTTTATGTTGATGACATTATTATTACTGGAGATGATCAGAGAGGGATTGATGAGTTGAAACAATTCTTACACAGTCAATTCCACACTAAAGATTTGGGTAAGCTACGATATTTCTTGGGTATTGAGGTGGCAAGATCCAAGGATGGGATTAATTTGTCGCAAAGAAAATATGTGTTGGATATTCTAGAAGAGACAGGTTTATTGGGAGCTAAACCTGTGGAGACTCCAATGGATCCTAATGTCAAGCTTTGCATTGATCAGGGGGAGGTATTTCCTCATCCAGATCAGTATCGTCGCTTAGTTGGTAAGTTGATTTATCTTACCAATACTCGCCCTGATATCTCCTTTGCTGGTAGTATGGTGAGTCAGTTTATGGCTGCTCCTCGTCTTCCACATTGGGAGGCTTGCATTCGCATTGTGAAGTATCTTAAGGCTCACCTTGGACGTGGCTTATTTTATCGTTCTAATGGTCATTTGCGTGTTGAGGCATTTACTGATGTAGATTGGGCAGGGTCACCTTTTGATAGACGTTCAACAACTGGTTATTGTACTTTTGTTGGTGGCAACTTAGTTACCTGGAAGAGTAAGAAGCAAACCGTTGTTGCAAGGTCTAGTGCAGAGGCAGAGTACCGTGCTATGGCTCATACTACATGTGAGGTTGTTTGGTTGAGATCCTTTCTTGAGGAGCTTGGATTTCGAGTGCAGTTACCCATTCCTATGTATTGTGATAATCAGGCGGCGATACACATTGCCTCAAACCCAGTGTTTCATGAAAGAACCAAACATATTGAGGTAGATTGTCATATTGTTCGAGAGAAGATTGACAGCGGTATTTTGGCCACACCGTTTGTGTCCACGGGAGCTCAGATTGCAGATATTTTTACTAAGTCATTGTTTAAATCCCGTTTTGAGTTTTTATGTAACAAGCTGGGATTTTGTGATATTTATTCTCCAGCTTGAGGGGGAGTGTTAGAATAAGCGTTATTGTTAGTATAAGCTTTATTGTTAGTTGTCCCACATTGGGTAGCTATATATTGTATTCACCTCTCTCATAATATAAATAAAGTCTTCCGTGTTTGGGTTCGTTAACACCCAATACACTTTCTCTTATATTTGACAACATTCTTGATATCTGCTGTAAAGTTTACATTTTCAAGATATGGATTTGAATTGATTGCTGTTTGTGAATGCACGCACTAGAGTCTTATGACAACGATTTTCTTTCTGGAATTTTTGTTTTTAACTGCTCTATCTTCCTCTCTCCACAGAAACTGGATTTCAAGTTTCCTTTGTCAGTATCATGCATACATTTCATATGCTCAACTATTGGCGCCTACCTCGTAATCAAGGTGCTGAAGCTTAAGCCACTTATAGCTGTTGATCCTGAAGATCGATGGAGGAGGATCTTTCCTATGTCTTTTGTGTTTTGTATTAACATTGTACTGGGGAATGTCAGCTTGCGTTACATTCCTGTTTCTTTCATGCAAACCATAAAGTCGTTTACTCCTGCAACGACAGGTTATGTTGAAAATAATCATTCTGTAATTTAGTTAATATTTTCTTTCTTCATATCTCACTGTGCTCATTTTCTGAACTTGAGTTGCTTCCATGTGAAACAGTTGCTTTGCAGTGGCTAGTTTGGAGCAAACACTTTGATTGGCGAATATGGGCTTCTTTGGTGCCAATTGTTGGAGGGATTCTTCTGACTTCTATGACTGAGCTCAGTTTCAATATGTTTGGATTTTGTGCTGCCTTATTTGGATGTCTTGCTACTTCTACAAAAACTATCCTCGCAGAGTCTCTGCTGCACGGCTACAAATTTGATAGGTACTTTCTTCTCTCCGTCTTCAGTCCTCTGCTCTCTCAATTTTTTGGTCGTGTCTGTTTTAAGGGATAAAAATTAATAAACAGAAAAAGATTCTCCACTTTGTTTGGTTTTGATCATGTCCATTGTGAGGTTATTTAAGACAGGTATTATCATCTCCGTGGATTCTAATGTCAATAATAATTATGGTAGTTACATTTGTCTTCATTCAACAATGAACTAATGAAGTTTGGGTGTGACAACTTGTGTCTGGTGTTATTGTTTACATGTTAAGTTATCATATTTTGTTCAATAGTATAATCGCGATTGAATGGGTTCTGTTACTGTGTATTACAACTTGACAGTGAAAGCCATAAACTTGCAAAAGCTGAGCTGCTTTGTCTCCTTGTCTTAATGCTGAAAAGTTAACAGTATGTCTGGGTTTTGTGCCCTATTAGAGGCTATACGAATTTCAGCAATGTTGGTTTTGAAATTTGTTGCTTCTAGCTCAACTTTTATGAAATTGGGTATGATTCTTTCCTATTGGGCTCACTAACACACGTACAATAACCCCGTGTAGAGTCATCAACTTTTTTTGCTTTCCAAATTTACGGAAATCGTTCCTTACCTCCAAGCGATAAAGCCACACGATAACAACTCACCGAGGTTCTTCCAAATAAGCCAAAATAGGAGCAAGGTGACCTCAAAAGTAGACAAACTTGAGATAAAAAAAAAAAAAAACTCATGAAGACATGAAAGGCTTGGGAGTCAAATATTCATGTAGTGGGCAGTCTTGGGAATTAAAAAACTTTGTTCAAACAAGGCAGGAAGAAGGCTTGAAATAGGTGGCATCTAAGGCCTGGAAGGAAGCTTTGAAGCAACCAAACAGGGTGTTAAACCTTGGATTCTCCTCCGAACTAACTCAGATGGCTCGATTGCTGTTGAACAACTGAAAAGGTTGTTAGCTTGTTTCCGAATCAACATCAGGATAAAAAAAACACACCAAAGAAGACCCTAATGATCTCTAATAACGAGTCTCGACGGTTTCTAAGGGGGTTTCAACTCTTCCTCTGCCCTAAATTTTAAAAAGAAAGTAAGAACAGGAAAGGTTAGGTCAGTCTCTTATCCATCCCCTGCCCATGCCCCAAATTATTGGAGACTAAATGGGTTATGTTATTGTTGTGTATTGGATAAATGGTTGAATTTTTTCTTTAAACTTCATGGTTTTGAAAGTTTGCCAGCAGTATTATATCACATTGATAGTCAAAGCATCCGGTTTTCTTGGCAAACCCTCTACGCTCACATCTTGAGATTACTAATCTAGTAGTATGTAGTGCTTTCGAAATTGCATATGCTGTTCATGTTATTCATCATCTTCAGGGTAGTATATCTTTGGGCTTTTAGGGTTTGCTTTATGTTATTATGGTTTTCCTATTTAACTACATTGTGGCCTTGTAACATAGTATTTTGAAATATAATTGTCTTTGGGTTTCTCTCTTCATTCCCACAATGTGATACTCTGTTTATCATTTGTTTTTTCTCCTACAATTGTCTTATTGGCTATGCATTGAAGCAGAACTTATGTGATTAAAGATCATGCTTATATTACGTTCGAAGATTAAAATGGAAGATTATGGAGTTGATCTTGACTCCATGCTTCATCTGATTGCTAATTAGTTTTTGACTTGGATAACTTTGATTGCAAAACTATCAACTTCTGTCCCAGCAGGGTGCAAATTCCATTTTTTAGTTATTAGAAACCCTTGTGACAACTGAAAATAGAGAGTAGTAGGCTTTGGGGGCTTAGTGGTCCAACACTTCCAGAACTGCACTTATCATGCTTGATCTTAACAATTTAGGCACATGTTGAAGACAATTGTACCTGTTTCTTTATTTATTTGTTTACTTCTTTTTGACCTATTAGCATGTTTCATTTCTCCCCACATCTAGTTCGTTATTTAAGGATTAGTGTTGATCTCTTGAACTAATTATTTGTTGTTCTCTCCAGCATAAATACAGTGTATTACATGGCACCTTATGCTACTATGATCTTGGCTGGACCTGCTCTGTTTCTTGAAGGGCCAGGGGTTATGCAATGGTTTCAAACACACACATCTCTTCTTTCTGGTCTCACCATTATTTTTGGCTCCGGAGTTTTGGCTTTTTGCCTTAACTTTTCTATCTTTTATGTTATACATTCTACCACTGCAGTCACGTTTAATGTTGCTGGAAATCTAAAGGTGAGATGGACTGTGAGTTGGGATCTTTCATCATTGTTTGAACTTTGTGGTCATTTTCAAATCATTGACATCACCATCTTTCTGAATTTCATCTCATATAATCCTTCCTTCCTTTTATGTTAGTTCCTTGGTAGACGCATATTAAATTATTCAAGTTTTAATTGAAAGTCATTACTCTCTCCCACATTTCCCACCTTTGAATACATGCACCTCTAGTTGTGAGGGGTAGTTTCGGAAATTTTCACTTTGAAATTGAATCCCGTAGTTTTAGCCACTTTTCCTGCGCCATTTTCAAAACCCCAAATGCATTTTTCAGAAATATTTTTTTATGTTTTTTGTACAGATTAAAAGTTCTCTCTGAGATCTTGCATTAAATAATTGAAAAATTATTTCTGTTGGGTTTGAAAATTGCACGGATGGGAGTACATCAAATTTTCAAGGAGGACCATCAAAATTTGGGACAAACTTCAATAAAAACACGGACCAATACTTTGGGACAGAGTATTTTTTCTCTTACATTTGCTTCTTTTTTTTCGCAATCCAAAATTTTATTAGAAAGAGCAACTAATACAGAAACCTAGGGATACATATACCTCCCCGCAAGAGAAAAAACATCAATACGCAGAAGCTATAGGGATACAGAACCAAGCCTTCGAGAAGGTAGATGCCAAGAGTTACATAGGTCTAGATAAAGGAGGGTAGGCTTAATGGAGGAGAATTGAGATCCCCTACCACAGTACGCAAAACTTCCTTTGTTTGTCTATCCAAACCAGAAGCGTAAACTCTGCATTTGTTCTTATTTGATCAATGACCTGAGTGGTTGTGAAATTCCATGAGAGCATTTGAAACACTCTGAAAGGGGCTGGCTGTTAGGAGAGCTAAGAATAAAGAGATTCTGTAAAGCATACATGACTGATACCCAGGTCCTTACATTTCAGATGATAGTTAGAAGTGGCCTTCCAATTATTTCTTCAATTAAGCAAACAAAAGAGAATAATAACAGAGTCAATAAAGCTCTGAAAAACCCTTGAGAACTCATGACCAAAATAAAGAGGTAAGAAGAAAGAGGATAACCTTGCCTTAAATGTTTTGGCTCCCAGAAAAAATAATAATAAAAAATAGGTGGTACGTTTTGTTTTTATGGTGTTGGTAAAATCTAATGCAGTTAACCTTTCTGATGCTTGACTACTGTCTTATTTCTCTCATCTTATGTAAGTCGGCTTCTTTTGAACAATTCTTCTTCATATTTAGTCAATTTTGGACAAGAAATGGATGCCTCATTTTTCACAATAGTACCCGCAGTACTTATTGTTTGCAAATACTTGATTGCGTATGCTTCTTCTTTACCCTGGGTTGGATCTTGGATTGTAGAGGAACCTGTGGAGGAAAAAGAAAATTTAAGCAAAAGATAAGAAGAAGATTTTGTTTTTTGAACGGCCAAAAGATAAGAAGATGAAGAAGTGAAGAAACTAGATTTATGGGTTTGGCTTCACCAGAATAGTCCTCGGCCTTGGTGTGTCCTAAAACTCAATGATCCCCCCAAACTAAATATCAGATGCACAAAATTGGCCCACAATGTAATTACCACTTGATATGTCATATTGGTACCAAAATATTTATTCTTCATGCATGGGAGTTTAAGGTCCGATGAATTATCATTCACAGGTTGCAGTCGCAGTTACATGTTCATGGCTGATATTCCGAAACCCTATATCGGCAATGAATGCGGTCGGATGTGCCGTGGACGTCGTGGGATGTACATTCTATGGATACGTAAGGCACTTGCTGTCCCAACAGCCACCAGGAACTCCTCGCACGCCCCGCACTCCACGCAGCCTCAAGGAGTTGCTTCCTCTTGTAAGCGATAAGTTAGATGATAAGGTATGATAAGAGTGTAGTATTCATGTGGTTCTGGTTATTGGAGAGATTGTCACAGGACAATTATAGAAGAGAAGAAACCCTCAAAGCCTCTTTGTGAGACTTTCATCAGATCAATCAATATAGTTGATGTAGTTTTTTTCTCTGCTAAAGATTTGTTCTTGTTTAATAGTTTTCTGTTCTTGAATTGGTTTTTTATTGCATACACATTTTTGCCTTGCGAGAAACCTTGGATACAATTGCCAAAGTCGAAGGGAACCAAATACACAACTCTTAGGTACTGTTTGGTTTGCTGCATTGATTTTCGAGAGGCAAGAGGGTTCATTCTGTTCTTGAATTGATTCCTGTAGTAGTGTACATTCAGTCACTTGAAGGAATCAAACAGAGGGATGAACGATCCACGAAAATTGTCCATCTTCCATTCCGGTGAACCAAGCATGGCCTTAGGTTAACGTTTCTTCCCTTGGGCTGCTTTGGTAGGAGAAAAAGGTGAAGGAAAACAGGAAACTGTTTTCTTCGCTTGGGCTTCTTTGGCAGGGGGAAAGGCGAAGGAAAACAGGAAACTGTTTTCTAAGGTTATGGGGACATGTGGGTTTTTTTTTCTCTTCCTGGAATCAAGAAATGTGGGGCTTCACATTGACTATATTTCTCGAAATTTAACATTTTCCCATGAATGGCTTCACGTTGACTGAATAGAGTAATTAGTAACCCCGTCACATGGTACTTGTATTTTTATGGAGAGACATAATTAATGTACTATATGTCTTATTAGAAAGTTTTAATACAAGAATTTAGTAGTCTTAATATCTCTTATTCTCTACTTTCAAAGTTACTTTTAATCATCTGAGGACTAATTTATCAAGTTTCACACATTTTTCCTTTGAAAATTTAGAGAGGACAAACTTCTTGAGATCAATGAAATATGGACAAGAAGTATGAGACAGAGCGTGTAATAATGGAATCAAAATAATGGATAATTTTTTTTCTTATAATCAGTTGTCCGGATTAATTTGTGTGCACCTCGACTAAATCTAAGGTCTTGAAAGTTATGATGGCCTCAAGAGTTTGCTTGGAAGGGGGAATCGAACCTAAGACCTAAAACCTTACATGGAAAAAAAAAAAAAGGTGGATCATTAGTATGCCCATTTCTATTGAGATGGAGGAGAGCATTAATTAGAGATCCAGTTTCAACAATTAGGCCTTGTTCTCCAATAGATTTTACATAGATGTTATGAAAATCTCGTAAAATAAACATTTTATGGAAGGACGATAAAATGAAATTATTTTCCCAATTGATAAAATGTAGTAGGTTTTCTATAGATTTTAGGAAATTTTTTATGAGAATCTCATAAAATCATTTTTACATTTTTTGTGTTGAAATTGAAGTGTCATAAAGTGTGAGATTTTATGTACTTAAAATCTATTGGAGAACAAGGCCTTAGACAAATCAAGAATAATGATAGTGACACAAACTTTGTGTCACAACTAACTACAACCCCACTCACATGAGATGTGGGGTCCGCACATAGGGCCCATATGAGACCCACACCCCATGTGAGTGAGTTTGTGGTTGATTGTGGCACAAAATTTATGTCACAGTCATTTTTTACAAATCAAAGGCTCAATAAAGTAAGGTACCCCAATTTTCCGGCATTATTGAGAGAGAGAGAGAGAGAGAGAGAGAGAAATGCTTCAATAGGTCACTAATACAATAAACACCTAAATAAGTTAGAAACTACTAATACCCACTAGATTAGACACTCTTTTTGATCATCATATACATTAGGATGGATGGATAAATCATCATATAAGTGATGAGATGCGATGAGATGCTAAGCCAAGAGCCAGAAGTTTTTCTGCCATCTGGTACTGATGAGATACCCACTAATGCCTTTGCTCTGCTTCCTCACTCCAATTGTCAAGCACTCCACATTGTTGATGCACTGCTCCACAAACTTCTCTGTGCTACCGCTGCTGCTGCCGCTCCCGCACAGACTGTATTATTACAATCACAAAATAGAATTGAGTCGCTAACTTGCCACTTATTATGATTCCTTTTTTTTTTTATTTTTTGAGCCCAAGAATATGAAATCTGCAAGAAGTGATGGGATGGGTTTTGAAAGAAAAATGCGCAGTCTTTTGATTTATCAGTGATAGGAAGGAGTAATAATAGAGATTGATAGGTGGAAGGACCCACCAATTGAGGAGGAGGGGGGAGGGCTTCTTCTGACCCAAGACAAGCACAGACACCTCTAGCTTCTTCACTTGGCTCATCACTGTGGCTAGTTTTGGTCCCTGTATCACCAATGCTTCTACTTCCACCTAAAATGAAACAATCGGTGAAATTCAAAAGGCAAAAGCATATGAAATCCGAAAAAGAGAAACAGAAGAGGAATCTCTCTCTCTCTCTCTCTCTCTCTCTCTCTCTCTCTCTCACACACACACACACACACACACACACACACAAATAGAAGTAATCACAGTCGCACAAATCCGATCTATTGAAGATTTGTGTGTCCAGTCCAGACCAGAGAAGAGATCAGATCCAAATAAGAAGATTAGTAGTATACAAGGTAATAAAAGTGAAGAGAGGAGAGAGGGAAATAAATAAATACTCCATACCTCAGGTTTACAAGCCTTGCAAAGAGAGGCAAGAGAGGTAGCAAGATAATTTGGAGAATTAATGGAGGAGAAATTTCCACTATTATGAGGATCATTTATAGTATCATGAGATCCAGCTGCTCTTTCCTGCGAATTACTCGGTGGGATGATGTGAAGCAGAGTCAACAAATCACCCTTATTTGTTACTACATGACTGAGGGCCCACATCATAGCATGCTTTGAGTGTGAAGATTGGTCAACAACCACCATCACTCTCTTCCGCACCACCACTCCTCCACATCCACTACTACTGTCTCCTCCTCCTCCTCCGCCGCCGCCACACATCATCATCTTCTTAAACCCTTCTTCTTCCATTTCCTTCAACCTTCTCTCACTACCACCGCCGTACGCCCTGTTTTTGTTGTTGTTTAATCCATCACCGTCGGTACCACTCCTCCACCTCTTTGATGTTGATTTCCAACCCTCATCTTCTCCTCTTCCACTCAGCTGCCTTAAAAATGACCTTGAACTACTTGTCATTCTCGATCAATCAACTTCACAACTCTTATTGTTTCAGAGCCCAGAAGTTGAGGGAGAGAGAACAGCCAGCTGTTTTGTTTTTGTGCGTAAGGGAAATAGGACAAGATGAAGGGGAAAAAGATTCTAAGGTAAATTACATTAATGACCATTATATTCGTTCAAAATCACAATCTCTTCCATATTTTCTGGAAATCACGTTGCCACCCCTTCTTACACGGTTAAGTCAATGGCATTTGTGGGGGTGTTTGGGAGCCTCTCTTTTTTGGCTTTTCACATCTCATTTTCTTATTTTACTTGCTTGGCTCTCCCCTTCCAAAATGAGTTTCAAGAAAATGAACTGTTGGTTTTTGAAGAAGGAGAGCAAAATGTAAAAGTAAAGGGAGATGAGCTTTTGACTTCTTATTTTTTACTTTTCCAATTTGGTTAACATGAAAGACGTACAAATTACATTTTGCATATATCTTTCAAAAACTACTCATGATGCAAAATACATTATGCATATATCTGTCAAAACACTTTACAGATTTATGATGTTGTACATTCTAACAATTATTCAAAAAGCCAAAAATATAAAAAGTGAAAAATAAAGCTCCCAAAAATGCAAAAAGAGGACTCTTCTTTGGTGTCCTCTTTTTTGAGATTATAAAGATTTTTCATTTTCCAGTGTTACCCTTTAAATTTTATTGTTTGACTGCTCACTTTGGTTTTGATTTTCTTTAACTGCTAAGGCAAAGTTGACAAAGTCATTCCTCACCCTTGATCCCACGTTCTATTCAAATTTCATAGTTGAAGTTTCAGTCGTATGCTCACAAGACTCTCCATAATCACAAGACTCTCCATAATCATACATGTTTGCCACTATCCCATGCATGTTCCCACATGTACTACTGTGTTCTTATATATTTTCATTTTGCCTTCATTTTTTTCCCCAAATTTTCTTCCTTTTGTTTGTTGTTAAATTCTTATTCTTGAGACAATGATTGCATGCATGTGCACAATAAACGAGATAAAATCCAGGCCCTTAGGCATCGCTTTTCACCCTAAACTTGCTCTGAATCCTAGAAATCAATTTGAAAGAGAATGGCAACATTCTATGACGAAAGAAGGAGTAGGGTTATCTTGGGTACAGATGCCATAAATAGGGTGCTTTTGGCCTCAACCGTTTAAGCCTTATAAGTATGACCTTTTTTTAGGTCACACAATTTCATGTATGTGTGTTAATGAGTTAGATTATAATTCAATGAGTTAGACGTAACTTATTTTTGCACATTTTCATAAGCAACACATGTATATACGTACCATGTGGGGTCACCTGACCCCATGACAAATTTTTGTCTAGCTACTAGTTATGCTATAATCTTTTGGTTGGCAAATAATTGACACCATAAAAATGAACCACGACCCCAAGTCCCAATCATGAGACATTAGCACCAAATAATTTTCCCACAAACTCTGCAATTTTGTAACTTTTTCTCTCTTTGTGAATAAGAATATAATACATAAAACTTTAACAATATTGAATTATGGATCAATTTTAATAAGTGAGGATTCATGATTTTAAGGAATAATGGTCTCAGAAACTTCATGTCACTATGTTAATTTAAGATGTGATTTAATTAAAATCTACAATTCTTATTTTGAATTTGGAAGAATGTACCGTGGTACACATGTATATCTTTATTTTTTCTCTAAAAGAAAGGGTTTAGTTGTTAACTTTTATCCAATTTTAATGATGACCCCATGAACCAAAATTCATAGAGTCGCCACTGCACATTTTTTTAAGGTCTGAAAGAAAAAGACGCCTGCATTCAAATAATATGGAGGTGGAAGAATGAAATTATATTTACCCAAAAAAAAGAATGAAATTATAGAGAGTAGAGGGAGTGTTGTTGTGATTTATCCAAAACCTAGTGGATGGGTCATAGCTAGGTGATGATGCAAACCTGATCTTTTACTATTTTTATGGGAGGTTAAGTCACGGGAATCACTGGCTAGTTATGGCCTTTTCTTAACTCCTACGGAAAGGTTGAGTAAACGTATCACTATATTCTGTGTTTTGGTGATGAAACTATAGTATTGTGAAATTTTTTGTTCCATCTTTCTAAAATAAACTCAGATTCTTCTTATAGTAGTATTACTATTTAAAAAAGCACCCCTCATCTGTCATGATCTGGCCTGAGAAGGGGACGCGATAATTTTCTATCCCTGATCTAATATTTTCTTTATTTCTTGACCCGGGGGAGGGGGGAGGGAGGTTATAAATATACGGCAATTATTCAATTTAGGATCCCGATTTGAGGATTTTTCGATATTTTGATACTTTTAAAAAATTATTTTTAGAAAATTCGAGCCGTCCAATGTGTTCAAAAGATATTTTTAAGGGTTTAAGCGGGAAATCTTCAACAAAAAAAAATACCAGAAAGAGCTTGATCCAGCTAGTTTTTCGCAAAAACAATATATTTACAATTTTGCGAAAAACTGCTTGGATCAAGTCCTTCCTGATATTTTTTTTGAAGGTTTCCCTAATAAACCCTTGAAAATACCTTTTGAACACATTGGACGGTTCAGATCGTCAAAAAAATACTCCCTCCGTCCCAATTTGTTTGCTCAATACGAAACTCCATGCAATTTTCAAACTAAAAAATAATGTACTTACAAAAATAATTTTCTAATCAATATGGATCTTATTTAATGAATTTCATTGAGAACTTTAATACAGTGCAAAAAAAATTATGATGATAAATACATTATTTTTTTAGTTTGAAAATTGTACGTAATTTCGTAGTGAGCAAACAAATTGGGACAGAGGGAGTATCGGGAAGGTGGAGTCCCGGATCCGGGATTCCCGGATTAAATCGGGACTCTATAAATATAATAGGGGGTGTTTGGTAGATCTAATATTTTTATTGTGTAATATGCTTTTTTTTTTGTATTTTGCACGACTAGGAGTTGATCATAAAATGCATCCTGTCATAATGATTATGAACAAATGAACTCGAGAATGTTGAACACCATGTTTACAAGAATTTGCCCTTCCTCTCTTTACTCAAATTTCAAAGTGGAGGGAAAAAATAGTTAAGATTTCCAAATTGGCACTACATAGCTAAAGGGCAATTTTGGAAATCCAAATGTTTAGAAGAGTAAGATGGGAAAATTCTATTCGCACCCCATCTTTTCTTGACACTCACACCAAAAAAACTTTAAGAAGGTGCGTGGAGCCCATCATGGCCCCACCTTAATATTCATATAATCTATTTTGTAAACAATAATAAATAGATTATTTTTGTAAAAAATCAAGTTGATTGGATATCGATCGGTGAGTTTTATATTGAAAATAAAGAACGATTAATATTTTTGAATTGTCCATTGTTTTTAAGACAAATCAAACAATTACTTATAGCCAACTAAGTTAGTTTTTTACAAGAATGATCTACACATTATTTAAAAAAATAAAAAACAGTTTGAGTAATTAAGGAGGATCTGGGCCCTACACACCTTGAGATTTACAGTAATAATGGTGTACTCTTAAAAATTTAGATTCCCAAAAAGGAACAAATTTTTTTTGGAACAGATGGAGTGAGTAGTACTATCTGTTTGGTTCTTTTTACTTCTTTGCAATGGAAAATAATTGTGTGCGAGCGTGCCAGAGAGAGTTTCAATTTCCTCCCTCAGATTAACTTTGGAAAACCAAACCTAATCAGACGATTGTGTTTTGTTGGTTCAATTACCTCAATTAAGAGGATTTTTCTTAATAAGTGAAGAAATGCAAACCAATAAACCTAGGAAATCAAAGAACAATAAAGAAACAAGACACTTCGATTGATAAATCAAAGATAAACTTACTTCGAAATTGTCTCCAACTTCAAATACAGAGTAACAGAACTTCGAACAGGTGATTGTTGCAAGAACAATCGAGATAGGGGTGATTGTTACAAGAACAATCAAGATAAATCCTAATCTAAATCCTAATCTACTTCCTAATCTACTTGAAGCGTGTTCGAGATCCTAAACTAATTGAATCGAGTTGAAATCCTAAACTACTTTTCCCGGTGAACAAACCAAGTAATTTTTCAGTTTTTTGATAGCTGTTTGTTGAAGATTTCTCCGGGGTTTGTACATTTCAATTTCTCCTATTTATAGACGTAGCTTGTGGTTTGAGCTTCCCGCTCCATGAATTTGAATCTAGCTTGCTTTGAACTCCAACTTCCACTCTGATGGTTGGCAGTTATTCTTCCTCCACGTCTGTATTTGAATTTTCCCTTCTCCCAGAAGCTTTAAATCTGCACGTCGACTTAACCACTCAAATGATAATGTGATTAAGGAAATAACTGCTTCCTAGAAGAATTCCACGTGTTCTAACTGCCAATCGCCTGGTTTCTCAAGTTTACATGTGGAGCATGTACGTTTAGCAGTTGAAATTATGGCTTCGGGGCCAATCTTTATTATAGTAATGGAGCATAGCGCCAATAACTACCTTTCTAAATACGACATCGTATTCAGTGCATTTTATCTTATTAATCCAGTGTGTCTTCATTGACAAGTAATTGCCAACGTTTGGCACTTTTGATTACGTGTCAATTAATCATTGGATTGGTTAATTTTATATGTAAACACTATCCGAACATTAAACAGTAAATTGAGAGGTATCGATGCCCATGTTACCGATGGCGCCAGGGACCCCATTGTGGGTCCCAAACGGTGGATCCGAGCTGTCTATTCACTCTAGAATCAAATTCCGAGGGGATCTATGCTAGAATCGCCTCAATCAGATGCTCCTAAGTGCTCGATCCAAAATCACCCCATTTCATTCTAATTTTTTTGAACGAAATGGGGTGATTTTGGATCGAGCACTTAGGAGCGTCCGATTGAGGTGATTCCCTAATAGACCCCCTCGGAATTCGATTCTAGAGTGAATGGACGGCTCGGATCGACCGTTTGGGATCCACAGTGGGGTCCCCAGCGCCGTTTGTACTATTTGGTCAGTACGGCTAGCATTGTTCAACATTAAAACCATTATTAACACAATCCTAGCTGGGATATGGTATTCAAAAATGATAAGTGTCACAATGGCACATTTCCGGCATGTATCCAACACATTTCGCGTGGTGTGTGGAGCCCACACACACTTGAGGGTGAAGTGTGTGTGGGCTCCACACACCATGTGAGTGTGTTAGATCCATGTTGGAGACTTTTGTTGTACATGTATCATTGTTGTTTAGTATTAGATGGCATTTTCCCTTAAAACAAACAAAATCTCACAATTACCCCAACAACAACTGTAATCTCTCAAGGAACAAATTGAAATTACAAAAAATTAGATTCCCAAAAAAGGAACAAATTTTTTTTGGAACAGATGGAGTAGTACTATCTGGTAGTGGTACCAATCAGCATGAGCAAGTAGGCTGAGTGGCAACAGATATTTGAGGCAAATTGAAATTACATTTTATGTAGGCCGGATTCACTCATAATCGATAACTACCGACCGTTTGGATACTGGATTCAATTTTTTCCGTCAATACCAAAACTACGTTTGGGGTTCGGCTGATGAAGAAGGAGACATTTTAATATGATTAAAAATAGTGAATTGTTTTATAGAGAATTTTGGACTGGCAAAAATATTTCGAGTTTGAATAGGATCACTTGAAAATACTCACAGCAAATGAATTAACCAATCATTGAGGTGTTGGCATATTGCAGATCCGACCCCAAGCACACGAAGAAATAACTCAGCATGAAGTAGTATTTAAGAATTTGCATCACCAAAAAAAAAAAAAAAAAAAGAGTGATATTGCTAACCTCCGCCTAGTAAGTAATAAGCAAATAATGTTGAACAAGTTTGGATTTCAAATTTCAATACACGTCTCATAGATAGTAGTATAATTTTACAAATATTGATACAATGTCCTTGAATATCGATTCACGTTTTACATATTATCCTTTGGCAACCGAAAAAAAGGGGCAAAACGGCTACTAATTTTTATTTGTTATCTTTTACTATTTTTTGTGCTTCGCAATAAACTATTTTTTGTGCTTCGCAATAACGGAACAAAAATTAAGACAACCAAAGCACGGAAACATTTTATTCACTACTTGATGCAGGACAGGATACAAGACAAAATACGCACGCAAGCTCGTAATAACGTGAATGAAATGGCCCGCTCGGTGCTCTAGCCGTCACACTATTGATGTGTGGAAATGCTACTCCTACAAACTAAAACAAAAAAATAATAATAAATACATAACCGTCCAACAACACCACCTCACATATATATGCAGCCGTCTTATAATTGTGTGTGAGTTTTACAGTTGTGTTTGATTTAAGTTTTTTTTATTTTTTATAATGATTAAAAGGAAGAAATAGGAAAAATAATTACAATCAGAGGTTAACGATTAGAGAGAAAGAAAAATGAGAATAATATTTGAAAATAAGAATAATTATAAGATAAAACTCCCTCCTTCCCCATTTATTTGTCTCTTTTAGGAGTTTATACTACTTTTCAATTAATTATATCTCATAATTTACATTGTCTTGTATGATTTCGGAAACATTGTTTTATAGAATTAATTGAGATTTATCAAATAGGATCCATATTAGATATAAGGCCTATGTGCATGTGAGAAATTGAGAAAACCATATGTTGAAATTGAAGACGAATAAGGCCTATGTGCATGTGAGAAATTGTGAATTGAAATGTGTTGGATGAATTTTTTGATTATTTTTCGTTTTTATTTACAAAATTTTAAATTTGGCTAATAATTTTATACTTTATAGATTCCTCTCGTCGAGAGAAGTCAAAAAACTACAAAAAATTAACTGAAAATCAATAAATGCAAAATTTTTTTGAATGAAAACAAAACTAAAAAATTACGTAAAAAATTAGTTTTTTTAATTCACCCAAACCAATGAATATGTTGCATCGATTTTTTCAATTGACGTGTTCTTGGCTTGTATTGTGGCTCAGTTGTCAGAGGTCACAGACTCACAGTAAAGAATCCCTCACTTGACAGCCTTTAATAATGGAGTAAACAGAGTTGCATCAACCCAAAAAAGAGGAAAATGCTAAGCAAAACCCAAAAATGAATACTCCTTTGTCCTGTTCGGAATTTTTAGGGCGAGTTTTTGAGTAGATTTTATCAAAATTTAATAAAATTAAGGCCTAGTTTAGGTGAATTAGGAAAATTGGTTTTTTAGTTTTTTAGTTTTGTCCTTATTCAAATTTTTTTTGCATTTGTTAGTTTTCAATCGATTTTTTGTGGTTTATTGTCTTGTCTTGACGAAAAGAATCTAAAAAGTTTAAAATTATTAACCAAACTTAAAGTTTTGTGAATAAAGACGAAAAATAATCTAAAAGTTTGGCTAATAATTTTATATTTTTTTGATTCCTCTCGTTGAGACAAGACAAAAAACCACAAAAAATTGACCAAAAACCAAAAAATGCAAAAATAAAATTAAATAAGAACAAAACCAAAAAACTAGTTTTTTCAATTCACCCAAACCAACACTAAGTCTTTTATTTTATCCATTCGTAAAGAAAATTAATAAAATCATAGATTTTTTAGGCTTCATTTTATCAAATATTGATAAAATCCATTCAAAAACTCACCCTTACTCACCCTGTCCTAAAATTTGTATGGTCTTCAGAACAGAGGACTTAAAAATAAGATAAAATTTTTAAGAAAATTTTTAAATTTTTTTTAACAAGTTACTAGATATCGAAAAGTAATTTAATTTATGGGAAAAAATTGAAAATTTTCTTTTAAAAAACTTATCATTTTAGGCTCTTGTTTTGCGGACCGCGTAAAATTTTTGGGTCGGATGGGATAATTGTTCATATTTTTTATTCTATAATATATTCAGAGATTTTAAAATTTTCATATAACATAATTAATTGAGATCCATTAAATAAGATCCTTATGACACCTAAAATACGTTATAAATTAAAAAACTGAGAACAATTAAAAATTACATTGAAATCCTACAGAACCAACAAGTTTGGATAGATGTGGCAAATGGGTGGGGTGGATTGTGTTTGAGTGAGTTCATATGGGTTATAGGTTTAATATGGGTTGGTTTGGGTGAATTCAAAAAACTAGTTTTTTGGTTTTATCCTTATTCAAAATTTTTTTGCATTTCTTGGTTTTCGGTCGATTTTTTGTGGTTTCTTGGCTTATCTCGACGAGGGGAATCTAAAAAGTATAAAATTATTAGCCAAACTTAAAATTTTGTGAGTAAAGATGAAAAATAATCCAAAAATCCGTCGAGACAAACCAAGAAACCACAAAAAATAAACTGAAAACCAACAAATGCAAAAAAAAATTTGAATAAGGACAAAACAAAAAAAACCGAAAAACTAATTTTTTCAATCTACCCAAACCACCCCTATATGTAAGTTAAATATGGGTCAACATTAGATGGGTTGAATATAGGTGGATCGAATATAGGTTAAGTCAAACACAAACCAACCCAACCCATTTTTTTTTCCATGCTTTAGAATTGATCTTTACCTAAAAATAATAATAATAATAATAATAATAATAATAATAATAATAATAATAATAATAATAATAATAAAACATAATAACGTTTTGGAATTCAAAACACGTGAAAGTTGATTAATGATCAAATCCATTCCGATCAAAAAAAAAAAAAAAGCACAGATCCAACACGAGGGACTGGTAACTTTCGAACAAGAATTACCTCTGCAATCATCGTATTATTTTGTGTTCAATTTTTTTTTCCATTTGTTAGTTTTGCGTCGATTTTTCATGGATTATTGGGTTGTCTCGACTAGGAAAATCTACAGAGTAAAAAATTATTAACTAAACTAAATTTTTTTGAATAAAGACAAAAATTATCCAATTATTCAAAAGCATTTGGATTATTTTTGTCTTTAGTGAACTTTTTAAATATTTTTTTAATTTTTAGATTTCCCTTGTCATGATGAACCAATAGTCCACAAAACAATTGACCCAAAACTAACAAATGCAAAAATTACAATAACTTAAATCCGATCCGAATTCGAACTCTCTAAAGCTGACTTCAATAATTCAAATCCAAAAAAATGGAGATCCAATCCAAAAATATGAATTCAAACCGCTTTTTTTTATACAAAAAAATAAAAATAAAAATATACAACATTGTAGCAAAAAAAGAAAAAGAAATACAATATAGGAGAATATTTTTTAAATGTTCAGAGGATTTAAAACAAAAAAATTGAATAAATTGATTAAGACCTTATCAATAGTCAAATATAATAAACTGAATTTTTACAAAACTTATACAACATTGTTACACCTCCTGAATGTGTTGAATTTTTCCAAAACATTTTAAAAAACATAGTTTTTTTTAATCAACGAAAACAAAGTAGTTTGAAATTGTAGTACTGGCCTTGCCCTTGCTTTGAAGCCGTCATTTTTTTAATCCAATTCTCGTTATTGTGAAATTGGTTGTGAAATTACAACCCATTTTCAACCCAATCCAACTTATATAAATATAGGTTAGTATGGGTTCAACCCATATCACAATATGGGGGGATTGGGTTGGGTTATAAGTGGGTAGTTTGGGTTGGGTTGTCAATTGTCACCTCTACTCAAGGGTTAGCTCTTAGCTCCTAATTAAAGCTATTATGCGACATCGTAATGCCCCACATTTTGGGAAAAGTATTATGAATTATTATTACAGTTTAAAGTCGATTTAAACAGTAATAATAATAACCAAAAATACATATAGGTGATCTATCATTCACATATTACAAAAAAAAATAGATCGGGTGGACTCTATGGCTCTGTACGTTCCTTGATCTAGTCGTGCTCCATGTCGGCAGCTCCTCCGGCGCTATATTATTCCTCATGTTCGTCGACATAGGCTAACATAATACATCAGAGTCGCGAAGCAACATCGTTATATTATGTCAGGGTTACACAAGTGCAACACCGTGAGCGAGGACGCTCAATAGATAACCTACCCCAACCTTAAACTAGCAATTCTAGAACAATAAAGTTGGCAGGTAAATAGTTGAAAATCATTTATCAAAACAGTAAGTTCATGCGCGTCAATGCATTAGTATCAAATCAAATCAAAGTGCAGCTTTAATAAAATCAGTATCCCGTTTCTTTTCAAATCAGAGTGCAGTATCAGTATTTCATAACAGTTCGTGTAATAGAATTATTCTTCAAATTTCATTAAGTTGTTGGCCTGTTCTACTTCCCATTTCTAACAGTCACCAACTAACTGTCTCACACCACTCAAAAGTTATTGGCCCATTCAACAACCCCGTTCTAACAGTCACTAACCTTTCCATTCGAAGTCTCGACTACCCGTAACACTGACTACTCGCAAGTTATGAAGTCCGTTCACCCTGACTCACACACGACGTAGTCTTGGCTACCCATATCACTAGATTCATCAGCCTATTTATGAAGTCTGTTCACTACGTGTTGTACTGGGTGAACTTCGACCACCAAATTCTCCCCACGGAATTTAAGGTGGAACCCAAACAACACTACTGTATAGTTCCATTGAGCTTTGACCACTAGTTCACCCCAGGGAACTAAGGCAGGACTCTAATGGCTATATCGTCTCAATTTTCATCACATCATCATTTTCATTCTCATATCTATTTCTTCTTGTGAAAACAATCATTCATTTCCTCAAAAAACATGTTGTGTCGTATCGTCTTGAAAAACGTGCACATGCCATAATTTCATAAAAATCCTCCGTTTAAAATCGTTTCACAATAAACTTTTTGTTTAAAAATCATTACACGATAACCATGTTACTTTGGGTATAAAATCTCGTTGGTGACTTTCTTTAGACAAATGAGATCACCAGCAAAGTCCCAGGCGAACGATCGCACGAATGTAGTTACTGTCACCATTCCTTTCTTAGACATCATTAGGCTTATCTTTTTTGACAGACCCTCAAGGGTGTTAGCCTTGGGTTATCTCAACAGTCTAAGTATGGTCAAAACATTTTTATGTTGCTTTAAGAAAAAGTTTAGTCGGCTATTTTCCAAAAATCTGTCGAGCATTATAACTGCGTAAATTTTGAAAACTTGATTTTCATTCAGGCATTATAATTGCATAATTTGGTTTTCCAAAAGTTCATCGAGCATTATAACGGTGCATTTTGATAAGTCAATCTCAAATCGTGCATAGTAACGACCAAGTGTGTTTTTCAAATTCTAATCTTTCATTAAACCGCTAATCATCCAACATAATCTCGTTTAAACACAATTGAGCACATGTAAGCATAATAATGACATATTTAAAATGAAGTAGTAAATACTAATCTAAGGTTAAGATAAAGTATCTACCTTAATTCTAATGATTAGTCGGAAGCTAATAAGCTAATTGGATTCTGGCAGAGTAACGGCTACTCGAATGCTTTCTAGCTAACTTGTTCTACCTTTTCAGATCTAGAAGTGGTTAAGGGTGGTGGAGTGTGGTGGTGGAAGGTTGAATGTGGAAGAACACTCAAGAACTCTAGAAAGCACAGAGTAGAGAAGTTGGAAGGTTTTGGTGTGAGCCACTACAAGAGAAAACACATTCGGCGACCAAAAAATTTATCGTCAAAGGGTTGTTTTTAGTCGCCCTAATACTTTGGCGACCAATATTTTAGTCGCCCAGTTTTGTCGCCGAAACGTCGTCTGGGAAAGTATACGCCGACTAAAAATTTGGTTGGTCGCCAAAGGGGTGCCATACGGCGACCAAAATATTTTGTCGCCAAAGGGGAGCCATACGGCGACCAAACAATTTTGTCGCCAAAGGGGACGGCGACCAAACAATTTTTTCGCCAACGGGGACGGCGACCAAACAATTTTGTCGCTGAAGGTTCATACGAAAAAAAAAAATCTGCCCATGCGCCGCTGCCAAGAATTGAACCCACGACCTCCCACTTCTTAACCCAACACCTAACCACTGCGCTACCTATGCATTTCTGTTCCATTTGTTAGAAACAATTTATATGTATTATCTTTTCGTATTTTCCTTTTTACATTAACAAATGTATAAACATTATTTATCATAAATTATATATTGCACTATATTTTATTATATATATTATTATAATATATTTTATTATATATATTTTTTGGCACTAACCACTGGACTACCTTTGCATTCAACGTACCACATGCGCCTCTGCCAAGAATTGAACACCCAACACCTAACCACTGGAATACCTTTGCATTTATGTTCCATTTGTTAGAAACAATTTATATGTATTATCTTTTCGTATATTACTTTTTACATTGACAAATGTATAACATTATTTATCATAAATTATGTATTGCACTATATTTTATTATATATATTATCTTTTCCCGTTGTATAGTTTTTGGTACTAAACATTCCACGACCAAAGCCGATGTTTGGTCGGTAAAAAAATATCGCATAGGCGACAAAACAAAATTTGATCGCCAAAGGGGAGCCATACGGCGACCAAAAAAAAGTTGGTTGCCAAAGCTATCGCATAGGCGACAAAAAAATTTGGTCGCCAAAGGGGAGCCCATACGGCGACCAAAAAAAGAAGTTGGTCGCCAAAGCCATCGCATAGGCGACAAAAAAAAATCTGGTCGCCAAAGGGGAGCCTTACGGCGACCAAAAAAATTTGGTCGCCAAAGGGGTGCCATACGGCGACCAAAAAAAGAAGTTGGTCGCCAAAGCCATCGCATAGGCGACAAAAAAAATCTGGTCGCCAAAGGGGAGCCTTACGGCGACCAAAAAAATTTGGTCGCCAAAGGGGTGCCATACGGCGACCAAAAAAATTTGGTCGCCAAATTTGGTCGCCAAATGTGTTTTTTCTTGTAGTGAGCTTTCAAATGAAGTAAGCTTTCTATTTATATGCAAATCAATGGGTACACCCTCCCCCAAAATGACCAGCCATTCCCTCTCCCCACAAGTGTCCAAAAAAACTTTTGTAAAAGTAAAAATGTAGACTTTAATGGCTAGTTTAGGATAAGGTCAATCTTGTTAGGTTTTAAAGACTTGGGGACCAAGTAAGGGTTTCTAGATACGTAGGATAAGACGTAATATGTCTATGTTCGGTATATTGGGGCGTAGTTGGGTA
The DNA here is from genome assembly GCA_022606695.1 of Vaccinium macrocarpon. Taxonomy (NCBI): domain Eukaryota; kingdom Viridiplantae; phylum Streptophyta; class Magnoliopsida; order Ericales; family Ericaceae; genus Vaccinium; species Vaccinium macrocarpon. The sequence goes on along the minus strand of CM040180.1, from coordinate 22,290,113 downwards.
GTTTTGGATACTAGTTATACACACGAAACTAGCCACGGGTGTTATATATCTATACATATATACATATATGCACTTTATAGTAAAAGTAACTCTATAGATAATACGCTTATAAGGCTATCAATAATAGGATAGGATATGTCCCCCTTAATTGGGAGATATTTTTCCCACCGTTGGGACGAGAAATGCTCCATAAGGTTGGTTTTGTGCGCGAAAAATACAAACTAGTAAACATCGAGTAATAATTAAAGAACTACTAATTTTAAGAAAATAAATAAGTATGATAGGAAATTCCTAGATATTAAGAGAGTCCAAAAATATAATGATTCAAGATTTAGAAGAAAAAAGGCGCCGAAATGTGCGCGAACAAGCGTACGGATATATGCCCGTAAAATTATACGGCGAGGGAAGCAATTTCTCTCCCCTTTCCTTTCCTAGTGAACAAGTTTACCTAGAAACTTTCTCTCTCATTCCTTTCCTGTCATTAACTCACAAAATCCAAATTAGGGTTAGTAAAAGTAAAGTCAATGTTAGAAGCAAAGTCAAAATTGAACACATGGTTAATTAGGCTTTCTGAAAAAAGAAATAGGTCTAATTTAGGCAATAAATAGGGTGGTGTAGCCATAAGGAGACAAAAAGGAGTTGGGGGAATTTGTAGGGCTTCAAGAGGCGAATGTGGTGTAATACCCAGCGTGCACACGTTGATTTACGGCGAGGAAAATAAATAAATAAAAGGAAATAAACCAACTAAATCTAATTTTATTCAAATTATTTAAACTAAACAATAAATTATTTTATTTAGTGATACTAAAATTAAATATTCAAATTAATAAATCAAAATTTTTATTTGCGAAACTTCGGGTTTTTACAAACATGGACAAATCTAGTACTAACTTCGTCCCAAATTGTTCGTTCTTTTTGGGTTTTCGTTCATTTTGTACGCCAAAAATAATTTATTAGCATTCATTTTTTAAAATAAAAATTTAAACCAATTTAAAGATCTCGTTGAGTTGAAAAAAATTGTGTAATTTTTTTTAAAAATATTTCTCATAAAACACATCATTTTTGCATGCAAGATGCATGCTTCCCCAAAAGGGGCAAGCAATATGGGAGGAAGGGAGTAACTATTTATCCATTTTAGTGCTCCAATAGATCCTCAACAGTGACTCTTAAGATAGGCTCAAATGTTAGGACATCCATAATGGGCTCTTAAATTAGTGCCTAACCAAAACTCCTAATATTTAGGAAATCATTTGTTCAATTGTGGTCTTCAATGTGCTCCTATATAAGCTCCCAATGATGAATCCTAAACATAGCTCCTACCACATTAGTTAAATTTTGGTAAAATTGTATCTAGTTCAAAGTGAGACTCAAAGTCTTTATTTATTTATTAATATGGAATTTCCCACTCTCTTTGAAATACTTGAACAAATGGAGAATGAAGAATGCTCTAACTAGTCCATTGAGTGTAAATATACTATCTAAAATTAGGAAGCTCTATGATTGAGAATTGGACCCCACTTAGGCTTATGTGTATATTTTAAGATTCACTTTACGAGACACTTTTAAAAAGTGCACTGAAGATGCCCTTAGTGCACTACCTAAAACAATTCCCTAAAGTGCCTTAACTAGTTAGCTAAGAAAAACTCAAAAAATGGTCTATAGTGCACAAAAATTGACTCCCTAAAATCCTAGGTGGCACCCCTCACTACCTAAAGTGCCCTAAGTGACTACCTAAATTTGAAGAGAGACTTAAGGACAGAGAACAAGGAGAGAGATAAAGAGAAAGGAAGGAGAGGATAATTTTTTGTGACCACTTGGTACCCCTCACCACTTAAATGGGCCCCACTCTAAAAGATAATGAACATTTTTAGGGAGCCCCATTAAAGTGCATTTTTTCTTAGCTAGCTAACTAAGTTCTTAACACACAAAATAGGGTCCCACATATGCTTAGATGTACACTTTAACAAATATTTTTTAGGTAGTGCACTAGAGATGCTCTTAAGCTCATAGTTGGTGTACTAATTTTAGGGAGGAAGTTGAGAGTGAAGTGAAAAGAGAGAGTGAGAAGAAAGGCGAAATTGGGGGACCCATTTACATTTTCCCTATAACACAATTTAAGAGCAAATTTTAGAGAACCCATTGAAGTGCACTCCTACTCTTAAATTACTAAATTTTTAGTACACGAAATTAGGAGAAAAACTTGGGTGCAAAATAGGGTATGAGCTGACCTGGTGCACCTTTGGCACATCGGGGCTATCCAAAAGTGTGTTGAATGGTCTGAATTAAAACACTCCCTCACCCCTCTCTCTCTCTCTCTCTCTCTCTCTCTCTCTCTCTCTCTCCTATTCCTCCCTCCTTTTCTCTCTCTCTAAATCTTGATCATCTAGATACACTTTGGACATCTCAAACGTTGCGAAGAGCAGCACTTGGTACCGTATTTGTACCCGCGTCTTTCTCCAAAATTAGACCCACATTTACTTACTCTTATCTCAACTTTAAGAGCTAAGTTTAGAGAGTGCATTGGAGATGATGTTAGGATCAACCTCTAGAATCGCTAAGAAGTACTGTAGCTCAGAAAGTACAGTAGTTGAAAGGAACAATTACCATTAAGGTCAGAAAACAAATATTTATTACCATTAAGGTCAAACACTCTTTTTAAATTACTATTAATGTCAGTCACTCTTTTTTTGGACTTATGCACTTAGGGTATTATACGATTTCATAGGGTTTTAAAAGTTTATGAATTTTCATATGGTCTTGAGGGTTTAGGCACTTTTCATTAGGGTACCCTAGGATTTAAGTTTAGGCACTTTTATAGGGTACCTAAGGTTTAGATATAGGGTGCACTTTCCTATTATGAGGTTTTATTGGTTTAGACACTTTCACAGAGTACCCTATAATTTCAGGAACTTTCATTAGGGTACTTATAGGCCCTGTTTAATACCAGGGTTGGAGGATGGGATTGGATTGGAATCCTGAGGGACATGTAAAACCTTGTTTGGTGCTGCAAAAAATGGAGGGATTGCTAATACCATGGGATTGTGAATCCCACAAAATCATGGGATTACCCATCCCATGAGGGGTTGGGTATTGGCAATCCTATCCCATGGGATTGAGATTGGAATTGGTAAGTGGTCTGCGTACTGATTTCTCTTCTGCATGTCGTACAAGTATTATGGGGAAAGGAAAATGAATGTTTGATTTTCTCCCTTTGGTTTGTTTTGACATGCTAAGATGGGTCAATACTTCACAATGTTAGAAAGCCATTTTTTGAATTGCAGAAAAAAATATTGCAATCTGTATTGAGGAAAAATTGAACAGGAAAATGTATCGAGGAGAAATGGCAGTGATTCCATTTAAAATACTCCTTTCCTCCTAATTTGTTTATCCAATTTTACGAATTCAATTTTTTTAGGGAACACAGTGAATACACCTATTTTTTCCCCATTAATTACCCTTCAACTTTTTTGAAGAGTTACTTTATTTGCCAAAAAAAAAAAAAGGACGAAGAAGAAGACTAGACGCGAAATTTTATTCATTCAGATAGAGGGAGTACCATAGTTAATGGAAATATTGTTTTCAAGTAAGGGTGGAATTGGAAACAAATATTTTTATCCAATCCTATTCTAAACAAAACAAACATGTTATTAACAATCTCATTATCTAATCCAGTGTAAAAACAAACATGGGGAATGATTTGTCTCCTCATTAATAATCTCACCTTATAACCAATTCCAATCCAAATCATATATCATTACCAATCCGCCCAAAACGAAACATTGTATTAAACAGGGCCATAGGGTTTAGGTGTAGACACTTTCATAGGGTACCCTAAGGGTTTTAAAAATTTAAAATGTGTTCTTTCGTTTCTATTTTACCAAAAATGTTGGTAATCCCGTGACAAATAGGGAGTTGGGCCTATTTATTTGGGTTGCTGAGTGGGTTTGATCAGCAAGAGAATGGGCCTCAACCACAACAACCTAAACAGATACATGACAAATGGATTTGGATTTTGGAGTTGGGCTAAGGTAAAAAAAAGAGTTGGCGGTGCTTTTCGTGGAGGGGTTCTTCCAGGCCGGTCCTCTTTTATGAATGTGTTCTCATTTAAGTCCCGCATGTGTCACACTCTAGCCATTCAGGTGCTCTCCCACGCGCACCCACTCGTAGGATTATAATCCATGTGTAGACACCCTAATTTTGACCTGGGATACTTGTCAAGCACTCCCGATGATGAGAAAACTACCCGTGAATACCTTAAGGCTGAGAAAAGGCTTGAACTTGCCCCAAACCACCATGAACTACCCCAAACCATTTCCAAATAACCTAGACCAACCTAAATGACCAAAATACCCCTCAAAACACCAAGATAAACCAAACCAACCACTATGCTCAAAGGGGTTTGAGCGCTCAAACCCCATGTTTGAGCGCTTAAGCCCTGACTAGTCTGTCGATGGCGGAGCATCTAACGATGAGATTCCAACTGAATGATAGCCACCCAACCATTTTTTTACATTTGCTCGCGATGCACTGATAGACCCCGGGTGAGTCTATATTATCTTATTAGACCCCCAACTTCAAGGAAACTCATTTTCCCCTCATTTCTCTATATAAAAGCCACTCTTCTACACCATTTGTAGAGGTTAGATACTCTTAAATGCTCTAAGCCATTACTCTCTCCCTCTCAAACTATATTTCCAGCAACCATCAACCCATTTTCATCCAATACTTGAAGCTTAATCCCCTTCCATCCATCAAACCCATTTTGATCCTTAAAAGCTCTCACTAGAATACATCATCATCTACTCAAAATCAGCTCAAGCCAACCCACACCCATCACAATTTGTCCAAAACAACTTACATTATACTTATAAATGCAGCCACAATCTAATCATTCATCAAAACCCCAAGTTCAAACCTTAATCAAAACCAAAAGGTAGAAATCCACGTGAAAGTTGCGATTTGGTACTCTTGAAAGAGACCAGTGGGTTCATAGAGGTCCTCTATACCTCTCATGGACTCACAATGTCTTAAGTATTCAAGAAAAACAACTTTTGAAAACCCAGCTTAAAAGGGTTCGAGCGCTTAAGGCCTAGCACTATGAGCGCTCAAATTGTTTGAGCATCCCTCATGTTTTTGTAGTTTCTGATCATGTCATATCTTGGTAACATCATTATTATGACTATTTGTTGGTTCAACAACTCTCAAAGCAGTTAATTTTGCATTTGATCATTGATCAATGAACCCAAAAGTCATAAGATTGATGTTTCATCATCATCAAACCATGGATGATCCTCTTTCATGAAGTAAATAGTGTATCTCATTTCTTTTAACCATGATCAAAAAGTTTCAAGTTCATACCAACATCAAAGAATGGTCAGAAGTCACAAAAACTCACAGCCCTGGAATGGGGCTTGAGCACTCAATGCTAGGACTATGAGCGCTCAAGCCTTACTCAGATATGACATTTGAATCTTGTTTATTTTAGCTTTGCATCCTCTTTTCATTTTATGTGGTGGGTGTGTGTGTTGTTGTTGTTGTTGTTTGGCTAGGTCAACCTGATCTATTCTCCCTCTCACTCAAATCATGTTTATGCATGACCCAACACTAACTCTCCACTTTTGTGGACACCTCAAGTTTATTTTATTTATGTTGGGTGAAGTTTCAATATGTTATGCATCATCATGTATCATGTTGAACTGGTTTATGGTCAAGATGAAGGTAGAATGGAGCAAAAACACTCAAATCTAGGAGATGGCTTGAGTGCTCAAACCGTCTTCTGGTCCAACCAAATCTTTCTCTCATTTCAACTTGCTTTTGGCATTTTGAGTATTCTGCAAAGTTTTAAAGCATTGAGTCTTCATTCCTTCTATACTGTTTGCCTCATTTTGGTCCATGGATGAGTTTTAAACCCATGATTATGTGATTATGCCATTTTGTTTAGTAATTTAAACTTTATTTTTGAGTAAACAATGGTGATTAAATTATGTTTTCATCAAATCAGAATCATTAAGAACATCAGAAGCATGAGTGAATAAGAAGGCTTTGAGCGCTCAAGCTCATCTATTGAGCGCTCGAACTATTGTGAAGGATCAGATTGGTTTTGCTACAAAGTAATTTGTAGTGTTATTTTGAGTTATTCTGTCACTGTTCATCATGTACTAACACTTTGTTTGCTGTTTTGTGCCTTAACTTGTTCATATTTGCATACCATCATCATCTCTCATGAAGTACATGATACACATGCTTACACCATAACCCGCTATAGTGTTCATCATCAATATGTGGTTCCCATTCCTCATTTCCCATACTTGCTCAAAGTTGAGTTGCATATATCTCTTGTATAATCCCACAAAAGTCAAGTAGAGACCGGTCTTCGAACCGGGCGAGGGGGGTGCCGTAAAACCCTTCCCCTCGTAACTGAGCTCCCGAACCTAAGATAGTATGGTGATGATGGGCCAGTAATCCTTATCCATTGAATGAGGCACGAGTCAATCGAGTTCGGTTCCTCGGGGACAATCCGCTAAAACCTAAGTGGCGACTCCGAATCGATCGAGATCTCCGGAGGGGTGTCCACACCATGTGCTGTTGTCACACACGAAAGTAGTCTTCTATAAACTTTTCCTACTTTTCCTCCCATTAATGCTTTGAATTGTACCTCTCTCTCTCTCTCTCTTCCCCTTTTTCAGCTATGAAATGGGTAGAGTCAACACTTTCATTAACTATCACACTCTCTCTCTCTCCTCTCGCATCTCCGTCCTTCTCTAGTCCCTATCCGCCCTTCTCTTCTCTCTCTCTCTCTCTCTCTCTCCATCCCTCTCCCTTTCGAAATCTACTTAATGAGATCTTTCAAATAAGACCCCATTTGAATATGAAATTGTGTATATGTAAAAAAAGTTATTATATACCCATTAATAAATATTAATTTACACATCTTCTGAACAATTTACACCCTCCAAAATTCAAGAATTCACAAACTTGAAATACAGAATTCACGCACATCACAACTCACTCTACAAAATACACAATTCACACCTCTTCTAAATAATTCACAACCCTCAAATGCACACAATTCACACTCATGCAACCAGTCACACCTTGAAATTTTATACAATTCACATCCCCAAATAGCACACAATTTACACTCTTGCAACAATTCACACCCTTAATAACACACTTCCGTTTTTGGGTGTGAATTTTGTATTTTGGAGAGTAGGTTATTATGTGTGAATTCTGCATTTTAGGTTTGTGAATTCTGTCATTTGGAGTGTGAATTGTGTATGTGAATTCTGTATTTGAAGGATGTGGGTTCTTTTATTTTTTGGGGATGTGAATTATTTAGAAGGGGTATAAATTCTTAATTAATGGGTACCAAAAAAAACTTTATTCATGTATGAAATTTCACATTCACAATAGATCTTGTTTAAAAGATCTCGTCGTGTAAATTTCAAATATATAATTTTTATAAAAAATAAATATGTATAGCAAAAGTTATTTTATTTCAAAATTTAAAATGAGAGAGAGAGATAGAGGGGACGGGTAGAGAGAGAAGAATAAAAAGGACAGAGAGAGGAGAGAGAGATAATTCTCCACCATGTCGTGTAGAGATAACTTTTCTCAGGAAAAAACATGTGACATGCGGATGCCGTTATTGAATAGCAAAACCCTCTCACGCGCACGCATGGCTTATTTGGAAGTGAAAGATAAGAAATGGTTTGGACGAAAGCCCCCACAAAAAGTGGGGGCGGCCTGGCATTTCCTGTTTTTTGTAGTTGGGCATGCACTGGGCCAAAAAATTGGACTGACCCATTCTTATCCTTAGTTGAAACCTAACTAGGCCGTCATTTTCCATTGGGGTTCTTCCAAGCCACCCCTGTTTTGTAGCATCTTTCCCATCCAAGCCTACCACACTCCAAGCTCACTCTATACAAACCCAGTTTTAAGTAAACAACCGAAAATGACAAAGGAGGGCTTGGGTTGAAAAAAGCTAGAGTCCAAAACTTAGCCCTCCTTACCAAATTAGGTTGGAACATTTATAATGGTAATTCCAATCTTTGGACCTCTGTTCTCCACTGTAAATACCTGAAAAATCATCAATTTTCTGACTGCCCTACAAATAGGGCATCTTCTCATACTTGGAAAGGCATTTTGCATACTAGACCTTACTTGGAAAAAAGGGATCAAATGGACTATAGGTGATGGTAAATCTGTTAACATTTGGAGGGACTGGTGGTGTGGAACTGATCCATTGGCTACATCCTATCCTGGTCCGCATGTTAACTCTGAGGATAAGGTGGAATTACTCATTGACACTAACGGTGATTGGGATCTCCATTCAATTTCCCATATTGTTTCTAATCAGACTATTGATGCTATCCAAAACATCCACCTCCCCAGGTATAGTATCACGAAGGACTGCCCTCATTGGGTAGGTTCCTCTAACGGTTCCTTTTCAGTTGCTTTAGCGTATGATTTTCTTAATAAAGAGGTAAATGACATGATAGGTTGGAGTTGGATTTGGAAATTAAAATTGCCACAAAAAATTAAAATTGCCACAATCACCCCTATCTCGATTGTTCCTGTAGTAATCAACCGTTCGAAGTTCTTGTATTTGAAGTGGAAGACAATTTCGAAGTAAGTTTATCTTTGATTCATTAATCGAAGTGTCTTGTTTCTTTTTTGTTCTTCGATTTCCTAAGTTTGTTGGTTTACATTTCTTCACTTGTTGAGAAAATCCTCTTAATTGAGGTAATTGAACCAATAAAACACAATCGCCTGATTAGATTTGGTTTTTTCCAAAGTTAATCTGAGGGAGGAGATTCAAACTCTCTCTGGCACGCTCGCACACAATTATTTTCCATTGCAAAGAAGTAAAAGAACCAAACACATTTTTTGGCACGCCTTGTGGGACACCTGAAAGTGTTGAATGGCTCCAAAGCTTAGGAAGCAAGCAGATGATTCTCAGATTGGCCAAATGCCAGAAGATGAGAACAATGTTAATTCTAGAGAAAATGAACAAGTCGAAGGCCTTCAAATAGGACCAGAGACTCGTACTGATCAAGACTTAAATATGGGGATTGGCCAAACTTCTTGAATGAATATTAGGAATAATAGAACTGTACAAGTTGATGACCTAAAAAATCCAGAGATTGGAGGAGGGGTGTCATCTAGTCAGTTTGCTGAAATGATTGCTACATTTAAAGAACTGGCTCAAACCCAGAAACTTGTATTACAAAAATTAGAAGAGCAATCAGGACTTAAGCATGAGCCTTTGCCTTCATTTGAGAAGGATAAAGGAGAGGCTAGCACAAGTAGACCTAAATCAAGGCTTGGAAAAAAGCCTATAATTTTAGATGACATACCAGAATCTTGGTATGAACCTGCAAAGGCTTATGATTACCAAATTCCTAAACCTAAGAGAGTGTTCAAACAAAACACTAATGTCCCGTTCTAACCAAATTTTGATGGTTTAAATGAGGAGAAGGGTTTCAGAAACATGGATTATGGGTTTGATGAGTATGTTTATACTCCTGGAAATCATTTTAATGAGAAGGATAGAACTAGTGCAAAAGGCCTAACCTTAAATTGGAATTCCTAAGTATGCAGGGATACCAGAGATGGGTAGAGTGCATTCGAACCACTTGTATGAACCTTTTACACAGCAAGAAGGAGGTTTCAAGCAGTATAGGTCTTTTGAGGATCCTTTTCAGAGGTTTCTAGAAGATCACATGCCTAGAAATGTTACTTGGGAACCACCTGTTAATCCAAGGGTACCTCTAGGGGAACGTCCAGCCCTTCGAGATGAAATATTAGGTTTCATGCAAGAAGTATATGGACCTCTAAACAGAGGAATACAAACTCAAATTTATAGAAAACCCTATCCAGAATGGATAGATAAGCAGTTCGAAGTCCCTAGGGGATTTAAAATTCCAGATTTTACTTTATTCCATGGGGATGGAAAACAATCAACAACTGAACACATTGCCAGATTCACGGCTCAATGTAAAGAATTGGGCAATAATGGGTTTATTAAGTTGAATTTGTTTTCTAGTTCTTTGACAGGAACAGCCTTCGAATGGTACTCTAACTTAACGCCAGAATCAGTTCCAAATTGGCAAAGAATGGAAGAATTATTCCATGCGCAATTTTATCAAACTAAACCTGAAGTTACCATGGCTGATTTAGCAAGACTAAAGCAAAAGCCTGATGAAAAGGCTGCACAATTTATTGCTAGATTTAAAAGGGCTAGAAACAAGAGTAAACTTCAACTTCCAGAAGTTGAATTTGTGAGAATAGCACAAGATGGGCTAAGTAGAGAACTTAGGAAGAAGTTCGATTCTACAGAGTTCAGAGATTTGGTTGATCTGACTTACAAAGCTTCTAGATATGAATCTTTGTTAGAAGAAGATGTCGATAGGAATAATTCATCTTATTCAACCTATTATAAAGAGCCCACTTATGAAATTGATGCTGCTGAAATTGTTGAACATGCCCCTTGTGTGTGTGAATGTTTAGTTCAAAAGGATTCTTCTATAGCACCAAGAACTAACAAGAAAGCATTTAGTAAAGTGTATTCATTTGATGTTTCTAAAGCAGATGAAATTTTTGATTACCTTTTGAAGAAAAAGTTTATCAAACTTCCTGAAAACGTCAAACTTCCAACTTTGGAAGAAACAAAAGGAAAGAACTATTGTAAATGGCATGCTTCTTGGACTCATTCAACTAAGAATTGTAATGTTTTCTGTGACAGGGTTCAAGAACAAATCAAGAAAGGAAGGATCATGTTTCCAGAAAAGACTATGAGAATAGATACAGATCCATTTCCTCGAATTGAAGAGGTAACTGCTAATACCAATGTGCCAACAGCTTTGGCCAAAACAGTGCAGGAGGTACGGTAGAACAGGCGAGTTCAGGTTGAGATGAACTCTATGCAATGTGAAAGAGGAAAGCCAAAGCTTGGCCAACTTCGAAGTGAAGCTAGAAAGACATATGGGCGTATGATGAAAGGAAGTTCTTCTCAAAAAGGCTTTGAGCAATCTCATCTTCCCATGCTTGAAGCATCCTTCTTGGAATGCTTATGCATGGAGTGCAGGGCTAATTACTTGATCTTCAAAGATTTAGATCGACAGGGGGTTAATTTCTTTCCAAAGAGGATGGAAAGAAAGGCTTTGGATCGTAATAATGAAAGAAAACCTTGGATAAGCCCAAAACAAGGAAAGAATGAGAAGCCTTGGCTAGTTTCGAAGAGAAATGTATCTTCTAGTCCAGTTCCATCAGCTTCGAAGAGAGAGTATCCTCCTTTGAAGAAGGTTAACACTGGAAAAGCCTTAATAGGCCGAGAAACTGAAGAAGAAGGGGAACAATTCACCTTGGTAAAAGGAGTTCCCAATTGGTTTTTGAAAAAGGTTAAACCAGAACTCTTCCAGGAATATAAAAGCCCTCCTAAATTAGGAAACAAGATGGTTAAACCTCCAAATTCACCTACTGGTCAATGGGTTGTGATTAGAGATCCAAAGACCAAGTCACCTCAAATGATTCCTATGCTAACTCGAACTCAGAAGAGGAAATTGCAAAGGAGGTATACTAGCTTCCAAATGGAGGAATATGCTTCTAAAGAAAATCATAATGGGGGTGACAAGTTTAACCCAAGGTTTAACAGACTTCGGAGAGAAGATTCTGAAGAATCTCTTCAAAAAGGGTTTACTCAATTAGAAAGAGAAACACTGGAAAGTCTGGCTGCAAGGATGGGCAGTGAAGTACCTCGAAACAGTCCAGCGTCACCAAATTCCTTGGCAAGCTATCAGTCTGGCTTATTAGAAGCCATGGTAGTGGAACAGGAAGAAGGGGGTGGAATGAATTCATCTCCTATTGAAACATTGTCCCCTATGGAAACTTCTGCAGTGGAGTTTCCTGAAAAAATGGACACAATAGAGGATGGATCAGAATTACCAGTGGAGGAAAAGAGGACCATTCAGTTTGGGACTTTGCCTGAAGTTCAAATTAACATGGTTTCTCCGTCATTCGATTTTGGACCTTTTGGACCAGATTGTTCACCAGTTCGAAGGGCGTTACAACCAACTTGATTACTCTATGGAAATCATTGATGTGTCAAGTGAAGAGGAGTATAACCTTACATATGATAATGGTTGGAATGATGGTTGGGGAGCTTTAGTATCTAAAATTCAAAAGGAAGAAGAAGAAGAAGAAGAAGAAGAAGAAGAAGAAGAAGAGCTTATGATCATGGTTAATGCTATGGAGGAGCCAGAAGTAACGTCTACAGAAAGAGCAGTGTTTGTTCCAGAAACAGAGATTGATTTGAAGTATCCTTTGGTTGTTGATTTGAATTGCGCTGATCTTTCTTATCCTTTCAAATCACCTTCGAATGATATGAGACACCATTTGAAGCCTCTATACATATCGGCTTTGTTTGATGAGATTTTGTTAAACAGAGTGTTAGTTGACAATGGTGCAGCAGTGAATATCTTGCCTTCTAGGACCTTAAAGAAGTTGGGGAAGGAAAAGGTTCGATTGATCCCAACAAGTACATCCATTGCTGGGTTTACTGGTGAAAGTAATAACCCCAAAGGAATCGTTTCTATCCGCCTGAAAGTTGGCCAAGTGGAAACTGATACAGCTTTCTTTGTGGTGGATACTTTTACAAGTAAGTATAATGCTTTACTTGGTAGAGACTGGATTCATGTTAATGGCTGTATTCCATCTTCGATGCATCAAGCCTTGATGATTGTGAAGTATGAAAAAGGGAAAGAGGTGGGAATCGAAGAAGTGAAAGCAGATCCACATCCCTTCAATACTTCAGCAAATTGTGCAGAGGCTGAAATGTATAAGCCTGAAATCATTCCTTTGAGTGAGATAGCACAATCTGCCACCCTTCCATCCAGTAAATTGGAAATGGGAGAACTGACAGAGTTAAAATCTAAGCTTAAACAAGCAGTTGATTATGAATCAGACAATCCACCAGATGAGGCTGCTTGGATGTGAATCCAAGGCAGAGGTCGAAGAGGCCAATTCATTGTCTTTAGTCAAATTTATGGCTCTAGAAATAGAGCAGACATTACAAGAAACAAATGATTGGGAAGAATTATTGGTGAAAAATCATTTGGGGGTTGAAGCCAATTAAGTTTGAAGAAGCTTTCATAGGCCATGTCGACTCTCAAGACCCTCTAGAAGAAGTGGAATTGGGAGAAGGAATTGTTCCAAACATTGTATAAATCAACAAGGAACTTGATGCTGCTTCGAAGTCCAAGTTGATCTCAGTGCTTAAGGAGAACAAAGAGTGCTTTGCTTGGAGTTACAAGGAATTAACAGGTTTGAGTAGGGATTTAGTTGAGCATAGATTGCCTATCAAAACTAATTGCAAACCTTTCAAACAGCTTCCAAGAAAAATGTCTCCTGAAACCATATCATTGGTTAAAAGGGAAAAACAGAATCTTCTAAATGCTGGTTTTATTAAAACAGCAAGATACGTAGAATGGCTATCAAATATTGTTCCTGTTATTAAGAAGAATGGGAAAATTAGGGTTTGTATTGATTTCAGAAACTTGAGTACTGCAACCCCTAAAGATAAATACCCAATGCCTATAGTAGATATGCTTGTGGATAATTCTGCAGGTCATAAAATTTTGTCTATTATGGATGGACATTCAGGGTATAATCAAATTTGCATAGCTGAAGAAGATGTTCATAAAACTGCATTTAGAGCCCCAGGCAACCTTGGGACCTTCGAATGGGTCAAAATGCCTTTTGGGCTAAAAAATGCTGGTGCTACTTATCAAAGAGCTATGAACACTATCTTCCATGAGATAATTGGGGGTTTTCTAGAATGCTACATAGACGACATTATTGTCAAATCAAAATCTATTGATGATCATGTCGAACACTTGAAAACTGCCTTTTCAAAAATGAAGCATTATCAACTAAAGTTGAATCCTGCTAAATGTGCTTTTGGAGTGACAGCAGGTAACTTTTTAGGATATTTAGTGTACAGTAAAGGTATTCAAGTTGATAACAATAAAGCTAAAGCTATTATTGAAGCAAGACCTCCTTCGAATAAAAAGGAGCTTCAAAGATTTCTTGGTCAGTTGAATTTTCTTCGAAGGTTTATATCTAACACTGCAGGGAAAACTAAAGTCTTTTCCTCCTTGTCGAAATTGAAGGATGGAGAGGACTTCGAATGGACTAAGGAGCATGAGGATGCTTTCAAGACCATCAAGGAGTACTTGATCAATCCACGGTTCTTGTTCCACCCAAAAGGGGAGCACTCGTTAAATTGTATTTGGTAGCAAACCATGACTCAATTGGAGTTCTATTGGCTCAAGATAATGAAGAAGGAAAGGAGCAAGCTATTTATTATCTAAGTAGATTTCTTAATGATTGTGAAAGTAGGTATTCAGGTAAAGAGAAAAGTTATGTTTAACTTTGTTTTTGCTTGAAGAAACTTCGGGTACTATATGATGCCTAGAGTAACTTATGTAATTTCCCAGATAGATGTTATGAAGTATATGTTGTCTCAACCTGTACTTAGTGGCAGAATTGGGAAATGGATTGTATCTTTAATTGAATTCAATCTAGAATATGTTCCTTAAAAATCAGTTAAGGGACAAGCTTTGGCTAATTTTTTAGCTGATCATCCAAATGAAATTGAGACTCCTGAGATAGCAGATGTTGATATCGTAACAATTAAACCATGGAAGATGTGGTTCGATGGTTCGAAAACATCTCAAATGGCTAGAATTGGAGTTGTTTTGGAATCCTCTCAAGGTTTGAAAACTAAATTTGGATTTCAGATAAATGAAGGGGAATGCACCAACAATCAATCAGAGTATGAAGCCTTAGTCATGGGGTTAGAGCTGTTGCTTATTTTAAAGATTGACATAGTTGAAGTGTTTGGAGACTCTCAGTTGGTGATAAACCAGGTGAAAGGAGATTTTGGTTGCCATAATGTTGGTTTAAAACCTTATCATCAATATGTGAAGTTGTTAGTGAAGCAGTTTCATATGATTACTTTCACCTATGTGCCAAGATTCTTTAATGAAGAAGCAGATGCAGTGGCACAAAGAGCATCAGGATTTAAATTTATCACTGATGACAACAAAGAGTTTTGTCAGTTAACTCTAAGGAAATTCTTAACAATGCTCAAAGATAGATATACTGATTTCGAAGTATGTGAAATCACCATTCCTCCTAGTTCGAACCATTGAAGACAATCATTGATTGATTATCTAACAAAGCCTGATGCTAAAACAGATAGAGCAACAAGGTTGAGATCTGTTAATTACATTATGTACAATGGAGAGCTGTTCAAGAGAGGAGCAGATGGTTTGTTGCTTAAATGTCTAAGCAAGGTTGATGCCTTTAAAGTCATGGCAGAAGTCCATGAAGGTATTTGTGGAGCTCATCAAGCAGGAGTCAAGATGAGATGGCTAATTCGAAGGTTTGAATATTATTGGCCTACCATCCTTAAAGATTGTATTGATTATGCAAAGGGATGCCAAGCTTGTCAAAAGACAGGACCTCTCAAGCGACTACCTGTTACTGAATTACAGTATGTAGTTAAGCCTTGTCCATTTAGAGGATGGGCCATGGATATGATTGGCATGATCTACCCTGCTTCTAGAAGTGGTGATAAGTTCATTTTAGTTGCCACTGATTACTTTACTAAATGGGTAGAGGCTCAAGCTTTTGAGAATGTATCTCAAGAACAAGTAATTGGATTCATTAAGAATATTGTATACAGATTTGGATCTCCAGAAACCATAACAGTGGATAATGGTTCCATCTTCGAAGGCAGAGCAGTAAAAGCTTTTGCAGCTTCTCATGGGGTTTCTTTGATTAACTCTACTCCTTATTATGCTCAGTCAAATGGTCAGGCATAATCAACTAATAAGATTATCAAAAGAGGTATTCAAAGAATGGTTGATAGAAATCCAGAAGAATGGCCAAGTTTACTCTTAAATGTACTATGGGCATATCGAACCACTAGAAGAACGATGCAGTACTACTCCTTTTGCTCTAACTTATGGGCATGATGCTGTTTTACCAATGGAAATTGTAGTGAGATCACAGAGAGTTGCTTCTCAAAATAACCTAAATATTGGGGCATACCATCAAGCAATGCATATGGAGCTAGAAGGGATGGATGAGGAAAGAATTAAGGCTCTAAATCAAATACTGCTACAAAAGTCAAGAGTAGCTAGAAGTTACAACAAGAAAGTGGTTGTTCGAAGCTTTGATATAGGTGATTTAGTATGGAAAGTGGTGTTACCTATCAAAGAAAGAAAGCAAGGACTTGGAAAGTGGGCCCCAAATTGGGAAGGGCCTTTTCAAATTCATAGAGTTCTTAAAAGAGGGGCATATCATTTGAAAGACTTAAATGGTTATGTTCATAGAAGAAAGATCAATGGAAGATATCTGAAGGCCTATTTCCCAACCATTTGGGAGTCCTTTAGTAGAAGATGAAATAAAATCAGTTTGTCTTCTATTTTGCTTGTGCTGTTCAAGATCATTTGTAAGGAACAAGCAGATAAAATGGTTCGAAGCTTGAATGCTAAATAATGAGATCAACATTCCAAGCAGTCACAAAATAATGAATTGAGAGGAAAATAAACATTTCATTCATTACTTAGAAACTGTGCAATTGTATATTTTAGGTCACTCCATACATGAGCACCTCTGGTACAAACAAAGTCATAAAATTCCTTTTGATCAGAGGTTTGTTGCAGTTGAGACTTAAGGTCTTTGATGATTGCAACTGTTGAAGAAGCTTGGTTCATAGAAGACTGTATATTAGAAGAGGTCTGGTCAATTTCTCTTCTAACTTGAAGCAAAGCTTCTTCTAGTCGACCTTCTTCTTCTTTCAGATAATGAAGTTTCTTAACATCTTGATCATAAGAAGAAACCACACTTCGAGCTTCATCATCTGCATTAGATAAGGCTGCTGTCAAGCTCTCTCTCAGGAGATGCCTCTCTTGAACCTCACAAAGTTGTTGAGCCTTCACTTGAAACTTAGCAGCCTTATTCAAAAGCTGTTTTTGAAGCTCTTGAGAAGCAGGTTTCAGTACCCAGGCAGCTTGACAGCAGATATCCAAATGCACCTTTAAATCCCCCTCAGCCAGGTTTTCAAAGTCCAATTTTGAAAGCTGCTAGAAGATCTCCTTCAATTCTTGAACCTCATCTGGAGAGAAAGTTGGTTTTACCAACTCAGAAGGGGATAAACTGTATTGAACTTTGAGTTGGTTGATGGGAGATTCAAGAGAAGAAATTGGAGCCTTGGGATTGGTGATTCTTTGGCAGAAATCACTCACTTTTGATTTGAACTGCTCTAGTGAAGAAGTGTCACCAATAGAAATGCTAGTAGAAGCACCAAATTCCTGCTGAGAGAAAGGGATGAGCATAGTTAAGCTTGATCTTTTGAAGGAAATGTGATGGCCATAAGTTTAAATAATAATAATATAGAGTACCTCAATTGGATGGGTTTGTCTTAGAGGAAGCTGATCTGTAGGAGTGTCAGTTCTTGGGACTGGATCAAGACCTGCTTCCTCAACCACTATCTCAGATTGATCAGTGATTTCAACAGTAGAGATGCTTGGTGCAATCTCAGGAAATAAACTCATGTCATCCTTCGAGTTAGAAACTTCGAATTGAACAGGGAAATCAGCAATATGTGGCTCAGGAACAGCCTCAGGTTCAGAAATTGTTCCCTGTGGGAGACTCTTGCTCAGTGGAGTAGGGATATGAGTTTCAGTTGTTTGGTAGGGCAAATCAAGCTTCGATTGAGGGTCTACAGCTTTAGGCCCAGGAGTTTGTATAGGTGATTTAGAAGCCTCAACATGCTTGAGCTTAGTCCTCCTTTCTGAAAATAGATCAACATATAAAATTGAGAAATGTGAAAGTAAATCCAAAGGGCCATGGTGAAATTAAAACATAACAGCTTACCCTTCACAAATTGGCCTATGGTAATGTCTTCTATCTTTTCTCCTTCTTCTGGTTCTTCAGTTAATATTATTCTTCTCCGTTTCGAAGCCTCATAAACTTCAGCAGATTTGGCCTCTTCTTGGCTAAGTTTTTTCTTTGATGCTAAAGTTTCTTCTTTGGTTTTGAAAGGACAAGAAAGTAATGGAATGGTTAGTAAAGAGCACAAAGTTGACAGGACTAGATGAGATAAAAGAGATACTTGACTTCGAACCTGGAGAAATAGAAGTCTGAACAGTCTCTCTCACTTTTCTCACCCTTTTCTTAGGGATAGATTCTGCAAGATGAATAGTAAGTAAGAATCAGAAAAGAATTAAAGTTGTTGAAATCACACAAACAATAAAAGATTCACCTGATGGAGAAGGAGGAGGGGTTCTTCTTTGTTGAGATCTAGTCACAATTTGTGGTATTGATCGAAGTGGTTTAACATTTAAAGCGACAGGTATCAAAGCAGAAGATTGTATATCGGGTGTTGTTTCCCTTTGTTCTTGTTGGGATTTGCTTCTTCTTTCAACACCAAATCCATCATCTGATACAGAAAGTGAACTAGAATGCGTCTCACCTTCATGTGTAACAGGACACCCAATATGGTTTGCAAAACCTTGTGCTGAAGGGGTCTGAGTGTATAGATCCATAAGGTTATGCCACCAACGGGAAAAGTTAGTGAAAATGGGACTGTCCATTGAAAATTGGAAGGGCTTGAAGGTAGCTCTAGATTTTCTATACCCCACATTTAGACGTGAAAGTACATTCTTATCCACTTTCTTTCTAACATAAAGAGGAACATTAACTTCTCCGGGATAAGGACATGGAATGGCTTGTACCATACCAAACTGTCTGGCAAACTCAGCAGGACAATAAGTCTCACAATGAGTCTGTCTGCAGCCACCAACAATCCCACCTATGAAAAGCTCTCTTGGAAGTAAAATACTTCCCCAAGCAGCAGCAAAGGTATTGACACCTCTATTTTCCATCATTTCTTTTATCCAGGAAGGCCCAATACTCCACTCAGTGAAAGGTCGAAATTCTGTTTCTTCTTTATCTTCCCTCATTTTGAGAAAATATTGCAGATATTCAACCAATGTTAAGGGTTTGGTAGCCATAACTTTGAATTTATCCCCATAAACATTAACAGGTTCTGAAATAGCAACTTCGAATATTGGAAAATACGCCAGAATCCATAGTTGTAAGAACCAGAGAGGGCCCCCTACGTCAAACATAAGTGGTTTCGATTGGCTGTCAGATCCTATCTTATAGACGTATCCCAAGAAGTGTGAAGCCAAGTCAAACTTCTGACCCTGAGAAAGGCAATATGCCAAAGGGGCAAATTCAAGCATAATCTTCTTACCACTATGATGAAGATCATTTTGAGAAGGTGTACAGAAGATATGCAAAAAACTCTCTATCAGATACTCCATCTTCGAATTTGGCCTCATTTCTAAGAAAGCTTCCATAGGAGGCGTTTGAGCCTGAGGTTTTCATGATTGCCAAGGGCAGAACGTCGATGGACTTGGAAATATCAACCATTGGACCAAATGGGGGAAGTCCAGTGAGAAATGATACATCTAAAACCATGGGAGCCATCATCCCGCAGTTAAATCGGAAATAATTAAATGACGAATCCCAAAAAGCTAGGGCAGCGTGTATAAGTGCAGGGTTTTGGGGAATACCATTTCGAAGCAGAGCAATAATGTGCCAGAGTCCAATCTCCTCCAAATCAGTCCTCTTATACTTTGAAATATGATCAGTCCAGTCACCCCAATCATTATCTTGGACTGGCTAGCATACAAAGTTCCTTGCAGGCCATTCTGCAAAATTTAGTTCCTGATCCTTTATAAGCCTACCTTCTTCTAAGATAGGGTAGCATGACGTAAACTTGAGAGGCAGATCGAAGAATGCAGGCCCTAAAATGTGGGTATCAGTTCTATCAGGGTTCGTTATGAAGACTTGGCTATGCAAATCGCCGCCTGAGTTTGACATCTCTTCTTCAACGTATCTTCGAAGAACAAGCGAAGAGGTACCCATTTGGTTAACACTTTCAGAAGCCATGGATGCAGTGGTGAGAAAGAAAGAGAGGGAGAGCAAAGTGTTTGAAAATTTGAACGCGTAATGAAAACGTTCCAAGCCCTAGACTTTATACGTTACGAGGAAGCGGTGCAGCGTTTCGGGCCAAGTATCCGTTTTAAAGTTATTGGGCCTATGATTATTTTTCGGCCCACGTTTAGTTTCAACGTTTGGTTGATAATTATTTTTAGATTTTTAAATCATTTCATGTTTCGAACCATTTTCTTGGTTTATTCTCATAAAATGTATTTTATCAATTTTTGCTTAAAAGTTGGTGGTTTAAAGCATAATTAGGTGCTTGAAAAGCATTTAAGAGTGTATAGCAAACCATAGAAAAGAACCCGATATTTCATAAAACTTGGATAAAAAGAAAGTACATGCTATAAAATCTTATTACACGAGAGGGATTAAGCATCTCTTTGTGGTAGCGAAGCAAACATTTGGAGTAGGAATGACTTGGAAATAATGAGGAAAGCTCCAAGTCACTAAGGCATGGAATCGTGCCCAAGTGAAGCTAAAAATTCCTTTTCCATCATTCTAACTCTGTTTTCTTCATCAAATTTGAGCTTCTTCTCAATCAATGGCACGATTTTTCAAAACCCGAGTCTTGGCTTTGACTTGAACTTGGCCAATTTGAGAGCATTTCTTTTCACGTGACTTTTAAACCTCCTTGAAGCCTTTGTGAGGAAGCGTTAGTAGGCATGTCGAGGAACGCCGCTAAGGTTCTCCACCTTTTTATGAAGTTTGGAGATCCGATCATGAAGCACGCCGTAATCACTAAGGTCTTGATTAAACCCAAATGAAGCGGCGTTGTTCTTCATCCACATTCAAGGCAGGAAGGAAGGTGACTTCGAAAAAAGAGTGAAGGAAAGGGCTAATTTGGATGTTAAATTGAAGAGTTTCACAAGCCCATAAAAAGTTCTTAAAAGGAACATCCTCTTCAAGAATACTTACATCCAAAAACGCAAAAGCAGCCAATAATTCTTTGGCTTTGAGGGAATCAGAATGGGGATAAAAAGAATAAGAAAGGTTAGCATGATAAGGAGTAGGATCGAACTTGATATTCTTTAGTTCTTCGAACCAATCCGTATTCTCGGGAAGGTCTCGAAGGGAAAGATTGGCAGGATCAATGAAGTTTCCTTCGAAATGAGGCCTTCGAACCTCATGCAACCAGTATATGAATTGAGTACTAGCCCTTTGCTTAAGTTCTCCATACCCAGCAAAGCCTGACCTTTCATCTTCATGAACTTTAAAGAAGCCAGGGGCTAAACAAGTGGCTATGAGGCTGTCAAGCAGCATTATATTGGGATCTCGTCTGATGAAAGGGGATAAGTATTTGCTCATAGCCAATGAGCGATAATGGCTCCAGCCTTTATAGCCAGCAGGATCATCCATTCTTACCACCACTATCTCAGATGGTAAACCCCATAGAAAGGGTTTATGAGTAGGAGGAGGAAGACAATTTCGAAGTAAGTTTATCTTTGATTCATTAATCGAAGTGTCTTGTTTCTTTTTTGTTCTTCGATTTCCTACGTTTGTTGGTTTACATTTCTTCACTTGTTGAGAAAATCCTCTTAATTGAGGTAATTGAACCAATAAAACACAATCGCCTGATTAGATTTGGTTTTTTCCAAAGTTAATCTGAGGGAGGAGATTCAAACTCTCTCTGGCACGCTCGCACACAATTATTTTCCATTGCAAGAAGTAAAAGAACCAAACAGGGTGTGAATTATATATTGGAGGGCAAAATAGTAGAAGTATCTTTAAAAAGGGTTTGGATGGGATAAGATAACAAAAAAGGGTTTGGATGGGACCCTCTTTAAAAAATAGGACCGGCTTGTAATTTCTCATTTTTCATTGGTTAGGTCCATGATACATCAGGAAATTCCAGGCCGCCCCCATTTTTGTAGGGGTTTCCATCCAAATCCTATTTTTTCTTTCACTTCTCTATAAGCCCTTGGCGCGCGTGGAGTGTATTTTAGACGCAAGACATTTTTTCATTTGACAGACACGTGATCCGTCACTTTCCGCCGACTCGTTGTCTTTCTATGTGCCACTTTTCTTTCTTTTTCTTCTCTCTCTATCCACTTGACACATTAAATTTCCATTGACTCTCTCTCTCTCTCTCTCTCTCTATATATATATATATATATATATATATATATAAATTTCTTTATACACGCATGATACATGCGCTGATGATGCACATTGAATTTAACAAATACACTCTCTTTCTCTCTCCTTTTTATTTTAGAATTTTTAAATAATTATAACTTTTAATTTATATATCCATTTTTGAAACAAAATATATATTTAAAACCTACTCGACGACATCTATCAAACAAGACCCATATTGAATATAAAATTGTGTCCGGAAAAAAATAATTTGACGTGTGTGAATTCTTCCATGTTGGAGGGTATGAATTTCGCATTTTAGGGTGTTAATTCTTTCATTTTGGAATGCAAAAATGATAGGTACACATCTGCTCAACCACTCCCCACCACACCCTCTCTCACACGTGTGGTGGGGCTCACCCAGTGTGTCCTAGTGGACCCCATCACACATGTGAGAGAATGTGTGGTGGAGAGTGATTGAGAGGGCGTGTAGCTATCATTATTCTTTGGAATGTGCATTATGTATTTTGGAGAGTAAGTTGTGTAGAGGATGTGTAAATTATGCATTTGAGGGGTGTGAATTCTTTCATTTTGTATGGTGGGATTGTGTAGAAAGGGTGTGAATTCTTTCATTTTGGAGGGCTTAGATTGTTCAAAAGGATTGTGAATTTTATCATTTTGGAAGTGTAAGTTCTTCATTTGAGGGATGTTAATTCTCTTATTTTGGGTGTGAATTTTTTATTTTTGTGAGTAAGTTGTGATATGTGAATTTTGCATTTTTGTGAATAAGTTGTGATATGTGAATTTTGCATTGGAGGGGTGTGATTCTGCATTTGAGGGGTGTGATTCTGCATTTGAGGGGTGTGAATGCTTTCTTTTTGGAGTGTGAAGTTTGTATTTTGGAGAGTGACTTGTGATGTAAATTCTGCATTTCAATTATGTGAATTTTTCTTTAGTGGTGTGAGTTGTGTATTTTAGAGATTGAGGTGTGATGTATTTAAAGGATGTGTGTTTTTTTTTTTAGGATGTGAATTATTTAGAAGTGATATAAATTAACTATTTTTACATGTATGAATTTTCATAGTCACCATGGATCTTATTTGAAAGATCTCATTGAGTAAATTTCATATATATAATTTTTATATAAGATGAATGTGTGTAACAAAAGTTTTTTTTTTTAAAATTGAAAATAATATATACTTATAATTGAACCGAGAGAGAGAGAGAGAGAGAGAGAGAGAGAGAGAGAGAGAGCTACGCCCGTACGAAAAACGGCCATGTGACTGAGGTCACATTTATTATTGCTGATGTCCCTTTGAACTCTACTTGATGTGACAACACTTATGACATTTATTGTTGCTGAAAAGCTGTAAAAATTCAACTTCCAATCGGCGCACGTGAAAAAGGGGTATAAAAAAATATGTTTGACTTGAGATGGGCTTGAAAGGAAAATTATTTACAAAATAGGGCCGGCTAGTAAGAAACCCACGATACATCGATATGTCGTTCGGGGTTGGGGTGGTTGGGCAATTTGTGGGTTGTCTAATTGTCCGGCCCACAACTTGGCAGTTGATAGGTGATTGGGGGAGCTCGGTGTAACGAGTTGACCAGGCCCAAAAATACCGAGGAGCGCCAATAAGTCGTTCAAATTCTCTCTCTCTCTCTCTCTGTGCTGTTGTCTTTTCGCTTCAGAGTTCGCCATGGGTAATCGTCGAGGTCTAAACTTGCCTATTGTGACCATTTCCTTGTCCTCCTCTCTCGCATTCTCTCTCTAGAAATTAGTCGTGTAATCAGAGATGCCTCTGAGATCATCGATGGACAGGGAGGCTAACCTTTATCCCCCCCCATCTGTGTCGCCGCCATCTTCATCCACCGATAACAATCTCGTCCGTCCGATCAACCACAATTACCATCATTCCCGTTCCTTCACCTCAATGACTTCGTCTTCTTCTTCTTCATCCTTCTCCTCGCTTCGTCCACCATGTTCAAGCCGCCTTCAAGCGCCACCATCCTCTCGGTAAATCTCTCTCTCTCTCTCTCTCTCTCTCTCTCTCTCTCTCTCGCTCTCGATTTGATTGTTCAGTGTTAACTTCACATGTAGGGTTGCTTAAAACTATATATTTTGCTGTTTAGGATTCGTTTTTTGTCAATGGAAGTAAATTAGGGCTTCTATGGTTCTTCATTGCACTAAGATTTGGAAATCTCTGTTTGTTTCCACTCTTGCCATTTTCACTCTGTATATGGGTTTTTCTTCCGTGGAGTTGAACTAGGGCTTCTGAAATCTGTAATTACGAGTTTTGGTTTGAGGTCTGATCGGGCCAATTCTTCTTTCTTGGCGAATGGAGCATTGGAGGTTCAGGATTAGATGCATCAATTCAGAAACTTTTTACACGGCAACTTGAACCACCCTGTGACTCAATCGTCAATTGTTGGGTCATCTTGTGCTACAACAACAGTAGTCAATTCAGCTTCTGCTCCCATCATCAATTCAATGACGTACTGTCCGGATCATTCTGAAAACATGGTTTCTAACATGCCTGTAGCACCCATGGGAGATGAGATTGCAATGTGGATCCTGAACAAATGTCACAAGAAAATGTGGCGCAGCTTTCTTGTAATTCATGCAAGTGCACCACTTTTGCCACTCTGTTGAAAGTTGAGGAGTATGATATGGCAAAGGAGCTGCAAGGCAGAGGGCCCGAGGATCGCGAATTCCGAAAAGATTGTGCCCCTCTAGATGACAATCCAAAAAATGGGAATGAGCTGGAAAGTGGTGTTACTGACTTACAATCTCAGCCCTCGTCCAAAAACCCACCTTCAGATATGAAGGCAGAACCACCTAAGTCAGAAACACAAGAAAAAGTTGCAAGAGCATCTCGTAAAAGAAATTATGATTCTGATCTGGTTATTAAAGTTAATGGGAAGCTCTATCAGAGGCTTGGGAAGATAGGTAGTGGGGGAAGTAGTGACGTCCATAAAGTCTCATCAGATTGCACAATCTATGCACTGAGAAAATCAAGCTTAAAGGCTGTGATTATGCAACAGCGTATGGGTTTTGTCAGCAAATGGAGTACCTAAACAAGTTGAAGGGAAAAAGCAACATTATACAACTAATTGAATATGAGGTACACAATTTAGACATAAACCTGTGTCTTGTAGGACATTTTGATTCATCAATGTGTCATAATTATTTATGATGATTCTACTGCTTCTTTGCAACTCGCTGTTGACGCTACATTGGGAAGCATGATTTTTATTTTGGTGAACCTGAAATAGGAATCTATTAACTGTGCTTTAAAGTTAATAGTCTGAAAAGCTTACTGCCAGATGATATCTTGTTGCACAATTAGAATATAGTACTAGACAATTTGGTTGATCTATGACACGCCATACTAGAATTATGGATTGGTTTTACAGGCTTTATTGGGGTGGAAAATGGCCGATTCATATTTTTGTGCTGAAGCTTTATCAAGCCCACCTTCCTTGGCCAAGTCCACATGTAATGCAATTGAAGTTCTTAGGTACTTATCTTCTGATATTTCATTTCACTGCCATTGTTGCTTGCCCACAACTAGAACTCAAAAAAAAAAAAAAAGATGAAAAATGTTTTTCATATGGATTAAGTGTAGAGGTAAGTAACCCATTTTCCCCTAATTTTATGGGAGTCTTTTGGTTAAATTATAATCGTAAAACGAAAACTAGTTTTTGAACGAAGGAGAAAAGTTAGTCCTGGGATCAACTGTTAAGACTCTCCGTTCGTAGCTAATTGGAGATCTCAGGGATAAACATGATAGACCTAAATAGGCCCAATCTATTATAATTGCATTTTGACAGATGTCTTGGCCTCAGCTTCTACTCTTAACTAAGGTACCGATTGGTTGAGAGTGCTACTCTAGCATCTGCTGCTAATTGCTTGGTTTTCTTACAAGCAGGAATTGGGATATCTTCTTCATTGTGTAAGATTTCAATGGGATGAAACCTATCTCTTTGCCATTGGGATAAGGAATGAGGTTTGGTAATTTGGAATGGATTGAGAATTTGAGATAAAACCTTGGGGTATGTTTCCTTTGAAAGTCATCACATTTTAGCTGTACTTTCCTTGAACTTGATGGCAAGTTCAAGTATCACTCAAGCCCAGAGACATCCTAAATTCTGAACATAAAATTATTTAGGATATATTCAAGTCTAAGCAGTGAGTTTGTTTGTCAATATCCCTGGCTTGTTTCAGCTTATCTTGTACAGGGTCTATTGGATCATTTTAAGTTTGAGTAGCCTTTGAATATCCCTGGCTTGTTTTAGCTGAACATGTTTGCATAATGTAAAGACCAACCTACTAAGAAAATGAAATGAACACAATCTTGTTTTCTGAAAGTGTTTGTTTCTCATCAGCTATGATGAATTAGTTTCATCTTTATGTATTTTAGTAGTTGGGTCTTGCTACTGTGTGCTTTGGGCACACAATAAGCAGAGAAAAAACAAAAAAAATATGCGTTCCAATTCACCTTTTAGACTTTTCAATATATTTACCCTCACTTTTATACACTTTCAGACATTTCAACGCACTTTTTCAACCTTAACATAAGCTGGGCTTATGTTAACATTTTCCTTAGTAGTTTACCAAGTATTTCTTATTTCCTTCTTAGGTGACAGATAAGACTTTGCTGAAGGAAGTACTGAATGGTTGCATGACTGACAAGGACAGAAAAGTCAAAGAAGATGAATATATTTACATGGTGCTCGAATATGGAGAAATTGATTTGGCGCACATGTTGTCCCAGAAATGGAGGGAAATGGATTCGAATTCTAATATAGATGAGAACTGGCTGCGGTTTTATTGATAGGTTCTCTAGCAATTACATTTTGCCTTTTTCCCCTCAAAAACTTTTCAATTCGATATCGGCATTGGTCATATGCTCTTCTTTTGTGTTTCATCTCATCTCATTGCTTTAAATCTCTGTGCATACCACATCCCTGAGTGCCTGAGCTGAAGGCTGGACAATCATGTGTGCTGACCTTAGCTTTCCTAGCCTGGTACTAAATGGAGTGGTTCATGAGGATGCGTCATTGGGCCACATGTCATCTCATGAGATGGCTCAGCACCAATGGAGATACCACATGTCGGTATGAGGATGGATGTACCTACCCACTGTAAATAATAATGGATGAGGCGCTAATGAGTATATATGTTGTTAAATGCTACGTATGACCATGATGTTTGTGGCCCGATGACCCCTTAAAACGAGAACCTGTGCCAAAAATGGATATGTCTACCACTAGGAAGTGCAATTCCCTCGACCTATGTTGTAGTGTTGGACACTTTTCAAACACGGACACCCTTGGACATGTAAAAAAGTATGAAATTATTTTTCATTTACAAACACGTGGGGACACAAATGCCGGATACATTTTCTCGATATGCTGAGAACACTTGAAGGATATATGCTGGTGGCACCTTCAGGACACACTTCCCTAAAAGAAAAATATTAAAGAAAATAACTAGATACTTAAAAGGCTAGGATAAGGAAAATGTACTCCTTGCTAGAACTGGATAGGAAAAAAGTGAAATGAACTTGAAAGAGAAAAGATAAAATGTTATCTCCCACATCCATGCCTTTAATAATCATTGTCTTCTTGATCTCCTATGATACATGAAATAAATGTTTATGCTGCTTGGAATCCTTTTTCATTCAAAGTTTTTTGGAATGCTGATTTTACAACTTTGTTAAAACTCCAGTATACTTAGCCCATTGTGCCAAGTAATGGAAATTAACAATTAATTGGTTTCTACCCAAGGGGCTCGTTAATGGTCATATACTGGTTGTAGTCCTCTATGTGAATTAGGACACCTTTTAGAGTCATTCTTATATTTTTCATTGGCTGTGCATTGAACTGATCACATTTTGTTTGGTTGATGCATGATCTGGAGCTAATTGTCATACAAATCATAGGAAACATGTTATGGAGTCTGTGTTCTATTTTGTGGGTAATGTTGTGCCAGCATATCCATGCCCCATGTCCATAGCCGTGCTTCGTAGGTCCATGGTATGGAAACTGTAATGGTTAGCGAAACATAGACAAATTTCAATCTATGGGATCAACTTAACTGAGGCTTTTATAAGATGGCAAGCTCAAGACCTTCCAGTGAATGCATGAATATTTCACTTCAAATTCCTTCAAGAGGGTTACTGGTTACGGACTGCCACGAAGTTGGTTCTCGTTGAGCTAGGGTCTAGAGCATTGTATTTTCAGGAGGTTTACTGGAACACAATCTTGTTTTGTTTTTGAGGTCAAGGTTAGCAACTTAACTATAATAAATATATAGACCATGCTCAAGCCACTTTGCTGTTGACTTGTTATTTTTCCGTGTTAATTTTGCTATGTACGGTTCCACATGGGCTGAGTTTAGAAATATTTCATAAAGCCAATACGTTAATGCCCGGCTATACACGCAAGTGTATAATTTAGTAAACTGATGCTGGAACTGGTTGAACAACTCTTATAAGTTTTCATTTAGCTAGTATTAAGTTACTCTGTTAAGACTTAAGATAACTGACCTAGTTAAATGAAGTATTATTTGTTCTAGTCTTCTAGATGCCATGAACTTCATACAAACAATATTGAAATTGTGCAGAATAGGAATTCTGTGGCTTGAATCTTTTGTATTATTTTCATTTACTGTCGAGAAAGAGTATTATTTTCCATTCTAATAACTTAAGAACCTTAGACTGGAGGAAAGACAAGTAGAAATAGGAACAACGTATAAAATGACGACGTCTAAACAGGAACAAGAGTGATATACCGATCTTGAGAATATCTTGCAAGCATTTAACTAAATTGCTCACACACACCATATTTGGAGACTGCTATAATGCCTGCACATAATATTGTGTTGAATTCCCTAAAACCTTTAACATGCTCTGTGAAACCCTCATACATGTGGTGTGTGCATGTCATGCTTACCGTCTTGGGGTCCTATGGGTATCAGCAGTATTGAGTGAAAAAACTAGGAAAACTTTTTATAGGGTCCCATTTAATCACTTTCTGCTGGATTTTGGACCTTTTCAGAGGACTCTTTCCTTTCTCGAGTCTTCAATCAGCTTTGTTTTTGTTCGAGGACTTGCATATCTCCTTTTCTTCGAGAGATGTCGTGCATCAAACACGCAAAGGTCTTCCTTGTCATCTCTGATCGGTCTCTCATGCGCCAAATGCACTCAGAAGTAGATTCCTTCCTTTCCCCGGTAAATGAGTTGTAGAAGGCTTATTTAGAGCTGCATCAAGCTAGCTTGTATGGTTACAGTCCCACAGTAGTTAGGGTTCAGGAGAAAATTTGCTTAAATTAATCTATTTCTGTTTTTCTTAAAGGTGTTGAAGATGGTTTCCTCATTGTTTTTTCTACAATGAAAGACAATTAATCTTGCAAATGAGTTCTAGATTCTATTGGACATAAAACCATGATTTTTTTGGGTCAACTGTTGCAATACACAGTTAGACACGTGAGTGATCAGTGACCAGCTAGTTAAATGATTTTCACCCCCTTTGCTTTGTTTTGTGCTGTCATTTTGAAATCTCTTGGTGAGCTCTTGCATTGATTTTCCTTGTTTGCAAAATTAACCACGCCTTAGCTAGAAAATTGTGTTGTAGCTTACATCTCATTTAGCCTTACATTAGGGGAACTTGTATGTATGTGGGAAAAATAAATTAATCCCGGTGATTACTCTATAAGAGAATATGATATTCACCTTGTTTAACACTTCGCAGCAAATACTTCTAGCTGTCAACACCATACATGAGGAGCGTATTGTGCACTTGAACTTGAAGCCTGCCAATTTTCTTCTGGTCAGAGGCTCACTAAAGCTAATAGACTTTGGAATTGCCAAAGCTGTAATGAGTGACACCACCAATATTCAGTGTGATTCACAGGTACCAAAATCTTGTGTTATTTCTTGTGCTTAAAATGACCTCAATGCATGCAAATTGTCAAGCGACTAATCAAATGGTGCTATATCAAGATGCTCTCATAAAATTTGTCCCATGTTCTAGGTTTGTTTTGGAATTTCAACATTTTAGCTAGTACGTGTATAGATTACTGGTGACTCTTACTAGATTACTAGAATTTGTGGAAGTAATGACTAACGGGTGAAGGGACTGCATGACTGAAAAGTAAAGACTGTAACTTGACATAGTAGTGTACTCCTAGTAGTTATATGAACTACTAGCCACATTGACCGAAAATAGATTGTTCTGTTAGCGGGTGAACAATCGTTGGCTGTATGAGGAGAAAGTAAAGACTCTAACTTGAAAAATAAGTGTTGTTCCTAGTAGGTTTGTGAACTACTGGCTACACATTAAAAATGTAATTGGCTTCTAAGCTGGTGAGGATCAATGACCGCATGTGCAAAATGAAAGATGGTTGGCCGGATTAGTGAAAATTAATGACCTTTACTGGACTACGAAATGTGGTTCCTAGCAGATATACAGACTACTGGCAACATAGATAGAATAGATGTTGATCTTCACGGGTCAGCAATCTTTTGTTGCATGAGAAGAAAGTAACGACCGTAACATACAAATAATAGTAGTTTTATAAACTACTGGCCACACTTTAAAAACGTAATTTGCTTGTAGGTTGTGAAGGATCATTGACCGTGTGAGCAAAAAGTGAAGACCTAACTTAGAGGAGAATTTTGGTTCCTACTATGTGTATAGACTACTAGCCACATAGAAAAACGTTACTTTGGCTCTGAGTGAGTGAAAAATCGTTGCCACAATTCGCGGCAAGTAATGACTAATAGTTGAAAGGTCATTGACCACATGACTAAAAAATAAAGACCGTAACTCGACACAGTAGTGTCACTCCAAGTAGTCATGTGGACTACCGGCCACATTGACAAAAAATAGATTGTTCTGTTAACAAGTGAACAATCGTTGGCTGTATAAGGAGTAATTAAAGACCATAGCTTGAAAAATAAGTGTGGTTCTCAGTAGGTTCTTGGAGTGCTGGCTAAACATTGAAAATTTAATTATCTTCTAGCCAGTGAAGGATCATTGACGGCATGTGCAAAAAGTAAAGACACTAACTCAACAGAGACGTGTGGTTCCTAACATATATAGAGACTACTAGCCACATAGAAGAAACATAAGTTGGCTTCTAATTGGTGAAAGATTGTTGGCCGGATTAGCGAATAGTAATGACCTTAATTCAACGACAAAATGTGGTTCCTAGTGGATATACAGACTACTTGTTACATAGAAAAAATAGTTGTCGCTCTTCACAGTTAAACAATCGTTGGCTGCATGAGCAGAAAGTGACGACTGTAACTTGACAAAAAAGTGTGGTAACTAGTAAGTTCATAGACTACTGGCCACACAGTGAAAATGTAATTTGCTTCTAGCTGGTGAAGGATCATTGAACACGTAAACAATAGGACCCTAGTATGTGTATAGACTACTGGCCACATAGAGAATGTAACCTGGCTCCAGGTGGGAAAAAATTCGCGGGCAGAATTGGCGGGAAGTAATGACTAACGGGTGAAGGGTCATTGACCACATGACTAAAAAGTCAAGATCGTAACTCGACATAGTAGTGTAACTCCTAACAGTTATATGGACTACTGGCATCATTGAAGGAAAATAGATTATTCTGTTAACAATTGAACAATCGTTGGCTGTATAAGGAGAAATTAAAGACCGTAGCCTGAAAAATAAGTGTGGTTCCTAGAAGGTTCTTGGACTACTAGCTACACATTAAAAACGTAATTACCTTCTAGCAGGTGAACAAACATTGACCGTATGTGCAAAAAGTAAAGACCCTAACTCAAAAGAGACGTGTGGCTCCTAGTATGTATATAAACTACTGCCACAAAGAAAAAACATATGCTGGCTTTTAGTTGGTGAAATATCGTTAGCCGGATTAGTGAATAGTAATGACCTTAATTCGACTACGAAATGTGGTTCCTAGTAGATATACGGACTACTACCTACATAGAGAAAATAGTTGTCGCTCTTGACAATTCCACAATCGTTGGTTGCATGAGCTAACAATAATGACTGTAACTTGACAAACGAGTGTGGTTCCATGTAAGTTCATAGACTGTTGGCCACACAGTGAAAACGTAATTTACTTCTAGCTGGCGAAGGATCATTGAACGCGTGAACAATTTGACAATAACTCGACAGAGAATTGTGGTTCCTAGTGTGTGTATATACTACTACCACATAGAGAAAATGTAACTTGGCTCCTAGTGGGAGAAAAATGGTAGGCAGAATTGGCGGGAAGTAATAACCAACGGGTGAAGAGCCATTGACTGCATGACTGAAAAGTAAAGACCGTAATTTGACATTGTAGTGTGGCTCCTAGTAGTTATATGAACTACTGGCCAAATTGACAGAAAATAGATTGTTCTGTTAACATGTGAACAATCCTTGGCTGCATGAGGAGAAATAAAAGACCATAGCTTGAAAAATAAGTGTGGTTTCCAGTTGGTTTCTCTGACTATTATCTACACGTTGAAAACGTAATTACCTTCTATCTATTAAAGGAACATTGACTGCATGTGCAAAAAGTAAAGACCCTAACTCAACAAAGATGTGTGGCTCCTAGTATGTATATAGACTACTCGCCATAGAGAAAAACATAAGTTGGCTTCTAGTTGGTGAAAGATCGTTGGCCGGATTAGCGTATAATAATGACCCTAGTTTGACGACGAAATGTGGTTCCTAGTAGATATACGATCTACTGGCTACATAGAGAAAATAGTTGTCACCCTTAATGATTTGACAATTGTTGGCTGCACGAGAGCAGAAAGTAATGACTATATCTTGACAAACAAGTGTGGTTCCTACTAAGTTCATAGACTACTGGCCACACAGTGAAAACGTAATTTACTTCTAGTTGGCGAAGGATCATTGAACGCGTGAACAATAAGACTCTTAGTCGACAGAGAATTGTGGTTCCTAGTGCGTGTATAGACTACTGGCCACATAGAGAAAATGTAACTTGGCTCCTAGTGGGAGAAAAATGGTAGGCAAAATTGGCGGGAAGTAATGACCAACGGGTGAAGGGTCATTGACTGCATGATTGAAAAATAAAGACCGTAATTTTACATTGTAGTGTGGCACCTAGTGGCTATGTGGACTACTGGCCACAACGACGGAAAATAGATTGTTCTGTTAACATGTGAACAATCGTTGGCTGCATGAGGAGAAATTAAAGATTGTAGCTTGAAAAATAGGTGTGGTTCCTAGTAGGTTTCTTGGACTACTGGCCACACATTGACAACGTAATTACCTTCTATCTATTAAAGAACCATTGACCGCATGTGCAAAAAGTAAAGACACTAACTCAATAGAGACGTGTGGCTCCTAGTATGGATATAGACTACTGGTCACAGAGAAAAACATAAGTTGGCTTCTAGTTGGTGAAAGATCGTTGGCCGGATTAGCGTATAATCATGACCCTAGTTTGACGACGAAATGTGGTTCCTAGTAGATATACGGTCTACTGGCTACATAGAGAAAATAGTTGTCGTCCTTCACGGTTCGACAATCGTTGGCTGCACGAGAGCAGAAAGTAATGACTGTATCTTGACAAACGAGTGTGGTTCCTACTAAGTTCATAGACTACTGGCCACACAGTGAAAACGTAATTTACTACTAGCTGGCGAAGGATCATTGATCGCGTGAACAATAAGACTCTAACTCGACAGAGAATTGTGGTTCCTAGTGCGTGTATAGACTACTGGCCACATAGAGAAAATGTAACATGGGTCCTAGTGGGAGAAATATGGTTGGTAGAATTGGTGGGAAGTAATGAACAACGGGTGAAGGGTCATTGACTGCATGATTGAAAAGTAAAGACCGTAATTTGACATTGTAGTGTGGCTCCTAGTAGTTATATGAACTACTGGCCGCATTGACGAAAAATAGATTTTTCTGTGATTGGCACGCAATATCGTAGATATAAGTGCCTTAATAGGGTAGTTTTAACACGCTGTTATCTAATTTATTCCCTATTTTCCACTTGATGCGTTGCTTTGGTATGTTTTGGTATTTTTGTTAGTTTTCCAGGTAAAATGGCTTTTTGCGCGAGTGTGCATGGGTTGAAGTAGAAGCGCGGGAAATTGAGGCTTGGGAGATGGATTTTGGAATGTTAGTCTGAAGGGGATTGGTATCGATACCCCTCTCAGCTGTATCGATACCAATTGGTTATGAAGGGGCGAGTTGCAATCCAAAAGGTTAGGTATCGATACCCTTATTAGGGGTATCGATACCGAGAGCTTACGGCTGAGGTTTTAAAACTACGTCGTTTTGTTGGTCGTAGAATTAATTCCATAACTATGTAGTTCGGTTTTCATTAGGATGAGCAGTTTTAGTATAAATACTCATGTTATAACCCATTCTAGGGATCCACGAATTTTCCTTAGGTTTTATGTTTTGAAGTTTTCGGCTACAGTTATCGGTCGTCAATATACGTTCAAGTTTGTTCCAGATTTTCAAGTTTGATTTCTTCTTGCAATCTGCGGTATCGTTTTCTACTTTTATATTTTATTCTTCAAGCATGTCTAGATCTAGGTTTTACTTGATTTCTGTAGTTATTAACATCATGAGCGAGTAGTCGTATAGAGTGCGACTGCGGGCGAAGGCGCTGCGCACTAGACTAATCGATGTTTCACCTCGGGGCCGAATTAACTTGATTTTCAGGTAGTTTTAGGATACATAAGTTTTTCTAGCAAACAAACCTGGGTATCGCCGGATTTTAATGTGCACAGAATCTGGTGACATGTGGTGCGCATTTGTTAGGGATCGTTTCTTATTCTAGAACCAGTAAAAAGAGTCATTGTGGCCCGAGTAAACATTGGTTAGGCTAGTCACGGACGCTGGGTTCCCACGGCGGTACTCTTCCTTTTAAATTCATATTTAGTTAATTTAGCTTTATAATCGAGTTAGTATTTGAATCTCATTAAACAAGGGGTGGCTACCTAAGAGCCAAGATACACTGTGAACCCGTTTCCGCTAGGCTATTCTTCCGTCTTTGTGGGTTCGACTCCGGACTTCCGGAATTTATTATGCTGCATCAGTCTCAAACCCTACGCTTGGGGAAACCATTATTCTAGGAGGTGAAATTGGTCAAGCATTTTTGGTGCCGTTGCCGGGGACGGCAATGAGTAGTCGGATTTGGGTAGTTTTTATTTTTATTTTTGTTTTTCTTCTTAATTTATTTTCCTTTTCTTTTTAGGTTAGTTCCAGTAGGTTCAAAAAAAAATTTGAAAAAAAAAGAAAAAGAATTTGCCGTAACTATGCAAGGATATTATTATCCCGATTATGGTTATCCTTCACCTTGCATAGTTGACCCACCAGTGGAGATGTCCTCATCCAATGGGCTTCCTGAATTTCATGGTTTGGACCACGAGAGCCCTAGTTCTCATATTTGGGCTTTCGAGGCCGTAGTTGACTCCCTCGGGTATGACCTGGCGCATTTAGATTCTATACGAAGGTTTTCTTTTCCTTGCACTTTAAAGGGTAGAGCCCAGGATTGGTATGTTTCCCAGAACCTTTATACTGTTTGGTCTTGGCCTGAATTAAAAGAGAAATTCTCCACCAAGTTTCTTCCTTCTTATTTAAAATGGACTCTCAAACAACAAATCGAAACATTTTCTGCAAAAGAGAATGAGTCCTTTTATGTAAGCTGGGAACGTTACAAGGACTTGCTCTGTTTAATCCCACATCATGGATATGATAATTTTCAAATAGTGTCCTATTTTTACGACGGACTTTCTCAAAGGGTTCACCAACTTTTGGATACGATGTGTGATGGGGATTTTCTTGATCAAACAACAGAGGATACTTTAAATTGCCTTGATTATTGGGCCAACATTCAAAAATCACAGAGGCAGGAAAAAGAGTCTGTCAATATTTATGCAAAAGAGGGGATTGAGACAATTAATTATGTTAAGAGCGTAAGGTTAGGAGAAAAGCTTCATGTCCATGGTTCTTCCCAAAAGGAACCTATCTTTATTGATGATGACTCTGATTCGGAGTCCGAAGATTCCCTCGAGTCTCCTTTCCTTGAGTCTCCTATCCCTGAATCTTTTGCCCTTGAGTCCCCTACCTTTGTACCTACCCCTACATTTGAGTCCTTGCTTACGTAGGACAATTCATTGGAAGAATATCCCGTTGTTGAAATGGGATTAATTGGGGATTTGGAGTTTATGGACTCCTTGTGGGAAGAGCAGGACAGGGAGTATGAGGCCAAGGGTAGGACTTCTATTTTTGAAAAACAAGATGTTGTTGGGGTGGAGCTAGAATTAATT
Organism: Vaccinium macrocarpon; assembly: GCA_022606695.1. Classification (NCBI taxonomy): domain Eukaryota; kingdom Viridiplantae; phylum Streptophyta; class Magnoliopsida; order Ericales; family Ericaceae; genus Vaccinium; species Vaccinium macrocarpon. The sequence continues at coordinate 22,253,640 of CM040180.1, read as the reverse complement.
AGGGATTTGGAGTTTATGGACTCTTTGTGGGAGGAATTTAATACGGCGGATAAGGTCGTGAGTGAGTCTTGCACTGGAGGGGAGCTATATTCTATTGGAGTTGAATGTGTGGATTTTCTTGGCGTGGATAATCTGTTTTCTCATTCTGATTTTATTGAATTTATCAGCATCTTGAAAATTGATTTGCTTCACAAGGCACAGTTAGAGGAATTTAAATTTCTGAAACGAACTCGGCAACTGCTTTACTCAAAGTATCTTTTCTTATGGTGTGGCCGAGTTCAATTTTTAGCGGAGAGTGTGGAGTGGGTTGGTGAGATCATGTTAATAATTTTTGTTGAAATGTTATATGCTCGTGATCCATGTTTATCTCTCTTTCTCTCTCTCTCTCTCTCTCTCTCTCTCTCTTCCCCTTTAAAAAATCAAAAAAAAAAAAAAATCAGAAAATCAAAAAATCAAAAAATTTCAAAAAAAGAGATAAAGATACAAACCCCAAGAATATTATCTTTTTGGTCTTGTATAGCCACCCGTTCCTTCCTTTAAGTTGGGGGAGGACCGGGGCGAAAAGTATGACACGTGAGGCTGCGTGAATGTCTGGTGGTTGTCTTTGTTTTTTTTAATTTTCTGTGTTGTGGCTCGGCTTTCACATGCGGGCGGTATTGACATCATTTGTTGTCTAGTGGGTAGTTGGATCTTGCTTCTTTTGCAGGGGTAGATTCTGCGAGCGGTTCTGATGCCGCGTAGCACCGATGATGGCAAATTCCCCATACATCGGCCGGGGTCATGGTGGTTGGCTGCCACCTCAGGTTCACTCTTTTCTTCCCTTTGTTTTTCTCTTTCTTTGTCTCTATGCTCTGGGGACAGAGCACATTTCAAGTTGGGGGGAGGGTGTACTTCGTACATGTTTTTGTTTTTCAAAACAAAAAAAAAAAGAAAAAAAAAGAAAAAAAAAGAGGAAAAAATAAGGGACTTGGATACTTGGGTGTAACTGTTCTTGATTGATGACTGCTAATTCGCACTATAGTGGTTGTGCGAGTCGAAGTCTTGATATGATTTCATGAATAGACTTAAGCTCGTGAACATGATGTTTAGGAAGCCTTTAGTTAGCCTGTTTCATCTATTGTCGGATAGCGTTTGGTCATTTGAAAACATGCTCTCACACACACACTGTTCCATGTATGTATTTACCAGTCTCGAGGTTGGTTCATATGCCTTTGATATTTTAGTATGTGCTAACTTATAACTCCTTCCTAAAATAAAAGAAGTAAAAGAAAAAAAAGTGTGCTATATTGTTAATGCTTATCCGGGCGTCCATTGAGTAGTAACCGGACAATCGGGGTATGCTCCCACCGTATTGTTCGCGTCAAAAGATGGATAGACCTTGTGAAAGTATCGCTAAGTTGGTTAGCTTGGATCTCAATAAAGCCTTTTGACTTGAGCAATTAGGTCCGTAGGGGTCCCTTAAAACCTGGTGCTCTAAGGCCGTTTGGCTTGGGGATAGCCGACCCAAAGCTCGTTAAAGAGTCAACTAGAAAGCCCGAGAGATCTGGCATTGCACGACCACACAAAGAAAAAAAGAAGAGAAAAAAAGAAAGAAAAGAAAAGGGAAGGAGTATGCTTAAAGGACTATTGGGCTATCAACGGTGTGTGAACTATTCTTGAGGTTAGTGAATTTCGATATGTTTTTTTTTTTCCATACATGCATGTCATTTGAAAATTCTCTATCCGATCGTAGGTGAGAGGATTAATTCTTGTGCTAAGATTGCAGTGAAGTTCACTTGTTTAACTTTGTAAATGGATGAAATATCTTGCCTTTGACTTGCCTGACAGTCACTGTAGTGTTTTGGAAAGCTATTGATTGGGTTGAGTTGCATTCAAATGTCTGAGTCCTTTGTGTTTTGTGGGTTATCACTGCTGAAAACCCTCACGAGACTTCACTCGTCCTACCGGGGGCCGCGGGGTTTAAAAGACCTATCCTTTTATTTATTTGTTTTATTCTTTTTGTTTTTGTCACTAGGGACTAGCAACCTTCAAGTTGGGGGGTATGATTGGCACGCAATATCGTAGATATAAGTGCCTTAATAGGGTAGTTTTAACACGCTGTTATCTAATTTATTCCCTATTTTCCACTTGATGCGTTGCTTTGGTATGTTTTGGTATTTTTGTTAGTTTTCTAGGTAAAATGGCTTTTTGCGCGAGTGTGCATGGGTTGAAGTAGAAGCGCGGGAAATTGAGGCTTGGGAGATGGATTTTGGAATGTTAGTCTGAAGGGGATTGGTATCGATACCCCTCTCAGCTGTATCGATACCAATTGGTTATGAAGGGGCGAGTTGCAATCCAGAAGGTTAGGTATCGATACCCTTATTAGGGGTATCGATACCGAGAGCTTATGGCTGAGGTTTTAAAACTACGTCGTTTTGTTGGTCGTAGAATTAATTCCATAACTATGTAGTTCGGTTTTCATTAGGATGAGCAGTTTTAGTATAAATACTCATGTTATAACCCATTCTAGGGATCCACGAATTTTCCTTAGGTTTTATGTTTTGAAGTTTTCGGCTACAGTTCTCGGCCGTCAATATACGTTCAAGTTTGTTCCAGATTTTCAAGTTTGATTTCTTCTTGCAATCTGCGGTATCGTTTTCTACTTTTATATTTGATTCTTCAAGCATGTCTAGATCTAGGTTTTACTTGATTTCTGTAGTTATTAACATCATGAGCGAGTAGTCGTATAGAGTGCGGCTGCGGGCGAAGGCGCTGCGCACTAGACTAATCGATGTTTCACCTCGGGGCCGAATTAACTTGATTTTCAGGTAGTTTTAGGATACAGAAGTTTTTCTAGCAAACAAACTTGGGTATCGCCGGATTTTAATGTGCACAGAATCTGGTGACATGTGGTGCGCATTTGTTAGGGATCGTTTCTTATTCTAGAACCAGTAAAAAGAGTCATTGTGGCCCGAGTAAACATTGGTTAGGCTAGTCACGGACGCTGGGTTCCCACGGCGGTACTCTTCCTTTTAAATTCATATTTAGTTAATTTAGCTTTACAATCGAGTTAGTATTTGAATCTCATTAAACAAGGGGTGGCTACCTAAGAGCCAAGATACACTGTGAACCCGTTTCCGCTAGGCTATTCTTCCGTCTCTGTGGGTTCGACTCCGGACTTCCAGAATTTATTATGCTGCATCAGTCTCAAACCCTACGCTTGGGGAAACCATTATTCTAGGAGGTGAAATTGGTCAACCATTCTGTTAACATGTGAACAATCGTTGGCTGCGTGAGGAGAAATTAAAGACCGTAGCTTGAAAATTAAGTTTTTTCTAGTTGGTTTCTTTTACTATTGGCTACACATTGAAAACGTAATTATCTTCTATCTATTAAAGGATCATTGACCGCATGTGCAAAAAGTAAAGACCCTAACTCGATAGAGACGTGTGGCTCCTAGTATGTATATAGACTACTGGCCACAGAGAAAAACATAAGTTGGCTTCTAGTCGGTGAAAGATCGCTGGCCGGATTAGCGTATAATAATGACCCTAGTTTGACGACGAAATGTGGTTCCTAGTAGATATACGGTCTACTGGCTACATAGAGAAAATAGTTGTCGTCCTTCACGGTTCGACAATCGTTGGCTGCACGAGAGCAGAAAGTAATGACGGTATCTTGACAAACGAGTGTGGTTCCTTGTAAGTTCATAGACTACTGGCCACACAGTGAAAACGGAATTTACTTCTAGCTGGCGAAGGATCATTGAACGCGTGAACAATAAGACTCTAAGTCGACAGAGAATTGTGGTTCCTAGTGCGTTTATAGACTACTGGCCACATAGAGAAAATGTAACATGGGTCCTAGTGGGAGAAATATAGTTGGTATAATTGGCGGTAAGTAATGAACAACGGGTGAAGGGTCATTGACTGCATGACTGAAAAGTAAAGACCGTAATTTGACATTGTAGTGTGGCACCTAGTAGTTATATGAACTACTGGCCGCATTGACGAAAAATAGATTGTTCTGTTAACATGTGAACAATCTTTGGCTACATGAGGAGAAATTAAAGACCGTAACTTGAAAAATAAGTTTTATCCAGTTGTTTCTTTTACTATTGGCTACACATTGAAAACGTAATTACCTTCTATCTATTAAAGGATCATTGACCGCATGTGCTAAAAGTAAAGACCCTAACTCGATAGAGACGTGTGGCTCCTAGTATGTATATAGACTACTGGCCACAGAGAAAAACATAAGTTGGCTTCTAGTCGGTGAAAGATCGTTGGCCGGATTAGCGTATAATAATGACCCTAGTTTGACGACGAAATGTGGTTCCTAGTAGATATACGGTCTACTGGCTCCATAGAGAAAATAGTTGTCGTCCTTCACGATTCAACAATTGTTGGCTGCACGAGAGCAGAAAGTAACGACTGTAACTTGGCAAATGAGTGTGGTTCTTAGTAAGTTCATAGACTAGTAGCCACACTGTGAAAACGTGATTTTCTTCTACCTTGCAAAGGATCATTGATGCGTGAACAATAAGACTCTAACTTGACAGAGAATTGTGGTTCCTAGTCCGTGTATAGACTACTACCACATAGAGAAAATGTAACTTGGCTCCCAGTGGGAGAAAAATGGTAGGCAGAATTGGCGGGAAGTAATGACCAACGGGTGAAGGGTCATTGACTGCATGACTGAAAAGTAAAGACCGTAATTTGACATTGTAGTGTGGCTCCCAGTAGTTATATAAACTACTGGCTGCATTGACGAAAAATAGATTGTTCTGTTAACATGTGAACAATCTTTGGCTGCATGAGGAGAAATTAAAGACCGTAGCTTGAAAAATCAATGTTGTTTCTAGTTGGTTTGTTTGACTATTGGCTACACATTGAAAACATAATTACCTTCTACCTATTAAAGGATCATTGACCGCATGTGCAAAGAGTAAAGACCCTAACTCGATAGAGATGAGTGGCTCCTACTATGTATATAGACTACTGGCCACTGAGAAAAACAAAAGTTGGCTTCTAGTTGGTGAAAGATCGTTGGCTAGATTAGTGTATACTAATGACCTTAGTTTGACGACGAAATGTGGTTCCTTGTTGACATACGATCTATTGGCTACATAGAGAAAATAGTTGTCGCCCTTCATGGTTTGACAATCATTGGCTGCACAAGAGCAGAAAGTAATGACTGTAACTTTACAAACGAGTGTGGTTCCTTGTAAGTTCATAGACTACTGGCCACACAGTGAAAACGTAATTTACTTCTCGTTGGGGAAGGATCATTGAACGCGTGAACAATAAGACTCTAAGTCGACAGAGAATTGTGGTTCCTAGTGTGGTATAGACTATTGGCCACATAGAGAAAATGTAACTTGGCTCCTAGTGGGAGAAAAATGGTAGGCAGAATTGGTGGGAAGTAATAACCAACGAGTGAAGAGTCGTTAACTGCATGACTGAAAAGTAAAGACCGTAATTTGACATTGTAGTGTGGCTCCTAGTAGTTATGTGGACTACTAGCTGCAATGACGAAAAATAGATTGTTCTGTTAACATGTGAGCAATCGTTGGCTGCATGAGGTGAAATTTAAGACCGTAGCTTGAAAAATAAGTGTGGTTCCTAGTAGGTTTCTTGGACTACTAGCTACACATTGACAACATAATTACCTTCTATCTATTAAAGAACCACTGACCGCTTGTGCAAAATGTAAATACCCTAACTCGGAAGAGACGTGTGGCTCCTAGTATGTATATAGACTACAAGCCATAAAGAAAAACATAAGTGCGCTTCTAGTTGGTGAAAGATCGTTGGCTGGATTAGCGTATAACAATGACCTTAGTTTGACGACGAAATGTGGTTCCTAGTAGATATACGACCTACTGGCTACATAGAGAAAAGAGTTGTCGCCCTTCACAGTTCGTCAATCGTTGGCTACAGGAGAGCAAAAAGTAATGACTGTAACTTGACAAACGAGTGTGGTTCCTAGTAAGTTCATAGACTACTGGCCACACAGTGAAAATGTAATTTACTTCTAGTTGGCGAAGGATCATTGAACGCGTGAACAATAAGACTCGTACTCGACAGAGAATTGTGGTTCCTAGTGCGTGTATAGACTATTGGCCGCATAGAGAAAATGTAACTTGTCTCCTAGTGGGAGAAAAATGGTAGGCAGAATTGGCGAGAAGTAATGACCAATGAGTGATTGGTCATTGACTGCATGACTGAAAAGTAAAGACTGTAATCGTTGCATGCACGAGTGTAGAAAGTAATGACTTTAATTTGACAAACAAGTGTGGTTCATAGTAAGTTCATAGACTACATGCCACATAGTCAAAACGTAATTTACTTTTAGCTGGCGAAGGATCATTGAACGCGTGAACAATGAGACTCTAACTCGACAGAGAATTGAGGTTCCTAGTGCGTGTATAGACTATTGGCCACATAGAGAAAATGTAACTTGGCTCCTTGTGGGAGAAAATCGTAGGCAGAATTGGCGGGAAGTAATGACCAATGGGTGAAGGGTCATTTACTGCGTGACTGAAAAGTAAAGACTGTAATTTGACATTGTGGTGTGGCTTCTAGTAGTTATATGGATTACTGGCCGCAATGACGGAAAATAGATTGTTCTGTTAGAATGTGAACAATGATTGGTTGTATGTGGAGAAATTAAAAACCATAGCTTGAAAAATAAGGGTGGTTTCTACTAGGTGTCTTGGTCTACTGGCTACACATTGATAACGTAATTACCTTCTATCTTTTAAATTATCATTGATCGCACGTGCAAAATGTAATGACCCTAACTCGACAGTGACGTGTGGCTCCTAGTATGAATATAGACTACTGGCCACAGAGAAAATCATAAGTTGGCTTCTAGTTGGTGAAAGATCGTTGGCCGGATTAGCGTATAACAATGACCTTAGTTTGACGACGAAATGTGGTTCTTAGTAGATATACTGTCTATTGGCTACATAGAGAAAATAGTTGTCGCCTTTCATGGTTCGACGATCGTTGGCTGCACGAGAGCAAAAGGTAATGACTTTAACTTGACAAACAAGTGTGGTTCCTAGTAAGTTGATATACTACTGGCCACACAGGGAAAACTTAATTTACTTCTTGCTGGCGAAGGATCATTGAACGCGTGAACAATAAGACTAACTCAACAGAGAATTATGGTTCCTAGTGCGTGTATAGACTACTGGCCACATAGAGAAAATGTAACTTGGCTCCTAGTGGGAAAAAAATGGTAGGCAGACTTGGCGGGAAGTAATGACCAACCGGTGAAGGGTCATTAACTGCATGAGTGAAATGTAAAGACCATAATTTTGACATTGTAGTGTGGCTCCTAGTAGTTATATGGACTGCTGGTTGCCCTGACAGAAAATAGATTGTTCTTTTGACATGTGAACAATCGTTGGCTGCATGAGGAGAAATTAAAGACCGTAATTTTAAAAATAAGTGTGGTTCCTAGTAGGTTTCTCGGACTACTGGATACCCATTGACAACGTAATTACCATTTATCTATTAAAGGACCATTGACCGCATGTGCAAAATGTAAAGACCCTAACTCGATAGAGACGTGTGGCTCCTACTATGTATATAGACTACTGGCCACAGAGAAAAACATAAGTTGGCTTTTAGTTGGTGAAAGATTGTTGGCCTGATTAGCGTATAACAATGGCCTTAGTTTGATGATGAAATGTGGTTCTTAGTAGATATACGGTATATTGGCCACATAGAGAAAATAGTATTCGCCCTGCATGGTTCGACAATCGTTAGTTGCACGAGAGCAGAAAGTAATGAGTTTAACTTGGCAGACGAGTGTGGTTCCTACTAAGTTCATAGACTACTGGCCACACAGTCAAAACGTAATTTGCTTCTTGCTGGCGAAGGATCATTGAATGCGTGAACAATACGACTCTAGCTCGACAGAGAATTGTGGATCCTAGTGCGTTTATAGTCTACTGGCCACATAGAGAAAATGTAACTTGGCTCCTAGCGGGAGAAAAATCGTCGGCAGAATTGGCGGGAAGTTATGACCAACGGGTGAAGGGTCATTTACTGCATGACTGAAAAGTAAAGATCGTAATTTGACATTGTTGTACTGGGATAAAATCCACGTAGTCCTGGATCACGTGCTTCCTTGATTTCACCCTAAGTTTGCAAAACAGAAAAGGGTTAGAGTACCTTTGCCTCTCGTCGGCAAAGGCCCTCTGATGCTTAAGGATTCCAAATGTGGTGCCGAGCTATTCACCTTCTCGGGATGATCAATTAAGGTATGTGTTATGCCCTTTACTATGGGTAATAAGGTTTTACCCACTCCCATTGCTTCCTAGCTCTGTGACTACTTTCATTCATTAGTAGTGTGCAAAGCTTCAACGGCTCTTGATGCATCTTTTGCATGCCTGCTTGCCACGTGGGTGGCAATGTTATCGCATTTAATGCGAAATGACCTGTTGATGGCTCGGATAAGCCTAAAGAATGATTCCGCTGACGCTTCACATACGTCACACCCCACCTTTATGGTGTTTTAGGCGGGATAATCATTATTTTTCGCCCCAAAACATTTTAAATCCCAAAAACCTCTACCCTTCTCCTTCACTTCATTTTCATCAAAAGCAAAGAAGAGAGAGAAAACTTTGTTTGTTATTATCGCCGTTCCAAGTTGTTGGCTACCAAAACCTTTTCCCGGTTGTCGTTGGAAAAAGCCATCCGTTTTTATCGGAAGTTACCACATTAGGTCCATCTCCTTCACGTAAGTGACCTTTCTAGATCTTTATTTCTGTTTTGCATTTCATCTTCTTCGCTGTTTCTTCAGCGCCTGTTCATCTTTCTTCCTTTGGGTTTCAACTGTGAAACCCTAAATCTTTAGCGAAAATGGGAAGGCATAGGGCTCTTCTTAGTAATCCCCAAAAAATAGTAGACTTTCGACAAAAATACAACATCCCCACCGACGTTCAATTTAGATTAAATGATCGTAAGGATTTGAGAGAGGTTGGGCTGGATGAAAATAAAATTCTTATTCCTTTGATCTTCAAAGTGGAAGGGGGCCTTAGACTCCCCTTACACCCTTTCTTTAGGAAAGTCTGCTCCAAATGCAAGTTGAACTCTATACAGCTCCGCCCTAATTTTGTTAGGGTAGTTATGGGCACCCTTGCCCTAAATTGGCTGCTTGGCCTGCACCTTTACTGGTGGGATTTACACTACCTTTACAGTGTAGTCCCCACAGCAGACCTCAACTACTATTTCAAGGCCAGGGACCCCGAGCAGAAACTTATTACAGACCTACCCAATTCCTCGAAGGGCGAGGGGGATGACTTTCTCGTAGTCACCGGTAATTGGGAGCCAAAGGATGCTGAGGAGAACGTCATTGGCTTCTCCTGCCCTACAGCCACAGGCAAACCACGTTAGTACTTTGTTCTCTGCACTTAAATTCCTCGCCCCTTAACTTCTTAAGAACTGTGTTTAATAATCTTTCCTTTGTGTTGTTTTGCAGCGAATAATCTTAATCACGGCGGTCGTCTGATCCATGGCAGACTTCATCGTGAGGATATTGCTTGGGCCCTATATTTTGACGGATTCTAGCCCACTCCTGTGGGACTTGGCCGAGCTGCCCACCTCGTGCTAGGGTATACTCCGTCCTGCTGGGGGGGAATTCGTAAAGTAGGTGAGCCCAGGACGAGACATCCTTGGCCACCCACAGCCCCCCTAGTTGCTACTCGCCCGACGGTTGAGTAGAGGGCTCCCCAACCCCGTAGAGGACGTTCCATCAGAAGGACTAGGCGTTCTCGGGCCCCCAGAGACCTAAAGCAGTAGATCTCTTTCGCTCATGTTCCCGAGATCCCCTACCACCATCCCAATCATCTCCCATACCGTTGGTGAGCCCAGCACATCTGGAAGAGTAATAATAGAAGATGGGGAAGACGAAGAAGAAGAAGAGGAAGAGGGAGAAGAAGAAAGGAGGCGTGAGCCCGATCATCGCGTGATCATTCGCTCTCTCGCCGAGCAATCCGCCCTATTGGTTGATTTGGACGATTCTCCAGGCTATTCTCCTTCACCAGATCGAGAAGATATGCCTCCCCATCTAATCAACCTACTCGAAGAGCTAAATCTCGGCGGAGCTTCCCTTGCCCCACCAGTCGTCCGTGTCATCACTCTTCCACAAACATCATCCCCCTCTTGCCCCGAGCATCAAAAGGAGAAGAGGCCGGTAGAGAGGCCTCAGCATGCCCAACCTCCCCCTCAAAGGAGAAGGATTGTGGATATGGGCTCCAACCCAATCCCTATTGATTCACCACCTCTGGTGCAGCCCTGGGCCCCGGTGCTCGCTCGCCCTAACAGTGTTCCTTTCACCATTACTAACAAAATTTCTTCTATGGATGTGGCATATGCCGTTTCTAAGGTCGCTCTTCTCCCAAACGACGTAGAGAGAGAAAAAAGCAGCTCCTACGATGTGCTCATTGTAATATCCCAAATTTTTTTAAAAAATAAAATTTGTGATATTTGTATATACTAATTTTACTAATTTAATTTTACTCAATTTTGACTTTTGTTGACCAATTGCGGGTCTCCTGGCGAGCGGATTGTAATGCGTGTTCTACTTTCAAGATTTTTTCCAAACGATTCTAAGCACACGGTGACGTTGCCCACGATTTTCCAAGTTCGCATGAATATTTTGGTAATTTTCTAAGACGAAACCGGACAATTGAACACCTTTCGAGTAAATTCTTTGCATTGTGCTACATCTCAGCGTGCTTGAGGGCCCCTCCAAATTACTCTCACACTCCACCAACCACACTTCCTTCCACCACTCATCCCACCTACTCCCACACTCCACATAACACTCCCCTCCACCACTCATCCCACCTACCACCACCCTACTTCCTCTACATAAACCCACCAACCCCATTCCCCTTATAATTTTCGGCAGAGAAGAGAGGAAGATGGAGAAAGGCTGGAAAAGAGGACGAAAGGAGGAGAAGAAGAGAAAAAGAAGGAAGAACACCTACCCATTTTCGTCCATATCACGTACACATTTTTACAGCCACTTTGCTCATAGGTACAGTCATTTTTAGGATTAGGTTTTTTCATAGAAGTTGTAGAGGGCATCGAGAACTTCGATTTGGACACAAGAATCATCCAAATCGGTTGAGTTTTGAGTGAGTTATAGCCTTCCAAAGTTCAGTAAAAATCTCGGGTACCTTTTTCCAGACAGCTCTCTGCTCCTCCGTAAATCTCCATTTTTCTCCTCGTTAAAGTGGATTTCGGGTTTAGGTTCCTTCATGAAGATTGTAGATCACTTCAAGATCTTCGTTTTAGGTTCGAGAATCACTCAAAACCATTGAGAAATGACCACGTTATTGCGGCCCGAAGTTTCTGGTCTAGCCAAACCGAGTAGCTCACTGAACCTTTACAAATCTTCATTTTTCTCATTGTTAGAGTGCGTTTTAGGCTTAGACTTCTTCATCAACATTGTAGAGCACTCAAGAGCTTCGTTTTAGACACAAGAATCGCTGGAAACGGACGAGGTTTGAACCCGATATCGCAGCCCAAAGATTCTGTTTGCCACTCGAAATACCGCCGGACTTTGTCGTCGAGCTTTTCGTCCGGACCAAAGGTAGAAACTCGTACCCACCCTATTCCAAGCTTTTGAATGTGTTATAATGGTCTAGGAGTAATTTAGAGTTGATGGGTTAAAGCCCCAATTCAAGGGTTTCACGAAACCCGAGCCAAAACACAATGTACGCGAAACTTTATTTTCGTGCTTAGTAAACTCTAGATCCATCGTGGTTCATGTTGTTAATTATTCCAAGCATGTTTAATACTTTAATAACTGTTTATATGAGTTTCTCCATAAAATTATTGTGCTTAACCTTGTTCTTGATTGTTGTGTTAAAGTTAGATGTTTAAAGTGTAATTTTGTGAAATTTGGCGTGCGTACTTGTGTGTCAATTATGAAACCTATTTTTATAACCTAAATGTCACTACTAGAATTTTAGGAGTTTAACGAAATGACCGAAATGCCCTTCGGGTGTAAAATGACCATTTTGCCCTTGTGTGTGTAAATTACATAATGTGTAGTTTCGTATTTAATAAGAAAATCAAGGAATTGTGTTTTGTGACAAGTTAGGACTTTATTATCCAAAATAAAGTATTTTTACGTATTTACCCTTGATAGTGGCAAAATTACATTTTTGCCCTTGTACTATGTTATTTTACAAAAAGGCCCCCAGAGTTTGTAAAATTACACTAAGGACCCTAGAGTCGTGGAAATTATGTTGGGCACCCTTGTACTTACTTAAAATGACATCGGCGACCCTTACTTCCTTTAAATTATGTTTTGACCCCAATAGTTTAGTAAATTACGTTTTGGCCCCTGTAGATTGAATGTATTACGTTTAGACCCCTAGTTTTCGATTACTTGAATTTCGTGAATTTGTGAATTGAGATATTTGGTTGTGACCCTTGAGATATTGTTATCGCTTTGCTTCTGCTGTTAAGTGCACTTTCCATAAACGTGTTGAATGTTAGAATGGACAACTAGGTTCCCGGGTTGGGTGATCGTACACGGATATCACATAGACGATAAGGTTAATGGAAAAGTGAAATGGAATTGATTATGGGGAGTCACCCCAAGATTTGTTGAGTGGCAGTCAGCCAAATGATGAATCGATTATGGGGAGTCACCCCAAGATTTGTTGAATGGCAGTCAGCCAAGTGATGAATTGATTATGGGGAGTCACCCCGAGATTTGTAGAATGGCAGTCAGCCAAGTGATTTTGTTTTGGAGGAATATTTGGCAGACTGCCAGGATTTCTAAACCCTAGGGTATGACACTCTGTGATTTGCTTCATTTGAATTCTGAGGCGTTAAAAGGATGGATGTATTATAGACAGGAGTCACGCTTATATACCTGGCTGGGGTGGCGGTTGTCACTCGTAGCCCAGTGGTACAGTCAGTCCCTGGGAAATTCATCCTTGTGAGGCGGCTGACGGTTGGATTAAGTAAGTAACTTATACCTTCTGTCGGGGCTCCCAGTCAGGGCAAGCAAGGGGGGAGTATATCACAGTTTGGTCATATTCCTTAGTGGTTAATCGGGAGGAAAGTTCTCTAGGTTGAGAACTTAGATGAACATGTAAGTTAATGGCTAGTAACGAAATCAGCTATGTGTTTAATTTTCGTTCTACGATTTATCTCCTGTTTAATTCCTTTAATTATTGTTTTTCAATCATATATGTTGTACGTGTATGTTAAGCAAGGGTTGAGTGGGTTAGAGTAGCTATTGAGTGATTTATCGCTTACGGTGTTACACTTCGTGTGACCCTGGTATAATTCTATGATGTTGCTTTGCGACTCGGACGTATTATGCTAGACTTTGGAGATGAACAGGAGAAGCACTACAGTTTGGAGGTCTACGGAGCTAAGGAGGACACCGCCAGAGTTGACGATCATGCCACAGAGTAGAGATAACCCTAGCATACCTAGTAGTGAATAATTGTACTTGACAAAGAGATTAATGTATTTTTACTTGGTGAAATATTGTTGTAAAATTTTATTATTTCTTTTAATAAATTTAACGTACCCAAAAATCGAGGTTGTTACACTCATGAAATCCATCTTCCAGTCGAGCGCTAAGGTAAAGAAGTCTTCTCTCCCTTCCTGAGTACTAAAACTGCCATTTTGTCTTACCTGCCATACTTATCTTTGCAGATTATGCAAAAAGCTTCCGTTGGGCTGGAGAGAGCGAATGACGCAGAAAAGAGCTAAAAAAGGAGCAAAGGAGGGCAGAGAAGGCAGAGAGAGAGAGAGAGAGAGAGATCGTTCAACATGCTCAAGCTTTGAAGGATGCTCGGGACAAGGCAGAGAGGCTTAGAGGAGAGAATGCCGAACTGAATAGGACAGCCGAACAAGTTGAACGCGAGCTCCACCAACAACTCTCGGTTGCAGAGGCTAGAGCAGAGGCCGAATATGATCGTGCAATGGTGGAGGTTACTGACAATTACAGAGCACAAATGCCAACTGTACAAGATACTGTCTGGGGTGCAGCTTGGCAGCGGTGCCTTACCAAGCTAGGGGTGGATCCGAATTCCTCTCACTGGACCGACATGGAGCTTCCAAGTGAAGTAACTACTACTCAAGACAGTCTTGATGCCCAAGGTCGGCCTAATTCCAAAGCTTATTTTGAGTCTCCTACCGATCAAATCTTAACAAAAGAAATTGTCACTGACCTTACCACCCAGGAAGTGGTGTTGTCGAGGACTCTGCTAAAGGTAACGATGCTGACCCCACCCCTACCACTGCTGTCAATGGGCATAGTGAAGAGGCTTAATGCCTTTTCTATTATTCCTGCCTTTTAACATCTTGAACTTGTTTTCTCGACCCTGCGTGGTCTTAGTCGGCTGTCTGTGACCTGTTGATACTTTGGTACTTCTCTCGTTTTGACGTTGGTGCTTTGTTTAAGTGTTTTCGTATTTATTTAATTCACTATGCAATGTTTGTTGCTGTGTTAAGTTTCTTCATACTTAGAGATTCAACGCAGTAGTCGTTGCAAATCTAAGTGTTTTCGTACTTAGAGTTTTGTTGCAATATTCATTGCATATTCTCTAAGTTTTTTCTTACTTAGATTTTGGGTGCAATGTTCGTTGCAAAATTTCTAAGTTTCTTCATACTTAGATTTTGGTTTTTTTTTGTGTGGATAAATTAGCTTGAAAATAAAAAGAGGGAAAAAGATATACAGCCTACAAGGGGCATACCCCAGGAGGACAAAACAAAACAAAGAAATAAAAGAAAGAAAAGTACATGCCAAAGGCAAACAAAGGAAAGCTGGCCAAGTGGCTACAAGGAAGCCTTTTGGCTCAAAATGAGAATACCTAAGATAAACCTAGATATGTAACTCAACTCCAATAATAAACTAGAGTTGAGATACATAACCCAAAGGGTGCAGCAGCAGACACGAAGCTTGAACATGAACTTGGACATGAAGCATGGGGGATCGTCTTGCAGCAAACTGCAACTGCTGTAAACTGCAACCTGCTGCAGCCTATACACTATGGAGATCAAGATCTGGAGGAATTGGGGCAGCATAACGACTGATTTTTACCGTCCCAGAAAAAAAAAGAAGTCTGCCCAGGATTGGCAGCCCATAACTACGGATTTTGGGAGGAAAAGCCCCCTCCCAGAAGGGACAATACAAGCATGCCATGGGACAGCCCCCCAAGGCTAGGCCAGAGATCACAATATTGTGGATCGACGTCGGACACAAAGCCGATCCATTATGCCAAGCGAGGAAGTAACACATCAAGTTACGTATACAATGTAGGTAAGCAACAAGTATCTATAGCAACAACCCTTGCTATAGTTTTAACATGAAGATACATATGCATACAAGTATGAAGGTTGCAACAGACCTTGCAACCTACTAATAAGCAAAATTCAAATCAGTATCAATTGAAACAAGGATTGCCTCCATCCTTGGAGACTAAATAACAGAAACGAGGATTGCCTCCATCCTTGGAGACAGATAGTAAAATCAAGGATTGCCTCCATCCTTGGAGACAAATAGTAAAATATGGGTTGCCTCCACCCTTGGAGACAGTACATCTAAGCATAGTAAACCTGCATATGAGCTTTTAAAGACCTGCAACACAGGGTACCCAATTGGATAGATTAGCACCATAATCATACCCCCTTTCCAGAGTTTGCTATGACCTTGTGGAATAAGTGCTTTGAACCTGCAACATACTCAGCAAAGAAGTTTAAGGGTCCAATACCATGTATAACAATCATAACAATCATGCATAACCAAGTAAACTCAAATCTCATAACTTCTGCCATATGATCAACTATGAGCAACATCCCACTGGGCCAAAAGACAATTTGCTTGAGATCCTTGGGGGAGATTCACCAGGGACATCAATCTATGTCTTATGATTGAGTGGATCTTGCTCACCACCCCAGATACAGAAAATGCAGTATTTTGAAATTTATGAACATTCCTCTCAATCCAAATGTGGTATACAGTAGTGGTAAACAGAAGTTTGATTAAAAGTGCATTCAGAGTTTTGCCCTTGATTGTTGCTAATAGAGCAATCCAATTAACCCAAGTTCTGGGATGCCAATGAATATTGATCCTAGCAATTAAGAGTGCCCATACTTGGGATGTGAATGGAAAATTGAAAAACAGGTGATCATGACTCTCATTGCTTGTGCAGAAGTTACAATTAGAAGCAGTCTTAGTGCCAAATAGAACAAGTCTGTCCTCAGTGTACAATCTACCTTGGATAGCCAACCAAGTGATAAAACTACATTTAGGGATATGGCCAGGGAACCAAACGTTAGAGCTCCAGGGAACCTTAGGGAGAGGGACCCTAAGAATGTTCCACAAAGAGCTCATAGTGAACTCTCCATTAGCAGTGAGAGTCCACCTATGAAGGTCAACTTTGTTGGCAATAGGATTAGGGAAAGTAGTGAGGCCAGCCCTCACTTCATTAATCTCCCATGTTTGGGTGACAGGGAGAGCCCATTTGGAGTTCCTAATAATTGAGGAAACCTTGGAGTTCTTGGGGAGTCCAAGGTCATACATGACCCTATCCCCAAATCTAGAAGCTAGAGGGCCTAGTGGATGCCAATTGTCATACCAAAAGGAAGAGTTATGGCCATCACCTACAATAACTTTAATAAAGGGATGAACAATGCTCCTGAGATTGAGAAGTTTCCTCCAAGTCCATGTAGGATTGCTAGGCATTTTAAGTTGCCAGAAGTTGTTGCCCTTGAGTAAGTAGGACTTGACCCATTGGCACCACATGGATTGCTCACCACCAGAAATAATGAACCAAATGTGTTTAAACACAACAGCCTCGTTCCAAATTTTCATAGACTTGAAACCAAGGCCACCTTCCTCCTTTGGGGCACATAAGTGTTCCCAGGAAACTTTGGCACTTGTTTTCTTAAGATCTGGCCCAGACCAAAGGAAGGCTCTCAGCACAGACTCAACCTCCTTAATGACCTTCTTAGGGAGTATGAACAAGGAGGTCCAATAAGTTTGCATGGAAAACAATACATTCTTGATCAATTGGACTCTCCCAGCATAAGTTAGGTCTCTATTGGTCCAAGACTTTGTTTTGGATATAATCCTATCCACCAATGGCTTGCAATCCAAATGAGACAATTTGGTGGAAAGAAGAGGAACTCCAAGATATTTAACAAGAAAAACACCTTCAGTGAAACCAAGCACATTCAATATACAACTTCTAGTTGAAGAATCTACCCCAGAGGAGAAGATGTGACTCTTGTTAGGGCTAGGTCTCAATCCAGACATGGATTCAAATTCAGTGAGAGATGTGTGGATGTGTCTGACAGATCCAATATCCCCCTTGGAGAATACCATAAGATCATCTGCAAAACAGAGGTTAATGATTTTGTTTCTGCTGCACCTCCAGTGGAAATGGAAATCAGGTTGCACTGATTTTTCTCTAAGTATGCAAGTAAGCACTTCCATTACAATTACAAATAAATAAGAGGAAAGAGGATCACCTTGTCTAAGGCCCCTCTTGCCCTCAATAAATCCCGTATTCTCCCCATTGATACTTAGTGTGTAGTTGGCAGTGGTGACACAAGTTTGAAGCCATTTAATCATTATAGGATGGAAGTTCATGGTAGATAGGACATCCCAAAGGAAATCCCATCTAACATTGTCATAGGCTTTCATAATGTCCACTTTCATCGCACACCTAGGTGTAGGAGAAGATTTATGATACCCATGCATAATTTCCTGAGTTAGAAAAATATTGTCTCCAATCCTCCTGCCCTTAACAAATCCTGATTGGACAGGATCAATAAGGAAAGGATGAGCATTCTGGAGCCTTTTAGCAAGAATTTTTGCTATACACTTGTAAATGATGTTGCAACAGGAAAAAGGTCTAAAGTCTCCAACCTTAGAGGGGTTGGGGACCTTAGGAACCAAAGCCACAACAGTTGCATTAACCTTCTTTAACAATTTGCTCGACCTAAAGAAGTACTTGACTGCAGCTGTGATTTCATACCCAACAATGGGCCATGCTTTCTGAAAGAAGCCAGCATTAAAACCATCAGGACCAGGGGCTTTTTTAGGGTTCAAGGCTAAAAATGGTTCCTTAATTTCAGCATCAGTAATGTTTTGAACCATTGCCAGACTCTGCTCATCGGTTAATACTCTTTGGATAAGTTCTTTAACTCTTCCAGCACCATCATATTGGGAACTATGAGGGGTCCCCAGAAGATCTTTATAAAAATCAACAAAGGTGGACTTAATTACTGGTATATCCTGGGTAATGGTAGAGTCACTGAGAGTAAGACTAGTGATCATGCTCCTATTTCTGTTGTTGCTAACAGACTTGAAGAAAAAGGACGTGCACTGATCCCCAAGATTAAGCCATGGAATTCTGGACTTTTGCTTTGCTAGACTTTCTTTAGCCTTAGACAATATGAGAAATTGTCTAAAAGCGTCTTTCTCTTCAGCTTGTTTGACAGGATCCAAAGGATTGGACCCCAAATCTTTCTGTAAACCATCAAGCTGAAATTTGGCATTTTTGACCCTATCTGAGATGGCACTGAACTCCTTAGCGTTAAGCCTTTTAAATTCAATTTTAAGCATTTTGAGTTTCTCACTAACACAGTACATAGGGTTACCAATAACAATGGTACTCCAAATCCTCTGTACTATGGGAAGAAACATAGGGTGATCAACCAAGAAATCAAAAAACTTGAACGGCTTAGAGGAGGGCTTGGGAGAGGGAGTAAGGCTTACTACTGATGGTGAATGGTCAGATAGTCTAGGGGTAGGGAAGAAGGCACTGGAATAAGGGAAGAGTTTCATCTAACTCTCATTTACCAACACCCTATCAATTTTGGTTGAGATTTGTTCAATTCCAACCTGCCTATTGGACCATGTATAGTAACAGCCAAGAAACCTAAGATCATCAAGTTCACAAGCGTAGAGACTATTGTTAAAGTCATCCATATGGGGAGGCCAACTAGGAGAACCACTAGATTTCTCGCTAGGGGACCTAATGGCATTGAAGTCACCTAAAGTAACCCAAGGAAATGTGGTCTTGACACTGAGCATACTACTCCATAATTCTTGACATTGAGCAAATTTTCTAAGTTTCTTCATACTTAGAGATTCAACGCAATAGTCATTGCACATTCAAGTGTTTTCGTGCTTAGAGTTTTGTTGCAATATTCGTTTGCATATTCTCTAAGTTTTTCATACTAAGACATTTGTTGCAATATTCATTGCATATTCTCTAAGTTTTTTCATACTTTCACACGCTCTCTCTGCTCCCCAATAAGAATCCAAATCGGAAGCAATTTTGGGTTCATATTTAGACAACATCACAGTAAGAAAATAAATGAAATTTTCATTCATGCTTTGAAGTAAGGATAATGGATCTGACTAACCTACGCTAGTGATTGTATTCGTAATCCCAACTAGGTATTAAAAACAGAGGTAAAGAAAAAAAGACGTGATTGTGTTCGTAATCACATAAACAAATTACTAATAGAACTTTCTCAAGTTTTGGACGTTCCATGGTCGTGGTACTGGGTCTCCATCCAGGTCGGCCAAATGATAAGCTCCAATGCCTGCAATTCCCACAATCTTGTATGGGCCTACCCAGTTTGGTCTGAGCTTCCCATAAGTAGATATTTTGGTGTTAGCCAAGACTTTCCTTAGGACTAGATCTCCAATTTTGAACTCTCTTGGTTGCACCTTCTTATTGTAGCTCCTTCGAAGTTGCTCTTGATATGCTGCTAAGGTGATAAGTGCACTCTCCCTTCTTTCCTCGGCGAGATCTAACTGCTCGGCCAGGGCTTTATCGTTGCCCTTGACTCAACGAGAGCAGTGCGAATGGTCGACAAGCCAATCTCCAAGGGAATCACTGCCTGTGTCCCACAAGCAAGAGAATACGACGTCTCTCCCGTAGACCGCCGCGGGGTGGTTCTGTATGCCCAGAGTACAGTGGGCAGCTCGTCTGGCCATCTTCCCTTTTTGCTTTCCAATCTTTTCTTAAGACTTTTAATGATAGTTTTGTTTGAAGCTTCTGCTTGCCCATTACTTTGCAGGTAGGCTGGGGTTGAGTAATAGTTCCTGATGTCGTGCTGGGCACAAAAAGCTTTGAATTTCTTGCCGAATTGCGACCCATTGTCTGAGATGATGGAGTATAGTACTCCAAACCTTGTAATAATCTTTTTCCAAACGAACTTTTTCACCATGGTTTCTGTGATCTTGGCCAAAGCCTCACCTTCTATCCACTTAGTGAAGTAGTACGTGCCAATAAGCAGGAATTTTCGTTTCCCTATTGCCATAGGGAGAGGACTCATGATGTCCAGTCCCCACTAGGTAAATGGCCATGGGCTAGTCAGAGGTAGCAGATCCTCTGCTAGTGCTCGGATTAGAGGAGAGAACCTCTGGCACTTCTCACAAGTTTTGACAAAAGCCTTTGCATCCTCCTACATGTAGGGCCACCAATATCCCTGGAATATTGCTTGGTGGGCGATAGATCTTCCACCAGTATGTCCTCCACAAGTTCTGGCATGGATTTCATGGAGGAATTTCTGAACAAGGGCTGAGTGTACACACAATAAATATGGACCAATGAAAGATTTTCTATAAAACTTACCTTCTGGAGAGAGCCATAAGCGTACTGAATTAGTCTTGATCTTGTGAGCTTCCCTTTTATCTTCTAGCAAGGTCCCATCTCGTAGGTATGCCATTATCAGGTCCATCCAGCTCGGCCCAAACTCTGTCTCCATAACAATTTCGACTGCTTAGCCGATGCTCGGTCGCTCAAATAATCCATAGCCACCGTGCGGCGATACTCTGTCTTGACCGCTAACCCCAAGCAAGCCAGTGAGTCTGCATGCGCATTCTGGCCTGAGCTAATTTGCTGGATATGGACTTTATCAAATTTGTCAAGCCGGTCCTTTGCTGCTTCTGAATACGCAACCGTCTTTTCACGTTTCGTAGCGTATTCCCCTGAAAGCTGGTTAACAACCAATCGTGAGTCACAAAATACACTTAGCTTATTTACCTTGAGTTCCAGGACACTCCTTAACCTAGCGAGTAGGGCTTCATATTCTGCTACATTGTTGGTGGTATTGAAACCCAGTCGTAGTGCTTGCTCCAAAACCAATCCTTCTGGAGAGAAAAGTACCACCCCTGCTCCAGATCCTTTGTTGCAGGCTGACCCATCAACGTAAAGCCTCCACTTGTCTGGATCCAGATTGGCCATTCTCATTGGTTGTTCAGGATTACTGATTTGCTCCTTCTCGTGGAGAGTTCGTGGCAGTGGAGCCACTATTGGAGTGAACTATGCTACAAAATCAGCCAAAATCTGTCCTTTGACTACTGTTTTGGGCTAGTAATCAAGGTCAAATTGACTCAATTCTATTGACCACTTTGAAATTCTTCCAGAGAAGTCTGCCTTCCTAAGCAAAACCCTCAATGGATATTCAGTGAATACAGTGATGGGGTGCTGCAGAAAATAATGAGGTAATTTTCTTGATGCAATGATGAGAGCGTAGACCAATTTCTCCAAAGGTAGGTATCGTGTTTCTGCATCCAGCAAAGTTTTGCTTACGAAATAGATCGGAGCCTATTTTATCCCCTCTATTTGTAGGAGGACCTAGCTGACTGCGTGATCGGATACCACCAGATATAGTATCAACCGCTCTCCAGCTTCTGGAGTAGAAAGTAAGGGTGGTGAGGACAAGTAAACCTTCAACTCTTGAAAGGCCCATTCTTGCTCGGCTCCCCATTTGTACCCGTCTCTCTTCTTCAAAAGCTGAAAGAAAGGTCTGCAACAATATGAGGATTTGCTGATGAAACGGTTAAGGATTCTGAGGACAAGTAAGCCTTCAACTCTTGAAAGGCCCGTTCTTGCTCGGCTCCCCATTTGTACCTGTCTCTCTTCTTCAGAAGCTGAAAGAAAGGTCTGCAACGATCTGAGGATTTGCTGATGAAACGGTTAATCCATGTATCATATGGATCGTTCCCTTTGGACCTTTCTTGTAGTCTATCTCTTCTACTAGCTTGGTGACATTTTTGCTATCAGTCGAAAATTCTTTAAGATGCCCTCCGCCACCTTCTCGTCCAAGAACTTTTTATACTCCACAGAATCCTCCGTCATGTGTCCCCAATCTCTGTGGTAGCTGCAGTGTTGATTAGTAGCCCTCCTTTTTTCGGGTTCCTAGTCATCTTATAGGGTCTTCTGAACCATTGCTCATTCGTTATTTTGTACAGCATCTTGTAGATTGGGATATTGAAAGTTGCCATGATGCTGAAGTATGATTTAGGGCCTGGATCGGTTTTGTCCTTCTATTGTGGTCTTTCCTTCTTGTTGTGAAATCCTTCCTATACACCCTTGATTCCATCATTTTCTTCTTTGGGAGCTGGGGCTATCCAGCCACAATCTTTCCTCCAGCCTACAGGATGTCATCTTCTACCCGTGCATGCTCCTAAATTCTCTCCATAAGTTTGGCCACAGTCTTAACCGAATGCATGGTAAGCGATTCTCATAGCTTCCCGTGCACGGGCAAACTTGTCTTAAATGTTGCCAAAGCATACTCTTCACTGCAATTTTCAATCTCATTGAAAGTTTCCCAATAGCGCTTCGAGTACTGCCGCTGAGTCTCATCGTCCCTCTGTCTCATAGAGGTTAATGCATCAAAAGTTTTTGGGGCTGCTCGGCTTGTCAGGAACAGAGTTCTTCGGCTAGTTGAGTCCAGCATAAGATGGATCCTTCTGGGAGTTTATGGTACCCACTCAAGGCCACTTTCCCTAGACTGGATGGGAATATTTTGCATAGCAAGGCATCATCTTGTTGATGCATGAACATGGCCTGCTGGTAGTGTTGAATATGGGCCACAAGATCCGTGCTAGTTTCGTAAGGAATGAATGCTAAGTGTTCCACCCTGCTCGGCGTATTCTCCGCGCGGATCCAGTGGGCCAACGGCGATTTAGAGATTTGGCCTAGGGCTTCCTTAGTTGCTTCTCGTGAAGTTTTAGGGCCAATGACGATTTAGAGATTTGGCCTAGGGCTTCCTTAGTTGCTTCTCGTGAAGTTTTAGGGCTTCCTTCAGCTCGGCCAGCGTCCCTCCTTCTTGCATACTACTCAGGAGTGTGCTCATTGGAACTAGATCTCTCATATGTGTCCCTAGCATGCTTCCTTCTTTCTCTCTTTTCAACGGAAACGCTCCTGTCTCTCCTTTTTCATGGGGATGCTACTCGGTCAGTGGAGACGTTGTCGTGATAAGGAATTTTCTTCTCTTTCCCAAAATGCACGGATCTCGTTTGTGAGCATAGATCTTTTTCTTTCTCCTAAAGTTGCTTTTTTAGGTCCTGAATCTCTTGTTCTCATCGAGTGACTTCACCGGCCAATTCTTCTGCCGAGGCTATCCTCTCTCTCGCTCTCTCTCGATTCGTTGTGTGCTTAAGGGGTCACCTTTCCTCGGGGGGCTCCTCCCTTGCTCTCGTCGAGTAGAGGCTTCCTCACCACTTGGTGGTGTCCTTGAGCGTCCTCACCTCTCACCTTTCTTTGGAGAATTGTGACGTATTAGGCGTGTATCCCTGAATTTTGGAATCTCAGGGATGTGCCCTATGTCAAACCTCCTAGTTGCTGGCTTTTTCTGTGGGGCTCCTAGAGCCACATGAGTTTTTTTCCACCCTTGTGCTCTTTCTCGTTGTATACAGACGTGGTTCCATTGTCGTCCTCCACATCTTGCCTTCGTGGAGTGTGTAGAAGAGGCTCTGAAAGCACCATTATTGCTCTCTGTTGAAAGAGATGAAGTTTTTTCGTAAGCGTTTCCCACAGACGACGCCAATTGTACGGGAATAAAATCCATGTAGCCATGGATCACGTGTTTCCTTGATTTCACCCTAAATTTGCAAGACAGAAAAAGGGTTAGAGCACCTTTGCCTCTCGTCGGCAAAGGCCCTCCGATGCTTAAGTTAGTATCTCATACTGGTGAATTCAAACCACAATGCGTATGAAATGGGTTTCACAGCGTACCTTTTGTCATGGTTATTGCCTTGTATTTATGGGTGTAGATGTCTCTTACTTTAGGCATCTCGTGCCCTTGTTTCCTATTTTCTTTAGGAATACTTTTCGTAATAGGACTTTCCTATTAGGCATAAGCTTCCAAATTCTACAAGATCTCGGCTTGCTACAGTCTTTTTTTCCATATAGGATTCTGTCCCATATGGGTTACATTTCTAATCACATTAGGACATCAAATATTAATTCCCTATTTCACGGGATTGCTCTTTATCTAATAAGGAACTGCCTTTTGATTATTTTGGAGTGTCTCACCGCCTTTATTCATTGCGGTGCCGTGCTTCCATGTAGCTTGGAATAACACGTACATAGCTCAGCTCATAATGCTGAGTTGAATTATGTATTCTAGAATGCTGACTAAGCTAAACTCGTAGCCTTATCTAGCTCGGCCGTGTAAGGATCATCCTTTTACATCTCATGCCGAGATAGTGCACCCTGTCTTATCAATTTTACCTTATTAATTTGGCCTTATTTGTGGCCAATCCAGTTCGGCACAGGGCTTATGGATTCCCTATGTGGTGCCGAGCTATTCACCTTCTCGGGATGATCAACTAAGGTATGTGTTATGCCCTTTACTAGGGGTAATCAAGTTTTACCCACTCCAATTGTAGGTTGGCTCCTAGTACTTATATGGACTATTGGCCGCAATGATGGAAAATAGATTGTTCTGTTAACATGTGAACGATCGTTGGCTGCATGAGGAGAAATTAAAGACAGTAGCTTGAAAAATAAGTGTGGTTCCTAGTAGGTTTCTTGGATTACTGGCTACACATTGAAAACATAATTACCTTCTACCTATTAAAAGATCATTGACCGCATGTGCAAAATGTAAAGACCCTAACTCAACATAGACGTGTGGCTCCTAGTATGTATAGAGAATACTGGCCACAGAGAAAAACATAAGTTGGCTTCTAGTTGGTGAAAGATCGTTGGCCGAATTAGCGTATAATAATGACCTTAGTTTGACGACGAAATGTGGTTCCTAGTAGCTATACGATCTACTGGCTACATAGAGAAAATAGTTGTCGCGCTTCACGGTTTGACAATCGTTTTGCTGCACGAGGCAGAAAGTAATGACTTTAACTTGAGAAATGAGTGTGGTTCCTAGTAAGTTCATAGACTTCTAGCCACACAGTGAATACGTAATTAACTTCTAGCTGGGGAAGGATTATTGAACGCTAGAACAATAAGACTCTAACTCGATAGAGAATTGTGGTTCTTAGTCTGTGTATAGACTACTAGCCACACAGAGAAAATGTAACTTGGCTCCTAGTGGGAGAAAAATTCTAGGCAGAATTTATGGGAAGTAATGACCAACAAGTGAAGGGTCATTATTTGCATGACTGAAAAGTAAAGACCGTAATTTGACATTGTAGTGTGGCTCCTAGTAGTTATATGAACTACTGGTCGCATTGATGGAAAATAGATTGTTCTTTTAACATGTGAAAATCATTGGCTGCATGAGGAGAAATTAAAGACTATAGCTTGAAAAATAAGTGTGGTTTCTAGTTGGTTTATTTGACTACTGGCTACACATTGAAAACGTAATTACCTTCTATCTATTAAAGGACCATTGACCACATGTGTAAAATGTAAAGACCCTAACTCGACAGAGACATGTGGCTCCTAGTATGTATATAGACTACTGGCCACAGAGAAAAACATAAGTTGGCTTCTAGTTGGTGAAAGATTGTTGGCCGGATTAACGTATAATAATGACCATAGTTTGACGATGAAATGTGGTTCCTAGTAGATATACGGTGTATTGGCTACATAGAGAAAATAGTTGTTGCCCTTCACGGTTCGATAATCGTTTGCTGCACGAGAGCAGAATGTAATGACTTCTACTTGACAAACGAGTGTGTTTCCTAGTAATTTCATAGACTACTGGCCAAACAATGAAAACGTAGTTTACTTCAAACTGGCGAACGATCATTGAAGGCGTGGACAATAAGACTCTAACTCGACATAGAATCGTGGTTCCTAGTGCGTTTATAGACTACTGGGCACATAGGGAAAATGTAACTTGGCTCCTAGTAAGAGAAAAATTGTAGGCATAATTGGCGGGAAGTAATGCCCAACGGGTGAATGATCATTGGCTGCATGACTAAAAAGTAAAGAACGTAATCGTTGGCTACACCAGAGCAGAAAGTAATGACTTTAACTTGACAAACAAGTGTGGTTCATAGTAAGTTCATAGACCACAGGCCACATAGTAAAAACGTAATTTACTTCTAGCTGGCGAAGGATCATTGACCTCGTGAACAATAAGACTCTAACTCGACATAGAAATGTGGTTCCTAGTGCGTGTATAGACTACTGGCCACAGAGAGAAATTGTAACTTGGCTACTAGTGGGAGAAAAATTGATGGCAGAATTGGCGGGAAGTAATGACCAACAGGTGAAGGGTCATTGACTGCATGACTGAAAAGTAAAGACCATAATTTGACATTGTGGTGTGGCTCCTAGTAGTTATATGGACTACTGAGCGCAATGAGGGAAAATAGATTGTTCTGTTAACATGTGAACAATTGTTGGCTGCATGAGGAGAAATTGAACACCGTAGCTTGAAAAATAATTGTGGTTCCTAGTAGGTTTCTTGGACTACCGGCTTCACATTGACAACGTAATTACCTTCTATCTATTAAAGGATCATTGACCGCATGTGCAAAATGTAAAGACCCTAACTTGATAGAGACATGTGGATCCTAGTATGTATAGAGAATACAGGCCACAGAGAAAAGTTGGTTAAATATTGTTGGCCGGATTAGCGTATGATGATGACCTTAGTTTGATGACGAAATGTGGTTCCGAGAAGATATACGGTCTACTGGCTACGTAGAGAATATAGTTGTCGCCCTTCAAGGTTAGATAATCGGTTTGTGCACGAGAGCAGAAAGTAATGATTGTAACGTGAGAAACGTGTGTGGTTCCTAGTAAGTTCATAACTACTGGCAACACAGTGAAAACATAATTTACTTCTAGTTGGCGAAGGATCATTGAACGCGTGAACGATAAGACTATAATTCAACAGAGAATTGTGGATCCTAGTGCGTGTATAGACTACTGGCCAGATAGAGAAAATGTAACTTGGCTCCTAGCGGGAAAAAATCATGGGCATAATTGGAGGGATGTAATGACCAACGGGTGAAGGGTCATTGACTGCGTGACTTAAAAGTATAGACCGTAATTTGACATTGTAGTATGGCTCCAAGTAGTTATATTGAGTACTGGCCGCAATGACAGAAAATAGATTGTTCTGTTGACATGTGAACAATCGTTGGCTGCATGAGGAGAACTTAAAGACCGTAGCTTGAAAAATAAGTGTTGTTCCTACTAGGTTTCATGGACTACTGGCTACACATTGACAACGTAATTACCTTCTATCTATTAAAGGATCATTGAGCGCATGTGCAAAAGTTAAAGACCCTAACTCGACAGAGACGTGTGGCTCTTAGTATGTATATAGACTACTGGCCACAGAGAAAAACATAAGTTGGCTTCTAGTTGGTGAAAGATTGTTGGCCGGATTAGCATATAATAATGACCTTAGTTTGACAACGAAATGTGGTTCATAGTAGATATACGGTGTACTGGCTAAATAGAGAAAATAGTTGTTGCCCTGACGAACGAGTGTGGTTCCCAGTAAGTTCATAGACTACTGGGCACAATGTGAAAATGTAATTTACTTCTTTGCTGGCGAAGAACCATTGAACGTGTGAACAATAAGACTCTCACTTGACAGAGAATTGTGGTTACTAGTGCGTGTATAGACTACTGGCCACATAGAGAATATGTAACTAGGCTCCTAGTGGGAGAAAATCGTAGGCAGAATTGGCAGGAAGTAATGACCAACGGGTGAAGGGTCATTGATTGCATGACTGAAAAGTAAAGACCATAATCTTGGCTGCACGGGACAGAAAGTAATGACTTTAACTTGAAAAATGAGTGTGGTTCTTAGTAAGTTCATAGACTACTTACTGGCCACACGGTGAAAACGTAATTTACTTCTAGCTGGCGAAGGATCATTTAACACGTGAACAATAAGACTCTAACTCGACAGAGAATTGTGGTTCCTTAGTGTGTGTATAGACTACTAGCCACACAGAGAAAATGTAACTTGGCTCCTAGTTGCAGAAAAATCGTAGGCAGAATTGGCGGGAAGTAATGACCAACGGGTGAAGGGTCATTGACTGCATGACTGAAAAGTAAATAGGGTAATTTGACATTGTAGTGTGGCTCTTGGTAGTTATATGGACTACTGGCTTCATTGACGGAGTATAGATTGTATAGTTTACATGTGAACAATCGTTGGCTGCATGAGGAGAAATTAAATACCGTAGCTTGAAAAATAAGTGTGGTTTCTAGTTGGTTTCTTGGACTATTGACTACACATTGAAAGCGTAATTACTTTCTAGCTATTGATGGATAATTGACTGCATGTGCAAAAAGTAAACACCCTAACTCAACAAAGACGTGTGGCTCGTAGTTTGTATATAGACTACTAGGCCTAGAGAAAAACATAAGTTGGCTTCTAGTTGGTGAAAGATCGTTGGCTGGATTATCATATAATAATATGACATTAGTTCAACGACGAAATGTGGATCTTAGTAGATATACGGTCTACAGGCTACATAGAGTAAATGGTTGTTGCTCTTCACGGTTCAACTATTGTTGGCTGCGCGAGAGCATAAAGTTTCGATTGCAACTTGACAAACAAGTATGGTTCCTCGTAAGTTCATAGATTACTGGCCACGCAGTGAAAATGTAATTTGCTTCTAGCTAGGGAAGGATCAATGAACGTGTGAACAATAAAACTCTAACTCGATAGGGAATTGTGGTTCCTAGTGCGTGTACAGACTACTAGCCACATAGGAAAAACGTAACTTGGTACCTAGTGGGAGAACAATTGTAGGCAAAAATGGCGGGAAGTAATGACTAACGGGTGAAGGGTCATTGACTGCATGACTGAATAGCAAAGATCGTAACTCAACATAATAGTGTGGCTCCTAGTAGTTATATGCATTACTGGCCGCATTGACGGAAAATAGATTGTTTTGTTAACATGTGAACAATCGTTGGCTGTATGAGGTGAAATTAAAGACCGTAGCTTGGAAAATAAGTGTGGTTCCTTGTTGGTTTCTTTGACTACTTGCTATACATTTAATGAAAACGTAATTACCTTCTAGCTGTTGAAGGATCATTGACTTGCAGTGCAAATATTTAAGACCCTAACTAAACAGAGACATGTGGCTCCTAGTATGTGTATAGACTACTGGCCATATAGAAGAAACATAAGTTGGCTTCTTGTTGGTGAAAGATCGTTGCCGTATTAGCAAATAATAATGATCTTAATTCGACGACAAAATGTGGATCCTAGTTGATATATGGTCTACTAGCTACATAGAGAAATTAGTTGTCGCTCTTGACAATCTGACAATTGTTGGCCACACAAGAACAAAAAGTAACGACTGTAACTTGACAAACTAGTGTGGTTCTTACTAAGTTCATAGACTACTAGCCACACAGTGAAAACGTAATTTGCTTCTAACTGATGAAGGATCATTGATGGCGTGAATAATAAGACTCTAACTCGACAGAGAGTTGTGGTTCCTAGTGCGCGTACAAAGCACTGATCACATAGAGAAAACGTAACTTGGCTCTAAGTGGGTCAAAAATCGTAGGCAGAAATGGCGGGAGATAATGACTAACAGGTGAAGGGTCATTGGCCGCATAACTGAAAAGTAAAGACCGTAACTGGATATTGTAGTATGGTTCCTAGTAGTTATATTGATTGCTGGCCTTAGTGACGGAAAATAGTTTGTTCTATTTACATGTGAACAATCGTTGGCTGTATGAGGAGAAATTAAAGACCGTAGCTTGAAAAATAAGTGTGTTTCCTTGTAGTTTTCTTTGACTACTTGCTATACTTTGAAAATGTAATTACCTTCTAGTTGTTGAAGGATCATTGACCACATGTGCAAAAAGTAAAGACCCTAACTAAACAGCGACTTGTGGCTCCTAGTATGTATATATAGACTACTGGCCACATAGTAGAAACACAAGTTGGCTTCTAGTTGGTGAAGGATTTTTGTCGGTTTAGCGAATAATAATGATCTTAATTCGACGACAAAATGTGGTTACTAGTAGATATACGTTCTACTGGCTACATAGAGAAAATAGTTGTCGCCCTTCACAGTTTGACAATCGTTGGCTGTACGAGACTAGAAAGTAATGACTGTAACTTGACAAACGAGTGTGGTTCCTAGTAAGTTCATTGACAACTGGCCACACAGTGAAAATGTAATTTGCTTCTAGTCGGCGAATGATCATGGAACGCATGAAAAATAACACTCTATCTCGACAAAGAATGGTGGTTCCTAGTGTGTGCATAGACTACTTGCCACATAAAGAAAATGTAACTTGGCCTCTAGTGGGAGAAAAATGGTAGGCAGAATTGGTGGGAAGTAATGACTAACGGGTGAAGGGTCATTGACCGCATGACTGAAATTTAAAGACCGTAACTCGACATTGTAGTGTGGCTCATAGTAGTTATATGGACTATTAGCTGCATTCACAGAAAATAGATTGTTCTATTAACATGTGAACAATCGTTTGCTGCATGAGGACAAATTAAAGACCGTAGCTTCTAAAATAAGTGTGGTTTCTTGTAGATTTCTTGAACTTCTGGCTACACATTGAAAGTGTAATTACTTTTTAGCTATTGATGGATTATTGATCGCATGTGCAGAAAGTAAATACCCTAACGCAATATAGACATGTGGCTCGTAGGATGTATATAGACTACTGGCCACAAAGAAGAAACATAAGTTGGCATCTAGTTGGTGAAAGATCGTTGGCCGGATTATTGTATAATAATGACTTAAGTTCGAAGACAAAATGTGGTTCCTAGTAGATATACGATTTACTAGGAAAATAGTCTACTGGCTACATAGAGAAAATAATTGTCGCTCTTCACGGTTCAACAATCGTTGGTTGCATGAGAGCAGAGAGTAACGACTGTAACTTGACAAACAAGTGTGGTTCCTAATAATATCATAGACTATTGGCCACACATTGAAAACGTAATTTGCTTCTAAGACTCTAACTCTAGGATCATTGAACGTGTGAACAATAAGACTCTAACTCGACTGAGAATTGTGGTTCCTAGTTTGTGTACAAACTACTGGCCACATAGAAAAAACCTAACTCTGCTCCTTGTGGGAGAAAAATCATAGGCAGAATTGGCGGGAAGTAATTACTAACGGGTGAAGTGTCATTGACCACATGACTGAAAAGCGAATACTGTAACTCGACATAACAGAGTGGCTCCTTGTTGTTATATTGATTGCTGGTCGCATTTACGGAAAATAGATTATTTTTTTAACAAGTGAACAATCGTTGGCTGTATGAAGAGAAATTAAAGAGCGTAGCTTGAAAAATAAGTGTGGTTCCTAGTAGTTTCTTGGACTACTGGCTACAGATTGAAAACGTAATTACCTTTTCTAGCTGTTGAAGGATCATTGACTGCATGTGCAAAAAGTAAAGACCCTAACGAGACAGAGACGTGTAGCTCCTAAGTCACTTACTAAACAAAGACCCTAACTAAACAAGAGACCCTAACTAAACGAGACCCTAACTAAACAAGGATTCTTTGAATGCAGTTCCACATCATGGCTACGATGATTTCAAAAAGTCACTTACTTTTATGAGGGAATCTCTCCTTGTAATCGTCAATTCATAGACATGATGTGCAACGGGCAATTTTTTAGTAAGCTACCTGCGGAGGTACTTGAGTATTTTGACTTTTTGGCTGAAGGCACTCAGTCATGGGATTACTCTAATCCGAATGAAAAGTCTAACCAAGTGGTTAGTCATGGCCAAGTGAGTCCAGGGAAGTATATTTTGCGGGAGCAGGATGATCTTTCCCAGAAAGTTGCCCAACTTACTCAAAAGTTGGAGAAAATGGAGATGACAAAAGCTGTTGAAGTAGTGTGTGTTATCTGTGACACACAAGGGCATTCAACTGATGATTGCCCGACAATACCTGCTTTCAATGAGGTACTACATGGTTCTAGTTCTGGAACAGAGCAAGTTGAAGTAAATGCTCTAAACCAAGTTCAAAACCAGAATAGGAACCCGGCCAATTCTCCTTACTCCAACACTTATAACCCAGAGTGGAGGAATCACCCCAACCTTAAGTGGCGCACCAATGAAAACCAAGGACCTCCCCAAGGTCCACCCCAGCAGAATTACCAAGTCCAATACCAACAACCCCTGCCTAATTACCAGCAAGCTCAGGGACCTCCTAGGTACCCACAACAGCAGGCATATGCACCGCAAGGACCACCCATGGCCCCTCAAGCATATCAACCACCTCATAAGCGTAGTATTGAGGAAACCTTGCAAATGTTCATGCAAAGTCAGGTTGCATTTAATGAGCAAAATAAGGAAGTCATTGGGGACATTCGTACCCAATTGACTAAACTGACCTCTTCTGTGGGGGTCATGCAACAAGAAAAAGGCAAATTTCCTGCCCAGCCTTAAGCCAATCCTCAAAGCCAACACTTTGTGAGTAGTGCACCTGCAACTAGCTCCAGTGTTGAGGAGGCAAAATCAATCACCACATTGAGAAGTGGTAAATAAATTGATAAGTCTATAATACTGAAGCCTAAACCTATCAAACCTTCACCACTAACCCCGTCTCTTATTGAATCACCAAATGGTGATATTTCTTACACTCAAGAGAGTGTGGAACCAGTTGTAACAGCTGGTCCAGTCCTACCTCCGTACCCTCAGAGATTAAGGGTAGTGCCAAAATCATCATCAAATCCAGAGATTTATGAGTTGTTTAAGCAAGTCAAGATCAACATCCCTTTGTTGGATGCGATCAAGCAAATCCCATCGTATGTGAAATTTTTGAAGGACTTGTGCACTGTCAAGCGTAAGCTAAACGTGCAAAAGAAAGTCTTTCTCACTCAGCAAGTGAGTTCCATAATTCAGACGGATGTTGCCCCAAAGTATAAGGACCCAGGGTGTCCCACAATTTCTATTGTGATTGGGGGTAAGAAAATTGAGAAAGCCTTGCTTGACTTAGGAGCAAGTGTGAACCTACTGCCTTTTTGTGTGTATGAGCAGTTAGGTCTGGGAGACATGAAACCAACTCCGGTTACTCTCCAACTGGCTGATAGAAGTGTTAGGATTCCGAGAGGTTTGGTTGTAGATGTCCTAGTTCAAGTAGACAACTTTGTCTACCCTATTGACTTTGTAGTACTAGATACACAACCGATGGTTAATTCCCAGGCTCAAACTCCAATCATTCTTGGACATCCCTTCTTGGCGACATCCGATGCAATTATTCACTGCCGAAATGGCTTATTAAACATGACATTTGGTAACATGAAGTTGGAGTTGAATATTTTTAATATCAACAACCAAATGGGGGATGATGATGACATCCATGAGGTGAGCATGATTGACACTCTTGTGCAAGACCAAGTGCTCTCACTTATGTGTGACAATCCGCTAGAGAAACTCCTCACACTTGAGAAGATGGATGATGAGTTTGACTATCTTGCCCCTTTGAGTTCGGAAGAGGAGGAAGTTTGTGGGATTGATAAATGGTCCCCTATTTTTAAGGAGCTGCCTCCTATTGAGAAAAAAATTCTACCTTCGAGTCTGGCACCTCCTAAGTTGGACTTGAAAGCCCTCCCTAATACATTGAAATATGCCTTTCTTGGCGTTAATGAGACTTTCCCAGTGGTAATTTCTTCGTCTCTTGAAGAACACCAAGAATCTGAATTGTTAAAGGTCTTAATGAGGCACCAGAAGGCAATTGGTTGGACCATTGTTGATATTTAGGGAATCTCTCCCCTGATTTGTACTCATCACATCTATCTAGAGGATGATGTGAAGCCTTCCCGCCAACCACAACGTCGATTGAACCCTATCATGAAGGATGTGGTTAGGGCAGAAGTTCTTAAATTACTTGATGTCGGAGTCATTTATCCGATAGCTGATAGCAAATGGGTAAGTCCAATTCAAGTGATACCCAAGAAAGCTGGAGTCACAGTTGTGAAAAAAAGACAAGGATGAGTTGATTCCTACTCGTGTCGCCACAGGTTGGCGAGTGTGCATTGATTATCGAAAGCTTAATGCTTGCACACGAAAGGACCACTTTCTTCTCCCGTTCATTGATCAAATCTTAGAGAGAGTGGCTGGTCATGCTTTTTACTGCTTCCTGGATGGATATTCAGGATATAATCAAATTGAGGTCGCTCTTGAGGACCAAGAGAAGACAACTTTCACGTGTCCTTTTGGAACATTCGCTTACAGGCGCATGCCTTTTGGTTTGTGTAATGCCCCTGGAACATTTTCTAGGTGTATGATGGGCATCTTTAGTGACATGATTGAGAAAATCGTGGAAGTGTTTATGGATGATTTCTTTGTGTTTGGTGATTCTTTTGAATCTTGCCTTGAGAATTTGGAGAAAGTCCTAGTGCGGTGTGAAGAGAAGCACCTTGTTTTGAATTGGGAGAAGTGTCATTTTATGGTGACACAAGGAATTGTTTTGGGGCACATTGTTTCTTCCAAAGGAATAGAGGTTGATAAACCAAAAGTAGAGTTGATTTCTCACCTCCCTACCCCAAAATGTGTTAAGGACATTCGTTCATTCCTTGGACATGCTTGGATTTTATCGCAGTTCATCAAGGACTTTAGTGAGATATCAAAGCCATTGTGCAGTTTGTTGTCAAAAGATACCCCTTTTGTTTGGACAACCGATTGTGAGGAGGCATTTTCCAAGTTGAAACTAAGCCTAACTACTCCTCCTATTATGCAAGCACCTGATTAGAGCCTTCCTTTCAAGTTGATGTGCGATGCTAGCGACTATGCAATTGGGGCAGTGCTAGGCCAAAGACGGGATAAACACCCATATGTGATTTATTATGTGAGCAAGACTCTTAATGAGGCTCAAATGAATTACTCCACCACTGAGAAGGAGTTACTTGCCGTGGTCTTCGCTTTGGACAAGTTCAGGTCCTACATCATAGGTTCGCCAATTGTTGTCTTTACTGACCACGCAGCACTGAAGTATTTGTTGACTAAGCAAGACGCCAAGGCACGTCTTATTCGCTGGATTCTCCTACTCCAAGAGTTCCATTTGGTTATCAAGGATAAGAAAGGAGTGGAAAATGTGGTCGCTGACCATTTGTCACGTTTGGAGTTTGAGGATAAAACCTTGAATCTTCCAATCCTAGATACCTTTCCGGATGAGCAGCTACTTGTTGTTTCTGAAATCCTGTGGTATGCAGATATTGTCAATTATCTTGCCACGGGATAGCTGCCAAGTCATTGGACTCCTCAAGAGAGGAGGAAATTTCTTGTTGAGGTGAAAAGATTTTTCTTTGATGATCCTTACTTGTTCAAGTATTGCCCGGACCAGATTGTCCGGAGGTGTGTGCCCAATTCTGAACAAAATGGTGTCATTACCTTTTGCCACACAGAATTGTGGAGGCCATTTCTCTTCCAAAAAGACCACTGCTAAAATCTTGCAGTGTGGTTTCTATTGGCCAACTATGTTTAAGGACACATTTGAATTCTGCAAATCTTGTGAACGTTGTCAACTTCTGGGAGGTGTGACCCGTCGTAACATGATGCCATTGAACCCCATTGTCACAATTGAAGTCTTTGATTGTTGGGGTATTGATTTCATGGGTCCGTTTCCGTTGTCTTACGGGAATCTCTATATTCTATTGGTTGTGGACTATGTGTCCAAGTGGGTTGAAGCACTCGTACTAATGATCACAAAGTTGTGATCAATTTTTTGAAAGAGAATGTCTTGTCTAGGTTTGGGATGCCACGTGCCATAATCAGTGATCAAGGGACCCACTTTTGTAATAGACCTTTTGAGGCTTTGATGAAAAAATATGCTATCACGCATAAAGTGTCCACTGTGTACCATCCCAGACCAATGGTCAGGCTGAGCTTGCGAATCAAGAGATTAAGAATATTCTCAAAAAAACGGTTAATCCAAACCGTAAGGATTGGTCACTCCGATTGACCGATGCCTTGTGGGCGTACCGTACTGCGTATAAAACTGTTTTAGGGATGTCTCCCTACCGGCTTGTTTATGGTAAGGCTTGCCATTTGCCGGTTGAATTGGAACACAAGGCATATTGGGCAATTAAACAGTTGAATTTTCGTTTGCCCACCGTCGGAGTTCAACGGAAGCTCCAACTGAACGATCTTGAGGAAATTAGGAGAGATGCTTATGATAACTTGAGCATTTACAAAACCAAGGTCAAAGCATTTCATGATAAAAACATTTCGCATAAGAACTTTGAAATTGGTCAAAAAGTGCTTTTGTACAATTCTAGACTCCACCTATTTCCTGGTAAATTGAGTTCTCGTTGGACTGGTCCCTATATTGTCAAAGCTGTTTTTACTCATGGGGCAGTGGAAATTGAAAATCCTTATAATGGTCATGTTTTCAAAGTTAATGGGCAAAGGCTTAAGCCGTTTCTTGAAAATTTTGAATTGAAAGAAGTTGAGGAGGAGTTAGTTGATCCCGTTTACACGAATAACCCTCCTGTTTGAGTTTTCATATGTTTCGCTAATGGAGTCTCGTTGACTCCATTTTCACGGGGAGCTAACGCATACTTTCTGGACTTAATTGTTTGGAGGGCCCGGTCCTTTGCACAATTGCATTGGATTACCCATCATTGACTTGGGTTTAGCTTTCACGCAGCTAGTATAACGAGATCGTGTGCCCAGCCCCGGTTAGAAGGACCATTCTTTTATTCTTGTAAATAAAATCCGTGGAGTTTGAGATAACTTCAATGTTTGCCGTGCTCAAATGGTGTTTGGACGATCTGGTACTGCCACCCGAAACTTGAGCTACGTATTGTTTATCCACAGTCTCCAGTTTTGGGAAGAAAAATAGTACTCGTGCGATTGCAGGAAGATCATCAGTGTTTTTCCTTTTTCATTGTACATATTGTAAATATTGTTCTTTGTAGAGCCTGGATAACACGAGCCAAGCGGTTCTAATATCGCTTTCTCCAAGTAGGTGGTTGGTATTTCAATCTTGACAGGGCGACCATTAGTTTGGATCTAATTTGAGATGAGTGAGGCATTCAGGAGCCCTAAGCATGGGTACCACTATGTGTGTTGGTTGTCAGTCCAATAAAGTCTTGAAGATGATTCTGTGTGACTAAGCTGTGGTTCCAGTTGGAGACCGAAGGAGGGAACCCTGCAAGTAGTCCCAATGACGAAAGGAGAAGTGATGAAAAATTCCCCAAACTTGGTCGAGGTATTGGAGGTTGACATTCCTCCCCATTGGTACATTTCTTTCCTCCCTTGTTTTTCATTTTAATGTTGTCTTTGTGCTTTGAGGACAATGCACATTTTAAGTTGGGGGAAGGGATAATATTTATTTGTGTAAATACTTAGATTTTGTGTTGTAAATAATGTGGTTTGAAAAAAAAAAAAAAAACTCACCATATGCTCATTTTGGGTCTAAATAGCAAGGGTTTTGCTTTAATTTTAAAAAAAAAAAATTACGAAGCTCGACTTTGGTACATATACATAAAAATTTGTGAACAAACCGAGTTAAAATGTATTTCTGGGTGAGTTTTGTCCATATCCCGTTTCATTTCTTTGTTTTCACTCCTAGTTTAGGTGAATAAATCTCTTGTTCATGTCTAGGTGTGTTGGATATCTTATGTGCATTACATTGGAGTTTATGGCGCACTTAGGAAAGGATACAAGACATTTTTGTGTGATTAAATCACATTTGAGTCTCCTAAACCCTTGTCTGAGCCAAGTCCGGAACCTTTTATTTCATAACCCTAACAAACTGGATGTGTGGGGGACGAGTGGTTGAATATCATTAAAAGCAAAAATGGTGATTTGGGGGACCAAATTAAGGCTAAAAGTTGGTTCGGGGGTGTTAGTGTGTTTTTCTCCCATGGAAGGTACCAGATCCACACAAAAAAAAAAAATTGAGAGGGGGACCCCCCTCTCTCACCCTCTCTTATCCTTTCCTCATCTCTCTCTCTTCCCTTATTCTTCTTCTTCTTCTTCCTTCCGCCATTTCACCAACCTCTCAAATACCCAATCCCCTACCGAATCTCTCCATAATCCACCATAAAAATTTCATTCAAACCCAAATCTAAACCCAAAAAGCCCAAACTCCATTCCAAAAATGGTAGATTATGTACCCAGGTTACCCGAGGGGTGGATAGCCCAAATCAAGGAAGAGCATATACAAATCCAAAGAAACATGGAAATGGCGGAGATGGAGCTGTTTTTCGATTGCCAATGGAAACTTTTGACCCTCATCTTTGCGGTTAGCCTATTGTTTTCAATGGTATACCCACCGTGTTTCAGGCTTAGGGTGAACATGAGTACTATGTGGGGATTCATTCTCTCTGGGCTTGTTGTATATGTGGCGATCCTCATAGAATAGGAGATCTGTCACGCCCTCAAATTTAATAACTCAAAAATAAATAAAATCCACGTAGGACAAGTCAAGATCTCATAAATTCCCTTGAATATTCAAAGTCAACATAACACAATCCCACCATTTCAAACAACAAGTTCTATCCGTTAGCGTCCATGACCCAATATGCATAAGTACAAGGTTTACAAGTTATTACAATAACTAATTAGTCAAAAGATTAATACATTGAAGTTACAAAACCATCTTTCAAAAGTATAATACAAGATGGGAAAATAACTTCATGCATGTTTATGCTCCATGTAGATGTCACTCAACAAGCATCCAACTTCATGCTCCATGCTGTGTACCTGAGAATTGATAGGTTGAGCTCACTAGCCCAGTAGGAAAACTACTCTACCAACGCTAGGTGTATAAACATGATGCATGCATAATAAATGTGTATAATATGATGGACACGGCCAAGGTACAAGATTAGGATGAACTGAAGGCTTTAACTCAACCACTAAGTACTCGAAATGTGTTCATGTGTCTAGAATGTGTCCAAGTGTTATAAACTAAGTTTAAGTATACAATCAAAGTCCACGTAATTGCCAAGTCTTCATACCCGTACACAAAATTTCAATTTTCGCCAAATATTCCAAATTGAACTCAAAACGTGTCATTTCTAATATTTTATAAGAAAAACATTCATCAATTTAATAGGGAAGTATCCCTCTGCCGGATTTCATGGGCTCCGTGCACCCCTGCCGGATTTCTTGGGCTCCGTGCACCCTTGCCGGATTTCGCGGGCTCCGTGCACCCATGGCCAGGGACACCAAACGGGTGATCCCTAGAGTTCACATTTATCCATAAAATATTTTCGATTTAAAACTCATCTCAAAACTTTACAATTTGTCCCAAAATTTATCATTTGCATCGAAAAGTCAAATCAACTTTTTACATTATCCAAACGATGCCAAAATATGGTTGGAGGGATGTACGATGTGTCTAATATTCAAGGGAAGGATCAAAGATGAAAATATGATATTTTAGGCTTTCCCAACCGGTTGGAGGTTTTTGCCCAACTGGTTGGTGGTTTTTGCCCAACTGGTTGGGCAGAGACAGATTCGTGTGAAAATTTCAGAAGTGCCCAACCGGTTGGTGGTTTTTGCCCAACTGGTTGGGCAGAGACAGATTCATGTGAACACTTTAGAACTGCCCAACCGGTTGGAAGTTTTTGCACGACCGGTTGGGAAAACCCAGAATTTCTGCGGGTTTCTCTCAAAACATGAAACTTCAACCCAATAGCATATATGAAGTTTTAGGCCAAAAGTGGATATGTGGAGCAACTAATAGAAATCAAGGGAAGGTAAATCAACAATCAATTGCATCAAACAAGTACTCAAATCATAGATCACAAAATCAAGCTCAAACAAACCCATTTGAGAGCAAATGATGAATTTGAGTAACAAGAACAAGATATATGTCATACATCACATAGATACAACTAGAGGGAGTAGAATTTGTCTTCCTACCTCAAGATTTTAGCTTCAAATGAGTGAGGAAATGAAAGCCCTAGCCTCCAATGAGCTCCAACCCGAAATGTGAGCTTTTGGTGCAAAATGAGTGCAATACAAGCCTCAAAACACGAGAGAAAGATGATTTTAGGTGGGGTTTATGAAGGGGACTTGAGGTTTTGGTGAATTCTTGAGCTTGGAGCAAGCAACAATGGAGGAGAGGAGTGAGAGAGAGGGCTATGGCTGATGAAGAAGAGAGATGGCTGATTTTTGGTAAAAATGCAAGTATAAAATGTCTTATATAGTCTCACCCTCCTACACTTTCACCCCTAAACTTTGAAATGCATATTAAACACACCCAAATGCACTCTCCCACTATCACATTGACCTCTCTTAATCAAAATTCAATTCCTCACATTTACCCAACATTATTTCGGAAAAATTATGTAAAAATACGGGTCCTTACAAGATCCTATTACGCCGAGACTACGAAGCAGCTGGTAAAGAGTGTTATAAAAGTGGGGGTGTGTGGTGGTGAAACTGGGGAGGAAGTAGTAGTGGAGGAGTACTCGAAAAGGGTAGTTTAGGATTGCAATAACGGCCAATGGGTAGATGAACCGAGCTTATGTTAGGCCGTTATTTTGCTTACCCTTCTTTTGTAACCATGGTCATTATAAGCTAAATAAAGTCCTTAGTTGATCTCTAGTGCGTCTCTACTCCATTATGATGCATTTTTGCTTATCTTGCACATTTTAGTTCATGTTCATGTTTGTTCGCTCTTATTTTTACTCTTTCATTTGAATAAAAACTTCCGTCTTGCAGCGCTCTACCAATAAAATGCCTATCATCTTGTTCTTGCTAGTGCACAATTCTTGGCGTTGATTGTGGATATGGCTTAGTTGTTTTGCTGTTGAGCATATTTCATTGTCAGAGTTAGCCTTGTAAATTAAATAAAGCTTCCTTGTGTGACTTTCCTTAAATAGGTTTTAACTAGTTTTGTTCACTTTTGTTCATGTGCATGTGTTGGAGTTGAGCATAGCTTGTTTTTAAAAATAAATAAATAAATAAATAAATCTTTCAATTTTGACCTAAGTTGGTTAGATTTAAAGTGGTATATGGTGAGCTCTAAAAATAAAAAAATAAAAAAATAAAAAAGGGTGTTTTGTGGGTTACCACTGTTGAAAACCCTCACGAGACTTCACTCGTCCTACCGGGGCCGCCCGGGGGTTTAAAAGACGTATCCATTTTAGTTTATTTCCATTAGTTGCATTTATTTAGTTTGCTAGGGGCTAGCAAAGTTCAAGTTGGGGGATGTGATAAGCACACAAATATGTAAATATCAGTGGGCTTAAGTCCTCAAGTTTTTTTTTTTTTTTTTTGTGGGTAAATATCCTCAAGTTTATTTTAATATTATGTTTATTATTAATTTTTATAAGATATTGCACGTAAGGTTTGTTTTGAGTGATTCAGGAGAAAACGAGATTAAAATGGTGCATTTGATGCTGTGCGGAGGTGTGACGTGCCACACTGGATAATTTTCCAAGGCAATAACCCCACCAAGGAAAAAAATGCAAATGAGGAAAAGAAAGTCAGGAAGTTGGTGGACGGCAGTGGAAGTAATAAATGGAAACAAATATCGTGGAGTCCGGATGATATCTTGTTTTGCCCCACGAAACACGTGTCAAACACAAAAATTACAAGATTTATACTGTCACGCCCTCAAATTTGATAAAACAAATACAAATAAAATTCACATAAAATAAGTCAAGAGTCATACATTTATCCTTTGAATAGTCAAAATCATAATAGATACATTCTCACCATAAATAGTCAACAAGTTCTAAGTACGGGTACTCGTAATCCAAAAGCATAGGTATCAAGTTTAAGAGTTATTACATTAACCAAACAGTCAAAAGATTAATAAATAGAAGTTACAAAACCATCTTTTAAAAAAAAATATGAAGCAAAAATGGGAAAATAACTTCATGCTCGATGAATCCAATGTTATGCATCCACACCCCATGCATCCATCTCATGATCCTTGCTGAGTACCTGCAAATTGATAGGTTGAGCTCACTAGCCCAGTAGGAAAACCATTCTACTAACGCTAGGTGTATAATGATGATGATCACATCGGGATATGAAATGATTTGAATGAGATATGCAATGTATAACACGGGAAGTTGATACGAGTACTAAGTGACCACAAGGCACCCAAGTGTCCAAATATGTGTCCAAGTGTCCAAGTTTCATCAAAACACCAAAGTGGTTATAAAAACGCCTCGTTTCCAATCTTTCATAGCAATATATATATATATATATATATATATATATATATATATATATATATATATATATATATATATATATATATATATATATATATATATCCTTTTGTTTTCAATAGGGAATAAATCCCTCTGCCGGATTTCGTGGGCTCCGAACACCCCTGATCAGGGACGCACCGAAAGGTGGCCCTAGAATTTATAGTCATTATTCTCAAAAACCTTTACAAGCATCACATTTCTTTATAAACGCCTCAATTTTTACCAAAAATGTTAACCAACTCAAAACAGTGCATGTCCAATAAGCATAACTTTAGTGTTCAATAAAATCACGTGTCAAATCCTTAGTTTAAGGGTTTCAAAGTGGATTTGAGTGTTATCGTAGTGCCACGGGTCAATCATAAGAAGATGTGGACGATCGGGAATCAAATGGACATCAAAGGATGGTCGAAAACCACCCCAAAGGCAAGGGTGCTGCTGGAAATTTTCGGGATAGCAGCAATGAACAGTAACTGTGCAGATTTTCACCTCTAAGGTATGGAATTTCAACCCAATCACAAATGAGATAGTTTAGGCTCAAAATAGAGATGATATGCAATAATTAAACATGGAGGGAAGTCAATTTCACTCACAATTTCATCAAACAATAAGCAATTCATAGATCAAAGAATCTAAGTTGGGAAAACCCACATAAATGGGGAAAAACATGATTTACTTGAAATTGGTGAGCAAGACAAGAGTATGTGCAACAAATCAACAATATACAACTAGAGAGAGTAGAAATTTGTTCCCTACCTCAAGGTTTTGCTTGAAAATGGTGGAAAAATGGAACCCTAGGTTGAGAAACCTTCAAATCCCGAAATCCAAGAGAGCTTGACGTTTCCAAGGTGAAGATCTTGAAGTTTTGAGGTGGATTGAGGTTAAAAGCATAAGGTTTGAGGTAGAGATGAAGAGAGAAGGTAGAGGGGTGATTTTAGGGCTTATTTCGTGGTTATGGAGTGGAGAAATGGATATAAGACCCTATTTATAGAAGAAAATGTCGGACTCAAAATTCGCAGAAAATGAGACTGGATACCGGTATCAAGAAAAACCCATACCGATATCTAGGATTTCTGACGACCCAAATGAAGCTGGATACCAGTATCAAGAAATATCCATACCAGTATGTAGACTTTCTGACCCGTTGGATACCAGTATCAAGAAATAGCCATACCGGTATCCAGAATTTTTTTTATTTTTTATTTATTTTTAAAACCACATTTACCAATCTGGACTCCAATCATTTCTAACACAATTTAGAACGTTAATCCACTCATTCAAATTATTTAAAAATGAGTAAAATATATAAAGAATTTCATAGAAATTCTGGGTCTTTACATTACCGTTTTATTCCCGGAATTAAAATAAGAAATTTGATTCTTCCGGCGCTCGAATTGGACATCGTTTTGAACATCAGTCGAGAGCGACGCGAACCCAGTCAGCGCAAGTATCACAAATCAGTGGCTCTTTCCCATAGCTTTTGTTAGTTTTTTTTCTTTGACTTTTTCTTACTTTTCTACTTCTGTCTCTTTCTTTTGCCTGTATAAGGTATGTAGTACTTTATAACAAGAGGACAGTAGATTGAGAACACATTTTCTGTCTCTTTCTCTCTTTTTCTTATTGTTCTGTCTTTCTCCTTTCTGTCTCACTTTCCAGCCAAGAAGCCGAGAGCTTCTTTCTTCGGCTCTTCCATTCCCCAGTGTATTTTCAATTTAAGCTTGTATTAAGTTAAAATAATTGTTGTTTGCAGCTCTTTAATTTTAGTTCCAATTTCAGTCTTATTTCCAGTCTAATTCAATTCTTAGTGTAACTTCGCTTAATCAAAAGATTGAAGTTTGGTTGTGAGTATGCGCAAACTACTCGGCTGTTTCTCACACCAAACCTGAATCTAAGATTAGTCTTACTTGTGGATTCCTTTGAGATTGAAAGGAGGACACCTTTGGTCTACCCTCCTGTACACATCTCATCGGTACATTCTTAAGACCGATCTTTTTAATCAGTTACAAAAGGCGTAATGTTTAGTATAATTTTTAGCTCTTCCTTGGCGAGTTCTTCGTCAATGGAGGAGTAGTCATAGACTCGGCCTAGGGTGATCACCACCCAAGTGGCCTAAGTGGATTCGTGATTCTCACATGTGCTAACAAAGTTTGTTTGTGACTAATTCGGGCTCGTAGCTATTGATTTAAAACTCAAGGTTGTTAAGTTTTTGATTTTGCGTCGACAATTAAATTGGCACGCA
This sequence comes from Vaccinium macrocarpon, assembly GCA_022606695.1. NCBI lineage: Eukaryota > Viridiplantae > Streptophyta > Magnoliopsida > Ericales > Ericaceae > Vaccinium > Vaccinium macrocarpon. The sequence goes on along the minus strand of CM040180.1, from coordinate 22,209,044 downwards.
TAATTCTTAAATCGATGTCATTTTGAGGGTTTAACAAATTTTCGAGCAAGCCTTGATTAAATCAAACACCGAAAAAAATAGAACTTTATTAAATTATCTTTCGAGAGAGCGCACAAATACCGTGTGGCTCAATCGTGTTAAATTGTGAGAATCATGGATCTATATAGGTTATAGGTGATGTGAACCTTGGCCTGAGCCTTTTAATTTAATTTTAATCAAAGTCCTAGTTTCAATTTTAATTTGGTAATTTTCTAGTTTTAAATTCACAAAACAAACTAGTTGGTGTAAAGACCCGGAATTTCGTGAATTTTTTTTCTATCTTTTATCCATTTAGGTAATGTAAATGATTTGGATAATGTTTGAAAATGTGTTTCTTTCAGTATTATATGGGTATGTGTATCTCGGTGTACCGAGGGTCTAGTAAATGGTACGAATATGTGTTTCAATGTTGTGGATGTTTGGAGGTGTTGGAAATGCGTTAGAAATGATCGGGGTTCGATTTGGTGAAGTTGGTAAAAAATTTTAAAAAAAATTTCAACTCTAGATACCGGTATGGGTTTTTCTTGATACCGATATCCAGCCTCTTTTTCTGCGAATTTTGAGCCCGACACAGACTTCTATAAAAGGGGTCCTTGGCTCATTTCTCCACTCTAAAACCACGAAACAAACGCTAAGTTCATCTCTCTACCTTCTCTCTTCACCCCCATGTCAAATCTTGTGATTTTAACCCCAATCCTCCACAAATCTTCAACATTTACACTTTGGGTTCGTGGATCTCACTTCAATTTCGGGTTTTTGTACTCAAGGAGGTAAGAACTCTTGATTTGGGTCTTTCTCTTGCTCCACCCATGTTTTTCCCTCTCTCTCTTTGATAGTGAGTGAAACCTCATCCTTGTAACTCGTTCTTGACTTGATCTTGTTTCTTGAACACGTAGTGGAGCTTCGGTAGAGGTCATTTTCGGGATTTGGGGGTTTTCTCCACCTAGGGTTTCACCCTTCCACCATTTTCAAGCAAAACCTTAAGGTAGGGTTTTTTTTTTTTACTTGATTGTTAAATGATATGATGTTGATTTTGTTGCTATACCCCTTGTGTTGGTCATAAAGTTTTGGAAATTTTTAGAAATCACCATGGATGTGGGTTTTGAGCTTCATTGATTCTTGATCTATGTTTTTGGTTGTTGAAGGTTGATGTTTAATCCTCCCTTCATATCTTGTTATTTATTTACATACATCACATTTATGTTTGGACCATCAAAATAGATATTGGGTTGAAATTCCATGCCTTAGGGCAAAAATCTGCACTTTTGGCACTGTTTGGAGTAAAGCCTAGCAATAACCTAAGGTATGAAACATGTGTTACCTATCATTAATTATGGAATAAATGTACATGTAGTTAGACAGAAGGGTTAGGAGATCAACGTCATGAGTGTCACATTAGATGCGCAAACCATGCTCGGTGAGTCATGCGAAGAACCCTATGAAATCCAAATAAATGTAGAGAGAGAGAGAGAGAGAGAGAGAGAGAGAGAGACTTTTTGAGAATTTATAGAATCCAAGTGATGAATCGACAAACAAGGTGAACCTAAAGTGCCTTGGACACGTTTGAAGGGCATAGAGAGTGCATGTAGGATACAGTAGTACGTGTTTAAAGATCATGGGATACATGCGCGTGAGGAGCATGCTAGGACACATGGGAAGTAATTGACCATCAGTATGGTGTCAGTCATACGTACATACGTACATATGTATATGAGATGTGATAGATTGATTATTGATGTGTTGAGTGGACACGTGGGTAAATCATTGACACGGTGGGGTATAGTGGTACTTAGGTAAACTTGTAGTGTGACTTACCACGTTTGGGACACGTAGGGACGAATGTGAGTATTAGTGAGACACGTTAGTGCTTGTGAAATATGTTGATAAGCATGTGGGTAAGGTGGGAGCGTGGACTCGCGGAAATACTTAGACTAGCATGTGATGGGTGAGTATCTATGTATATGTATATGGATGTATGTGTAAAATTTATGGGGACACGGTGAATGGTATGTTATAACTAGTAGTTGTATGTGCATCATTTGTTGGTGTGAGTGGTCGATTAAAATGGGTAATCATGATAAGAGAACCCTTAGCCGCGTGTGTAAATGAGAAATGATAGACGAACGGTAAAAGTGAATTACATTGTGTGAAAGTGGTTGGGTTCTATCAATAAAATTTGAGGGAAATATATGAGCATTTCATGAGAAGAAAAATTATGGTTTGTTGTGTGGCCAGAAGGATATCCAATAGTTGGTTATTGGGAGTTTGGATTGTGGACATGTCCTTGGGTGATATGAGAAGTGCCTTTACTTCAAATGGTAAGTGCAGAAACCTACTTGTAAATGTTGATTTTGCTTTATGCTCTTGATCAATATATGTGATTTTGTTTGTATGTTTTTTTTTTCCAGAGTCTGAAACCCAAAGAGGGCACCTATTGGGCGAAGTGAATGCTCACCCCTTTACTGTTTCAGGTTTCGCTTGATGTGCAAGATGGAGTGCATGGCATAGTCTAATCATGGCATGAAGGATGATTTGAAAAATTGTAACTTTTTTTGTTGTAAAACAATGTAATATTTTTATGTAAAATTCGATGGGGCATTGGGTGTCGAGGTTGAGATTATTACAAAAATGTAAGGAAATGTCGTAAGATGGTTTCACATTACACTATGAGTTTCTTTAGTTTAGAAATTTCTTAAGAAAATATTCATTTCTTTATGTTGAAAATCGAGGGCGTGACAGTTGGCTACCTACAGCTACAAAACACTATTTAAGATCGATAGGCCACTTCACTCAAAATAACCGTTCTTTGTGGATTCGACCCGGTCTTATCGGTTATTATGCTACCGCCAACCTAGCCCTACGCTTGGGGCAATCATCTACGATACAATCCAAGGTCGCAAGCACTTACACCAATGGAAACACTAAATTACAAACAAATCTCAGTCTTACATGGAAACTAAAGCTTGCAAAATCTAGTTTCAAAATCCTCCAAAAGAGCTATCTAACAATGTTGCACCAAGAAGTTCATCTTTGGATCTTTAATAAACCATAGAAGGCATAAAAGTACTTTAGAGATTTCCACACAAGCTACAAAGCCACAGCTGTGGATCGATTAGCGGTGGTTGTTGGCTGAATCGATTTCCACACGAGCTACACTATTTAATTCAAAAGGAGAGATACCTTAGTTGTGGATCGATTAGTGGTGGTTGTTGGCTGAATCTATTTTGTAGCCCTAGAACAACTCAACCATTGGATCGATTTCGTAGCCCTAGAACGATATTGCACGTTGGAAGGATATCTTGTCTCTTCGTAATGGATTAATTTCTTTTTGTTCTTCCTCGTAGGTTCGTCGTTGTCTCCCGCGATTTCTCTCTCTTCTCTGTAGATTTGCAGATGCAGCGTGAAAAATGAGAGGGGAGGGAAAAGTTTGGGGTTTTTTGTAAGGACTCGTGTTTTTAAATAATTTTCTGGAAATATCATTGGGGAAATGTGAGGAAATGAAAATAGTGTGATATGGGGTCAATATGAGTTGGTGATCGCATTTTGGGTGTCTTTGAAACACATTGGAATGTTAGGGGTGCTAGTGCAATTAGTGATGTGTATATATAAGTGTGTGGCTGATTTTTTGAGCCAAAAATCACTCTCTTCTTCTCCCAAAAATCAGCCCCTCCTCCTCTCTCCTCCATTAACACCACTCCAAGCTCACAAATCTCCCTCTCCATCAAGCCTCTTCACAAATTGACCTTGGAATATTGTTCTACGCGTGATTTGAAGTCCGGAACTTACTCTTTTTGCACCTTGAAGCTCAAAAACGGGATTTTTCAATTTGGGGATCTAAGAATTCAATTTTCTCAAGTTTGAAGCTCAACCTTTGAGGTAGGGAACAATCTTCTACCTCCTCTAAGTGTATATTTGTTGAATGATTGCATTGTTGGTATTCTTGTTCCCAATTTCTTGTTTAACTTGATTATCTCTATGGAATTGAGTTTGGATCATGAATGAGTTTGGGTTTTGTGTATTGGGTTGATAAATTCATGAATTGGTTATTGATATCTCCCTCTTCTATGGTTGTTTGTTGTTTGAAACCTCATTTTAGCTTGGGTTGAAACCCCCTCCATTTTTGGAACTATCTGCAAATTTTGTTCATAACGATCTTTGTATCGATACCCCTTTCATGGGTATCGATACCCAGCGTTCTGTTCAGTTTTTAGTGATCTGGTATCGATACCCCTTTCATGGGTATCGATACCTAGCTGTTTGTAAGGCAGATTTTGATCCAACTTCGTGGGCATGCCCTGGCTTTGTCCAAACTCTGATTGAAGTGATTCTTGAACCGTTGGAAAGCTCTATAAGTCTACTTTCAAACCCAATTGGTCTCATATTCATAGCCTTTGTATTTTGAGAGAAATGTGTTTTTTCCTATCAAGGTGTTAGATTTTCTCGAGGTTCATAACTCCATTCTTATGTTCCTATGCTTCGGGCCTTTATTGGTCTTTTCTAAGCTTCTCAACTTGACTTTTAAGCTTTGGTAATCTATCGTGGTATGAATGATATTTTGTCACGATTTCACACGTTCTTGGACACATATTATCTTTGCCATAACCGACACACTACGAGCTTTCGAACTAAATGAATTACATGGATGTTTTTGGACACTTGATTGTTTGAAAAACTTTTGAAAGGGATAATTTGCTTATTCTAGGGCCACCATTTGGTGCGTCCCTAACCATGGGTGTTCGGAGCCCACGAAATCCGGCAGGGGTGTACAGAGCCCATGAAATCTGGCAGGGGTGTTCGGAGCCCACAAAATCCGGTAGAGGGATTCATTCCCTATTTAAATAATTGGTTATTTGTGAAGATGTGAAAAATGAAATGTCTTACAAAAATGATGAGGTTTTGAAAGGATTGAACCTATGACATGAAATGTGACATTTTTGAGAAAATCCGTGGACACTTGGGGTTTGATTCAATCTTCGGGGCACCCATTGGGTACTTTATCATCAAGTCAATCCTTTTGGTCTATGTTAGCCTATTCATTCATGTGTATCACATCTTCATGTGCATGTTTCATCTTTTATACCTTTAGCGATGGTAGAAAAGTTTTCCTACTGGGCTAGTGAGCTCAACCTATCATTTTTCAGGTACTCGGCGAGGCACGTGATTGGAGTGCTTGGTGTGTGGATGCATCTCACGAAGCTCATTTGACATGAAGTTATTTTATCCTCTCTAGCGTTAATATATTTTGGGGGGATGATCTTGTAACTTTAATTCCTTCAATGTTTTGACTAAACTTGGTTATGTAATAACTCTTAACTCTTGAATACTTTGCATGGGTACGGGTACCTCAACTAGGGACTCATTGTACTTTGACTTAACTTTTCTATGGGAAGATATTTGACTTGGGTTGATCTTAGGTGAATTTTATTTGTATTTGGTTTATTAAATTTGAGGGCGTGACATTTTTTACCAGGTGACCCCTTGGTCTTGATCCTTACAGGGTTCACTTTAATGGTTTGGGAGTGTGGGCCATTGGATTAACTCCAACGACTGAGATTAGAAGGACCAGATTCCTCTCAAATTGGGGAGTCCGGAGGAGAAGGAATTCCATGTAGACACAAGCTGCAATACTTTGGTAGGAAGAATTTTTGAAACTTCCTGAACAATACATCTTGTAGAGGTAGATTAAATCATCAAAAGTTGAGAGAGTTTTCGATGAGGTGGGTCATGGAATTTCTGAATGTGTGACTCTTCCATGTTGGAGAAGAGAAATAGCATCTCTAATCTTTATTCTACTGTAATTAATGAGGCCTTGGTAATTGAAGGTGGCCCTGATGTTGTGAAAGATTGTCTCTTAGTAGCTCAAAAGAAGCTTGCATTGATGAAGAGTTCTCACGTAGATGGCGAAGGGAGTACTATCCAACTGAGTATCCAAACGCCAGGTACTATTGCTCGTGAAGTTAGTTTGAAAGAACCACTCCTAGCGAGGACAAAGGGAAGTGGGAAACGACTAAAACGAGGGAAGGAGAAGGCAATGGCCAAGAAGGGTAGGCGTTGTAACGGATGTGGGAAAGTAGGTGTGTCACATGACAAAAGAAATTGTCCAGTACTTCTAAACAGGTAATGATAAATAAGTATGTTTACTTCATAAACTGGAATCGTTTAAGTGTTCAAATTTTAATTGTCACAATTATTTTACCATAGGTTGTCGCAAGAAGGTAGGTTGAATGATGAGGATGAGGATGACGACATCGAATATGATTCTTCAAGTGGGAATTGAAATTTGTATGTGGAATTATTAGTTTAATTTATGACCTGTGAGCTTAGTTTAATTTGTGGAGTTCTTATTTATTGTTCTGTAAATTTTGTCATTCACGGTTGGATTTCCATAATCTGATGGCGTTTGTGTCTATCTTTCACAGGTACTACACGTTGAAATTAAGGAGGGTATCATGGAACCTTGGTTGGTGGCCTAGAATTATAGTTGGTGTCCGTTCTATTAAGCTGGAATTTGGAAAACTGTTAATTTTTAACGTTATGGGTACTGCTCGGATGTTTGCTTTAGTTAGATTGAGATCTCATTGTATGTAATGAGAATGAGATTTCACTCAGAAGTACTCGAAAACTGTCCAAGGCTGTTAACTGTCCAGAGTTGTGGCTTGGTGTTTGGACGGGCTAATGAGGAGCACTGGATCGGTTTATCTTGTTGTTCAAAAAAAAAACGTCCACGAAGAAAACCATTTAATTTGTTTATAACTCCACAAACAAAATCACTAAGTGTTGCAATCAAAGTTCAATTTCACAACAAGCAATCAAAGTCCAGATCATAGCAATCAAAGTTCAATTTCACCGCAAGCAAGCAATCAAAGTCCAACAATCACAACTCGGTCATAAATCCCATCTACATAGCATCTCTCACAGCAATCAAAAGCAAGCAATCAAAGTCCAACAATCACAGCTTGGTCATAAATCCCATCTACATAGCATCTCTCATAGCAATCAAAAAACACATGCGACTACAAATTATGCAGACACATGTCAAACAAAGTTCAATTTCACTAACAAGGCACACAATTCAAATAGAAGTCGAACACACACAAACTAACTAAATTAAAAGTCACTACAAATTATACAAAAGAGGGTTACATTACACCACTAAGGCAATGCCAAGTGATTGCCTTTGCCAAATGAAGTGCAGAAGTAATACATTAACCACCCTGGAAAATCATAAAACAAGACTTTCCACTTTGAGGTTCCTTGCTTGACTGGATTGTTTACTTTCAATTTTTGAATTTCCTCGTGCATTGCATCAATCTTTATCTGCATTGCATTTCCTACAATGTGCCACTGTTCTTCATTTTTCTTCAAAGGGTTCGAACTGCTCTCAGCTTGTTCACTGGCCTTCCCCATCTGTCTCACTTTTCAAACCTTCATTGGCCTCAAACCCTTTTTTTTTTTGTCGAAGTTGGTGGGGGCTCATACCAGCAAAAAAATGTGCAATATTCTTCATTCTTCAACAAAAAACAAGGGCAAAATTTGTGCTTCATTACAAAATAAATAAATAAATAACAAACAAGAAGATAAAAAATAAAAATAAAAAACAAACATTAGGTTCATTGAAATCACTACCATGTAATTGGAACACCCAAAGAATCTCTGGCCTAGGTTCGGTTTGGATTTTGACTTACACAATGGTACTACTTCTCTGCAAAAGCACATCATCCCAAAATCAAGCTCATCTCCACAATAACTTCCTTCCAATTCCATCTATTGGAGAGAGATTAGACAATAATATATAACACATACATAGAATTTTGCATTAGCTTTCCTAAAGTAGTTTTGCTTTCTAAAGACCCGTAAATTTAATTTTTTTTATTTTTATTTTTTTGAATTTAACAAGAATACTCCAAAAATTAAACTTGGGATTTGGTGTAAAATTGTTAAACGTATTTAAATAAGGAGTTAGCGTGCAATATAACTTGGATTGGGCTTGATGGTAGCATATGAGGAATTAGAGGGGGATAAGTGTAATTATCTAATTGTATGTATATGTGTGGTCTGGCAAGAGAGAGATTAGAAAAGAAAAAAAAATGACACTCTGACCGACTCTCTCTCTCTCGTCTATCGGCTCTCTCTCTCTCTACTCCTCCCACCAAATTTCAGCCCCAAATCCTCAAACCCTCTAAAGATCCATCAACAACACCACGTACATACGCTATTGGGACTGGGAAATCGTGTGGGGAAGCTCTGGTTCAATGGAACTCGAGATTTGGAGAGCTAGGATTTTCTTGGAGCCAAAAATTTGGAGTCTAGCACGCGAGGTAGGGGTTTCTTCATCCTCTTCACATATTTCGTGTTCGGGAAAATCTGTCACAAAAAATATTCAATTTCGTACTCTACATCCACGAATTTTTTGACAGAGTTACACATCTTCAAATTTCACGAAACTTTTCTGGAATGTCCCTCTATGAGTTGTATACGTTGTGTAAAATTTTCAGATCTAAATTCTATTACACCCTAGCATTTATTTATTTATTTATTTAGAAGTTTTATTGTCGTTTTGATTGGGTGTTATGGCCGAATCCTAACCAATTATTTTGAGCACACTATGGGCATTATTGACAGGATAGTAACTTTCGGAGTGTAGGACTAATTTTTTTTGAGTAAATTTAAAATTTTTTTGGGAAAATTGTAGGACTAATTTTTGGTCACTAAGTTATATAAGGTTAATAATATAGCTTTGTATTAGAAAATACTTCTTTATTAGTTATCAATTTTCAAATTGTCAACGTGGCCTTAAATCCATTTAGCTATTTTAGTGGGGTGAAACATAGTAGTGGGTAGTTAATAGAATTCCACTTTATTATTAGTAGATATTGATATTTTGTTTAGGGTTATCATTAAGTGTATTTTTTTTTGGGAGAGCCCAACAGTTCGAGGTTTTCGTGGGTGGTCTCCTTTGTCTTTGTCTTTTCCGAGGTAACGATTCTTCATGGGTTTCTTTTCTTCCACTTCTGTCTTAAAGTTAACAGAGTAATGGAGATCAGCTTCTAGCAAGTATTAAGAGTTGGTTTTATTTATATATTTATATTTATACACACATATAAATATATATATATATATATTCCACTTTATTAGTAGCAGATATTGATATTTTGTTTAGGGTTATCATTAAGTGTATTTTTTTGGGAGAGCCACCAAGAGTTCGAGGTTTCCGTGGGTGGTCTCCTTTTGTTTTTCTCTTTTCCAAGGTAACGATTCTTCATGGGTTTCTTTTCTTCCACTTCGGTCTTAAAGTTAACAGAGTAATGGAGATCAGCTTCTAGCAAGTATTAAGAGTTGGTTTTATTTATATATTTATATTTATACACACACATATATATATATATATATATATATATATATATATATATATATATATATATATATATATATATATATATAGATAGATAGAGAGAGAATAGGAAGTAAATGGGTAAATATGTGAATTGATGTTTTGTGTAGGTGATAGTGGGGCCAAGAATCAGATTGTGCATGTGTGTGAGATTGGACCGAGTGAAGGAGATACTTGTCTAGTTCTCACCTTTGTTAATTGAAGAAGTTAATTTAAGAAGTTAACTATATCATTGTTTTGGAGACTTGAAGGGTAGTGTTTTGGCTGGACATGAATTGGAACAAATGTTCTCTTTTAAGTATAGTTTATTCAATGAAAATAGAGTTCTCGAAAGGGTAATAGGTTGACTACTGATGATTAGTTCTAGTTAGGATTAGGCTAGACTTTGGTTAGTATTTTAACTTGTACAGTTTATATTTAAATTAGATAGTCATTTCGGTTGTTTAATTTATCTATAGAGGTTAGGCTCTTTTTGGCATGTTCGAGTTGCATTAATTTTGGACCGAGGTGGGTGGTTAATCATGTTACGTATTTTCGAACTCGCCATGTCCCTTGAATTATTCTTTTGGAAAAAAAAAATTATCATTTGGTTATCAAAAGTGTGAATTGTTTATATTTGATCTTTTAATTGGCATGCGAAAATAATATTCTTTTGGTGAGAACTTGGTGGATATTGATGGGAACATTTATTATTGAAAGTCCAGGGAAATTAATCCTCTGTGTGCGGGTGACTCTGGCCATTAGGGAAGAGACTGTGTCCTAGCTAGTGACCTTAATGCTCAACGGCTGATTTTCGCCAGATCGTTCTTAGGGAAAAGTTCCACGGGCTGCCTACTTGTAGTGACTCTAAGTTTCGATATTGGATCCAATTTTTGAGAGATATGTTCACAGGCACTTGGTACTATTGGTTGTGGTTCCCCATTGTTGTTTGATATCATATTGTGATCACCAAAAAGACTTGTTATTGGTAAAAATGATTTATTGATATAATTTATTGATTTGTTGTACACCTCGCACGCCAAATTATATTTACATGCTAAAATATTTTTATTCCTGCTTTAGAACTTTATTTATTATACATGATTTGCCATTCACCGGAGCTTGTCACTGACGGATTTAATCCACCATCATTTTTAGGGAAATCAAGCCGGTAGATGAGGACTCTGGTGGCATCTTGGGGATTACTGTGTCGACCTCCATAGGATGTTGCATTCAAGATTTATTATTTTATTTATTCGCTTATGCATTTGTTAAACCTTTTTGATACATCGCATTTTTGTTATCACTGGTTAATAATTTTATTTTTTTTATTGATTGGTTCATGGGATGGTGTTCCCCATGATCATGTTGAGACATATTTGAATTGATTTCGTTAATAAATAAATAAAAAAACAAACGTTTAGTGGTCTGTGCCTTATTATATTTTAGGCTTCGTGTCCACGTGTTAGCCTTGCGGTACACGGCCGGTCATTTCCCATTTTGGGGTGTGACAAATTCCTTGAAACGATGTGCAGAAAAGTCACGCACCGTGCTGTGCTCTGTTTTGCTGTCTTTCTGAATCTGTGTTTTTGGCCTTCGGTTTTTAGTGTGTTAGACCTGGTAAACCGCCTCCTTATTTTCTGAGATTTTTATATAATGTTTATATATGAGAATACTAGGTCGTGTCCAAATATTTGAGCAAAATATGAAGGGGTTATTTTTAAACAATTCTCGCACCAAACAGCATTCTGAGAATCTGGAAATCTGGGCAGATTACGGGAGCTGAGTATTTCGTTGATTTCGTTGTAGTTAACAAGTCTATTGGGTATAGGCCCTCATGTATCTAAAACCCTGATAAGTTAGCATCATTTTAGTGTTGGAATCATTGAAAAATATTGAGTATGCGATTTTTAATGGATTTTGGAACACGAGGCTCTTTTGTTGCTGTTTCGGCTCAAATATGGATTTCACCAAACTTATTTGGGGTACCTAGAGAGCTTGCAAATTTATGAGATTTTTTATAGTAGATACGTTCTTGAGTCTACTGTATTTTGTAAAATTTTAGGAGATAGATTTGAAGTACAAAAAAATAGGAAAAAGGTTTTACTAGACTGTGGTAATGAAACAACAGTGCTGACAGCATTGTCGCATCTTATGGGAATGACCATATTTTTGTTTAGGAAGCTTGAAACTTCAATCTTCCTTTTGATTTAGAAACTAGACTCATATACCTTCAAAATTATGTAAGAAGTCTGTCTTATCTTCTTCTCGGTAATAGCAGTTTTAGATTCAAAGTTGGTGTTCTGCTGAAATTGCAACCTTGGGTTTTAACTTTGAACAAGCATATCTTAGTCACCCGGACTCCGAATAGGGTAAATTTTATATCGTTATCGATGTACTGAAAGTCTTCTTTTTAATGGTGGTGGTTTCGATATCAAATTTTGAATCTATAGAAAGTTGTAGCCCATTGACGAGGGTTTGGTTGTTAAACTCAAGGTTCTAAATACCGTATCGGAATGAGTACCGATTTTCCTATCAGTACGGTACGGTAACGGTACCGGTCAATACTGGGTACCGTATTGGGTTTGTTGCAACTATATATATATATATATATATATATATATATATATATATATATATTGAGAGAGAGGGTTCAAGAGACACAGAATATGACATTTTCAATCCCATTTTCTTAAATCCACTTAATCTATGTATATTTAGTACATACTTGTTGTATTTGATGTTTGGTAGTGATAGAAGTTGAACCCATGCATCACAAACCCTTTTTAAAAAACATACCCTATTTTTTTATAATCTCCCTGTTCAGAAATCATAGTTTTTGGGTCACACCAATACCAAATTAGAAAAAATGTGTAACTACAATGTTGTAGATCTTGAAATTCTCTTAAATTTTGATATATAACTTGCCTTAATCGGAGTTCGGAATAAAAAGTTATGGTTGAAATACGGTGGCAGTTTTGTTCTGTCCGCTATTTTCCAGTACCAGCCGGTATTCCCGGTATTTTCCAGTACAGCCGGTATCCAGCCAGTACCGCCTTTTATTGAACACGGTACGGTATTGAGGGTCCTTGGTACCGTTTTTATAGAAAACCGGTACGTACCGGCCGATACGACACAGTATTGATAACCTTGGTTAAACTCCATTCCGATTTTTTTGAAGTTATGATACATCTCGACTTTACTACTAATTGTGGGCATGTTTAGGCATTTTTGAACACACTCGTTGTATATGTGGGTACTTGTGGGATATGGGGAGATACTTGTTGAGTATTGTATGACACGTGGATGCATGGAGGATACATAGACTTATGTATGATGTGCGAGTGTTTATGAGTTGTTTATGTATGTAAATGCTATGATATGAATAGTAGCTACACTTGTGATATTGACTAGTGCGAGTTGACGACTTGTTATCTAAACTTGGAAGAGGGAAACTTATCATGCTTGAATAAATGGATGATACTGAAATTGTGATTACGAAGTTATTGAAAAGAAAGGAAGAGAATTGGTGAATGTTTAGTGTGACCTTGATGGTGTCTCAAAGATGGGTTTGTGATGGTTGTTATATCTGGCTATTGGGTCTTGAGAAAAATCTTGAAGTACCGTGGTAAAAAAAAAAGAGTCGCGCGGAGTTATGGGAATGCTTTAGCGGATAGACTAAAGTTCTTGTCATGCGGGGTGATTAAGATAGGTGTGAGGGATGGGTAATCTAGCAGTAGTGATGAGTATTATGCCTAGAAGTTTATTTATAAAATCATGAAATGTATAATTCATCATTATCGTTATGCCTTGCTTATGCATATATCTATTTGTTAAAGAAACCTTTACTGGGCAAAGTGACTGCTCACCCCTTTGTCCTTGTTTTCAGGTACTAGCCAGGGACCATAATTTGGAGTGCTTGATGTGCTTGGCCATTGATAGCATGACATACATCTTTTTTTGTAAAAACTTTATCAATTTGCAAGACTGTAATATTCTAAGACCTTAATATGGGATGTGGGTACCTAAATCAGTGGTGTCATTTATTATGACTATTGAGGTCGTGAGGTGATCTTAGACTAATAAGAGTTTTATTGAGGTATTCCACGGAGAAAATCTTTATTTATTTATGTTAAAAAAAAATTCAAGGCGTGAAATGCTTTGTCCATGTATGGAATCGCAAGTTATGGAATAACCTAAGTTCCATAACTTAGGTTATTCCGCACCATCTCTCTCTCTCTCTCTCTCTCTCTCTCTCTCTCTCTCTCTCTCACACACACACACACACACACACACTCTTTTTATGCATTGTGCCATAACCAAAGAGACTAGTTTTTTGTTTTTCAAAAACTTATGTCAAATAGGATCTACAACAATAACTGACTTATTGGACCTATAAATAGCACCTTAAGGGTCACAGTATGATGTATAATTAAGGTTAAGAATGTCATTGCCACCTGGGAACTTCCTCTCTTTCCAACTTTAAGTTGTAAGAAACCCACATAGAAAAGTCATGGTAGCACTTTTTCCTCTGGCAGCATTAGTCATCTTCATAGGACTAGCTCTGTTTTTCCCCGCTTTGCTAAAGCTATTCTTTGTTAAGCAAGAGCCCTCAAACATACCCAATGGAAACACATGACATAATTAATGCAAAGGGATTGGATCGTACCATGCCTTCACTTTCATTTTTTGCACCAAAAAGAAGTAGGTAGTACTACAAAAGAAAAGGAAAACTTCTTTTTTGTTCTTTGTAGTTGACTTCTTTCAAACAAGTTCATATCCATTTTACACTTCTGGATCCTCTAGTACTCCAAAATCCAAAACGATTTCAGTGATAAAGTTTTATTCATGTAATCAATTAGAGATTTGCCTAACTAGCTGTAGATCCTATAAACAATGATACCTATGCACAAAATCTCAAACATGTTCATGTAACAAGTCAGTGTGTCTCACTCTATAAGGTCGGGAGTTCAATAAAAAGTCACTTCCACACCATCTCGTTGATGGTGTACAGGCAACAACAACAACTATAACTTCAAATGCAAAACTCAAGTTCAAATTGTCATCAAGAACTTACAAAAATAGCAGCATTCCTTGATACCTTCAATGTGCAGAAATAACCTGTAAAGACCCAGAAAATTTAATTACTTTTTAAAAAATCACTTTTTGGAGAAGTTTCAATTTGGTCAATAAAAAGTCCCACTAATTGTTCCTTGGATTTTTCTAATCAAAATGGTATAATCGGAAGTTATTTTTGAGTAAGGCAAAGTCATCTTTCGCCCAATTCATTTGGAGAAAAATGTGCCCATTTTCAGTTTTGTACTTAAAGTGGGGGGATGAGATTTTGATAGAATTAGAATTTTAAAATTTTGTAAACGTCATTGTTTCCAAATGGGGGGTATTTCCTTATTTTCATAAATAAATTAAAGTAAAGACTCAAAATTATAGTCTTTACTTAAGTTTGGGTTATGAAAATAAGTATTGTGGTCACATATTATATACACAAGTCACATTTGGGTGTGTTGTAATAAGAGAATTATATTAGAAGTGTGTGGGGGTAGATTTGCAAAAAATGAAAACATTACACTCTCTCCCCCCCACCTCCACCCGTCGGCTCCTCTCTCCTCTCCTCTCTCTCTCTCTCTCTCTCTCTCTCTCTCTCTCTCTCTCTCTCAGCTCCTCCAAGCTCAAATTACTCCCTCTTCACTCAACCACTTCAAGAAACAAGACCATTTTCGTGTTCTACGCATCGTGTGGAGTTCGGGTTGCTTTGGATTCGCACCTGGAACCCAAGTTTCAGGATTTGAAGGTTTCTACACCTAGGGTTCCATTCATCTTCTATTTTCAAGCAAAACCTTGAGGTAAGGAAACAAATTACTACCTCCTCTAGCTATATACTTGTGATTTGTAGCATATATCTTGTTTTTGGCTTCAATTTCTTGGAAAACCATGTTTTCCCTCTTTGTATGAGTTTTTCTCACTTTCATTTTGTGATCTACAAAATTAGTTGTTGATTGATGAAATTGGGAGTGGAATTGACCTCCCTCCGTGTTTAATTGTTCCCTAGCATTTCTATTTTGAGTCTAAACTATCTCATTTGTGAATGGGTTGAAATTTCACACCTTAGAGGTGAAAATCTGCACAGTGTACTGTTCATAGGCTGCTGTCCATATTTTCCAGTTGCTGCTCCTATTACTTAGGTGGTTTCCAGCCACCCTTTGACGTCCGTTTGACCTCCAATCATCCGGAACTTCGTATGCTTTATATGTAGCAACGTGGTAACCCCAAAAACCATTTTGAAATCATTAAATTACGACTTTGACATGTGTTTTTATTGGACAATTCATTATACGTATCAGACAGAAGGCATATTGGATTGGTCAGCCATTTTGGCAAAAATTGTGGCATTTTAAAAGAAAGGGCACTTTGGTGAAATGAAATTTGAGAAATGGACTTATTATGAAAGTTTTAATGAAATGTTTGTGATGATGAGGTGTTTTACACCTTTGCCATCATTTGGTAAATTTTTTTTATAAAGGCACGCGGGGCCAATGGAACCCAGCAGAGGTAGGCGGGGCCTATAAATACCCAGCAAAGGCGCGCGGGGCCTATAGAACCCGGCAGGGCCTGCAAATACCCAGCAAAGACACGCGGGGCCTACGGAACCTGGCAGAGGGATTAAATCCCTATTACTAATGAAAATGACATTTTTCTTCAATGAAAGAAACGAGAAATGAGATTTTCGACTATCTATGGTGTTTTGTCGAAACTCGACTTGTGGACTTGGTTTTAAACTTGCATGAGTAACTTGGGTCGTTCTGGTGAAACAATGATGGAAACTTAGGTGGTGTTGAGTACTTGGAAATGAAAATGTTTTGAGTTACATATGGTATTTTGGTAACAATGGATACTTGGACACGGTTTTGGACACGTGGATACTTGTGGATGATTTTGACAAACTTAATGAACTAATGGGTACTCTAGGACACCTTGAAATCTTTTTGGACACTTGATATCACTTTGGACACGTGGGTACTTCTTGGACACGTATCCCTTGTTTTAGCTTTCGTTGTGTTCCTTTGAGCATCTCTTATTTTGGCAAACCACATCATGTGTATTCATCATATTTATATGTCTAGTGGTTGTAGTATGGTTTTCCCTACGAGCTAGTGAGCTCACCCTATCTTTCCTAGGTACACAACATGGAGGATGAGATCGAAAGCTTGTGAAGTGATGCATTATGTGAAGCTTATCCATGCATGAAGATATTTTTCCATCTCAAGTTTTGTATTTTGATAAATCGCAATGTAACTTTTGGTTATTCAATCTTCTAACAATTTGGACTTATGTAATAACTTATGGGACAATATTTGATTTCACCTTTGGGGCAAGGGTGCCCAAATACTTGATTTGCCAATGGATTAATGATGTCAATTTTGAATGGAAAGCTCTTTGGGAGGATTTATGGAAATATTTTATCATTTGCCTTATTAAGTGTAAGAAATTTCCTTTTTTTTTTTATTTATAAAAATGAGGGTGTGACATAACCCATCAACCAAGACAATGAAAACCCTAACTTTATACCGAGAGAAGAGACACAAATGGTGTTTGATACCTTTAGTGTGCTGGTCGTGGGTCGTGGTGTGGTCGTCGATTTTATACCGTGGTGTTTGATACCTTTAGTGTTCTTCTTTCTTCTTCTTCGTCGTCGATTTTCTTCTTCTTCTTCTTCGTCAGTCGTGACGTGGTCGTCGATTTGATGCCGTGGTGGAAGGATCGATTTCTTCTTCTTCTTCTTCGTGGGTCACGGTCTGGTTGTCGTCTCTCATAGTTTCTCTCTCTTCTCTGCAGATGCAACGTGAAAAATGAGAAGGGAGGGAAAAGTTTGGGGTTTTACCGGGTGACCCCTTGGCCTTGACCCTCAAAGGGTTCACTTTAATGGTTTGGCAGTGTGGGCCATTGGATTAACTCCAACAGCTGAGATTAGAAGGACCAAATTCCTCCCAAATCAAGGAGTCCGGAGGAGAAGGACATACTATATAGATATAGATATAGATATATATGATTAAGCATTTTTTTGGGGTTTGATAATTGGGGTTTGTGTTTCTGCATTGTTTATTAGAAGTTCAAGTTTTTGCTTTTGGGTCTTTCTACTTAAATGTTCTATTTGTTTAAATCTCAATGTACATACTTTGTGGATAATAGACCAGAAATTATTTAAATAATGTGGTCTCCAATCCTAGGTTTAATAAACAACTATAAAGAAAGTTTGAAGTAGTCTACTGGTGTGTTATACTGTATGGAATTAGGACATCAAAACACATATTGCTTTGTAAGTTACAAAAAAAAAAGGTTAGAACCTTCATTACAACATCTACGAACTTCATATGTTCCACTAAATCCCTTGATCCTTCCTAGAAATTGGATTGAACAAATGCTCCATTTGACAATAACTGCCTTTAACATTGACTTCTCACTTGATTCAAACCATTTCCAAAAATCTTCCGTAGCAAGCTCTTGATCCTTAAAGCTCTATCACCACAACTATCCAACACAAAACAAAATAAGCACTTATGTAGGATTAAAACTAAAATTTATTTGGGCCCAATACCAAACCATGCCTTATATCCCAATCAATTGGGGTCGGCTACATGAATCCTTTTTCTCCATTGAACTCTGTCAAGTGTTGCTTCATCGCTTAAACCTAGTGTACTCAGATCTTTGCGTACTACAGCATCTAATGTCAATTTGGGTCTTCCCCTCCCTTGTATGTTTCTACCCAAAGCTATCATGTCCACTCTCTTAACTATTGCATCCACTGGCCTACGATAGACATTCCCAAACCACCTTAGCCTATTTTTCCCGTAACTTCTCCTCTATAGGTGCTACACCTACCATCTTGCGAACTATTTCATTTCTAATCTTATCTTGTCTAGTCTTACCACACATCCACCTCAACATTCTCATTTCCGTTACACTTATCTTGTTCACTTGCTCCTTCTTAATAGGCCGGCATTCTGTCCCGTAAAGCATCGTTGGTCTTATGGCAATTCTATAAAAAAATTTCCCTTCAATTTTGTTGGTACCCTCTTGTCACACAGTACACCAGTAGCACTCCTCCATTTGGGCCCAATATATATGGTATATACTTATATAAGAGTCCTACGTGTTTTTGGGTCCCTATTTTATTGCATTTTTTGGAAAGGCCCAAAGCGGCGGACATTTAATTCAAATTGTAAAAGTGGACAAACAATATGGGACCGAGGGAGTGCTTTTTTACCCAAGTATTTTTCTCCTTTCTCATATTTAGCAACAACGTCATTTCTTAGAAGCTCCTTCATTTTAGCAATGCTTTTGCTTTTGTGATCACCCTTATGCTTATCTTTTTGGTCCTCCACTGAAGGTGGTAATGACAGGTTGGCAATGATAGGAATGCTCCCTGAATCAACTACTTTTGACCGATTCGTAGTCCTCGAGCAATTTCTTCTTTTATCTTCATTGAGAAAATGAAGTGCACTAATTTAGGTTCAAATTTGTGCAATCAAATCCACTTTCTTTCTCTCTTTGAATCTCAGCTGTTTGATCTGAAGCGAGGAGAAACAAAATTATCAAGATTTTAAGTACTTAAAATGAAATAACATTTTTCTTCATATGAGGGTTGTGAAATTATGAGAAATAAGTTGTTTCTTACCATGCATTCATTAGGAGCCAATCTTTTGATAGTCTGGATCATATAGAAAACACTCTGGTATGATTGGAATTCCATTTCCCTCAACTCTAGTTTTTCTTTGCTAGTTTCTCATATGACTACCCTTTTATTTTCGGCCTAGTTTGGCATCTTATTTGGTATGAAGGTAGGAAATGAGGGTCCAACTCTTACTCACCTTCAATTTGCTTATGACACTCTAGTTTTTTGCAATGCTTCTGTGGCTGAAATTCAAGTGGTCAAGAAACTCCTAGGTGATTTTGAGGAGATCTCTGGTCTCAAAATAAATTACCACAAAACCATCATGTGTGGTATTGGCTTGTCTGATACAGAAATTCAATCTTTTGCTCTCTCTTTTGGGTGCCAATCTCTTAAATTCCCTATCATATATCTAGGGATGCCCCTTGGGGCAAAACCCCAAATCAAAAGCCACTTGAAACCTGTAATTGACAAATTGAAAGCAAAGCTTGCAACTTGGAAAAGAAGATACTTGTCATTTGGGGGTAGAATTACTCTTATCAAGTCAGTGCTTTGCAGTCTTCCAATCTATTTTATGTCTCTCTTTAGAATGCCTAAAGCAGTGGTGAAATGTATTGAATCCATCCAATCTAAATTCCTCTGGGGTGGCTCTGATCTCAAAAGGAAACTCCACATGGTTTCATGGGTAAAAATCACTCAAGGAACAAATTCAGGGGACTTGGAATCAGAGACATAAGTTACATGAATGATGCTCTCCTAATGAAGTGGTGGTGGAGGTGTGGCAAAAAAAGAAGCTCTTTGGAGACAAGTTATCAAGGCAAAATATGACAAAGGGGACAACAAACTGGTTTCCAAACTCGATATTTCGAGAAAAGCTTCTAAGACACGGAAAGACATTATTGAGAAAAAGAGAAGAATCCCAACATGTTTTCCTTATTCATCGGTAAAAACAAAGATGGGGTGTTGGAGATGGAAAACAAATTCTATTTTGGGTGACCCTTGGTTGGGTAATCAAAGCCTAGCCGACGCATTCCCATCAATCTTGTAATTATATGCAATCAAAAGGAACTTCTTTGTGACATTTTGAAAAAGGAGGGCTCAACTACGTCAATGGGAGTTTGAGTTAAGAAGGAGGTTCTTTGATTGGGAATCGTCACGTGGAATGAGTTGATCACAATCTTGGATGGGTCCGATATTACGGTATCAAATGGTGCTGGCCGATAAAAACCGACATGGGGGACAACTCATCTAACATTTTGATTGTCAAATCTATGTATGAGATAGCTAGACCGAAACATCTTCTTCCAATTACGCTTTTTGATCTTATCCGGGGTAATGCCGCCCCTATAGAATTCAATGTTTTATGCGGATTTGGTACACTTGGGCAAGATTAAAACTCGAGTACCTCTTGAATATCGGGCTCATCAACAATGCAGATCAAGCGGTATGCAAATTCTGTTCCTCTCACCCGGAATCGATGGATCACTTCTCCTTTGCCAACGCCCGGGGGGTATGGTCCCCGTATTCTTTCATGGTGGGGGATCCAATGGGCCACACCAAATTCTGCACTTGGATTACTTTTATGGTGGAAGAGTAGCAACTTCAAAGAAGAAAAGAAACTTATTTGGGAAGTGCTTCCTATGGCTACTTTTTGGACAATCTGGAACACAAGGAATGCTTTGGTTTTTGAAGGAACTACTCCTAAATGGGATGAAGTCACTGAGCTTGTCAAAACTAGAGCGGCCCTCTGGATCAAATCCAGTACTGGTGGAAAAAACTTCTCGATTGATGATTTCATTTTCAGACTCAAAAGCATGGTGCAATCTCTGTGATCATGTAATCTGTCATGCTTTTTTTGAGTTGTGTCTTAAATTTTCTGTTGGTATCTTGCCAACTCTTTCTTTTGGGGTCTGAAGTGCTTTGTTCTTCTAGTGGGTCTGTTTCCCCTAGTGGTGCTTCGTTTTACTTTTTCCCTTTTAATCTTTGTTTCTCTCAGAGATTAATAAAATTTTGCTATTCAAAAAAGCTTCACAAACCGTTATTGCTAAATATGAATTCCCATGAACAGTTTTACTTGGCACCTTCCTGTGGCTGTTGCTGCATATTGCTAACGAAAAAAGCATTGCTGCTTGTTTCTCTTGTATGACTGCCCTTTTATTTTCAAGCTAGCTTCTCGAAAAAGCGAAGTTGGGCCTCATCTATTGTGTCAAGCTTCATGAACCCGTTATTGCTAAATATGAATCCTAAAAAATAGTTTTTCTTGGCATCCTTGTGCCTCTGTTGATGCATTTTGTTGAAAAAAAACATGGTTGCTAGTTTATCTTGTTTGACTAACCTTTTGTTTTCGGCCTGCTTTGTTGAAAAGGTGAAGTCGTGCCTCATTTATTGAGTTAAACCTAATGAACCCGTTGTTGCAATAGGTGCTAGTTATAGTCTTGCTGTGGGTTATACACTTTTACTAACAACTATGTATGTCCTTGGTGTTTGCAAACAAGCAGGTCAATTGACTTTTTTTCTTTATTTTAGGTCATTATAAAAAGAAGGTCTTTACTGCTTCACAAAGTCATCTTGGTGTTTGCAAACAAACAAGACAAGGTATGTTACGCAAGTAGTTTCATTGTTGTCTTTTGATTTCTATTAAGTACTCATATTTAGGCATTGTTGTATTATAGCTTGTTTGAGTAATAGAAGACTGGGTGTTCTTTGTATACTTCACTTCAAATCACACTGCATTGTTTGCTATTTGATGCTTATGTTTTTAATAAAATTAAATTAAATTTCATTTTTTAGCTTTAGTTTTTGTCACACCCTCGAAATTCAATGACTATTACAATAAGAAATTCCACGTGGGCGATCAACAAGTCCACGGGCCACGTCAAATTCCAAGTTGTCTAATAATCAAAGTCAGCATCAAAAGGGGTAGAATAGTCTATGGTTACCCATTCCCCAAACCAAAATACACAAGTCTAAAAGTTATTACAGATGCGAGTAAAAAGATTTAATATGAATGAGTTACAAAATCATCTCTTCAAAATTGTAAACTCAAGATGATGAGGTAACTCCTCTTTAAGCTTTCAAAATATGCATGCAATCACTTCATGCACACCCAAGTCATGCTCTTTGCTAGGTACCTGAAAAATGATAGGTTGAGCTTCAAGCCCAGTAGAGGAACGTCTACCAAAACTAAACACAATGAAAAGCAGATGCGAGATGAGACATGAGTATGAAGGTTAAATAAGATAACCAAGATTTTACAAGAGTCCAACGAGGCACATATAACTTTATAAATCCCTTGTTATCACCCAAGTGTGCCCAAAGCGTACCCGACATGTGTCCTCTCTCATAAGTGTCTAATTTGTCCGATGTGTCGCGTCAACCATTTTATTTAAATCAAATCCTTAGAAATTCCTCGCGACACGTCCATAGGACGGCCCAAGTATTATTTCGGGCTATCTTTCGACCCCGTATAATCTTCCCCTTGGCCAAGGTATAGTTCCTCGTGACACGCCCATAGAATGGCCTGAGTATCATTCCGGGCTACCTTTCGGCCCCGTATCAAGAGTTTAAAGTTCTCATTTTAATTTATGTTCATTGGTTTCGCACAAGTGTCATCATATCACTCATACTTCGGATCTTCAATTTACATATATCAAGTGTGTGACCATGTAGGTGTCGTACAAAAATCAAGCCGAGCCACCAATTATACTAGGATAGGCTAAGGACGAGTTATTCAACAAGTTGTGAGATGTAAGAGATGATTACGCCAAGTAATAACACAAACAAGCGACCGAAATCGATGAAAACAAGTTTTGGTGAAGTGAAGGGGGGAGTGGATCGATCCACTTTAGGAGTGGAGCAAGACAGAAGGTTGTGGATTGATCCAAGTGATGAGTGGATCGATCCACTGTGAAAGTGGATCGATCCACTTTGAGAGTGGATTGATCCACTATGATCCGAAACGCCATCAAAAGGTTTTGGATCGATCCAACCCAAAAGTGGATCGATCCAGAGACCATTACAAGCAGATTTTTTACAGCAACAAGGGGATTGCAATGGGCTCCAAACCAAACATGTTTATGATAAAAAAAAATCAACACCACAAGCTACAAGAGGGTATTGCAACAACTAGTTTACATAGGACAACAACAACAAGCATTCATCAACCTCCAATCAAATCCATGGAACTAGAAAATGGGTTTTTCAAGAACATAAAAGGGAATGATCAAAGATAAGTATAATCTACACATCACACACTTCAAAACACTTAGTAATGGTAGAAATTTCCCTACCTCAAGGTTTAGAAGTTTGTGAACAAAGGATGAGCAAAACCCTTGCCTTCTCTCCAATACTCCAACCGAATCTCCTCCTTCCGGAATGAAATGAACCAAACCCGGGCTTCCAAACACGTGTAGGAGGCTTGTGTGAGCAAGTATCTTGAAGGAGTTAGGGATTTGAAGTGGGATTTGAGGTGGAGGTGGAAGAATTTTGGAGAGGAGCAAGAGGGAGAGACACCGGTGGTTTTTTAGAGAGAGAGAGGTGTTATGTTTTGAAAAAAAATCAGCCATATACTTGTATATACACCCCTTAGATGCACTATACCCCCCCTTAAGTTTCAAATGCATTTTAAAAACGCCCCCAAGCATATACTACCATCAAATTGGCCACTTTACTCTAATTTCAATTTCTCACAACTCTCCAACTTTTTTTTAATAATAACTAAATTAATTAAAATCTACGGGTCTCTATAGTTTTGGCATTGAATTATTGTCTCTCTACTAGTCACATAACTAATTTTCAAATTTGGTTTGATTACATATTGCATGGCTCCAAAAAAAGAATATTTTCATCCATACCCATATCCTAACGTTGGAGGAGATGATGAGGGTACATTACTGTGAGAATTCAGTACTTAGTGAGGTATGAAAACATAACTAATTGAATGGTACATGTTATTTGAGGAGTTATTTTCATTTGGCATGTTCTGATCTTGTTTTCTCTCTATTTAATATGCTAGATATTGCCAGCATTTTTCCTTGTCATAATATACTTATCGAACTCTAGCACTCTTGATTTCTTTGAATATCCTGTTAGTTTCCCTAATTATGAGACTTAGCTGAGAATGAATAATTTTTTGCTATTTATTTCTGTATCTGACCATGTTTTGCTGGTTTTTCTATTTATCAGAGTGCATTTTATACATGTATTCATCTCAATTTATGATATGTTGCATGTATTTCATGGTAATTCATTTTATTCATTTAGTAACATGCTTGCACCGGGGTTCTTGACCAAGACAACACAAGGATACGAAAGGTTAAAGCAAAAAAAGTTGCAACAAAACGTAGTAGGAATGCGTGCTGCTGGAATCGAGGACATGACAAACTTCTTCTTTCAGTCAAATGAAGATAGTAAAGGTAAAGGTACTGGTAAGACAGAAAAGAAGATTGGGCATGGAGATGGTGATGAAGACTATGAACCATTCAATGGTGAAGAAGGGCAGAATTCTGATGATGAAAATGATGATTCCTCCAGGTATCAAGCGAAAAAGGTAATGGATGTTATCTGTTGGTTGTACTTCAAGTTATGTATCGAGCTCTGATTATGGTTTTCATTGCATTTTTTTTAATCGGCAAACAAAAATGGTTAAGGACAAACAAAAATAGGATCTACACCTTTGCCCAACACAAATAAATGCACCTTTTTCTTTTGTCCCTCTTTGTCCCTTTTATGAGAGAGAGAGAGAGAGAGTAATAAGAAAATATACATCATACCTTTGTCCAAATGGAATGATCATTTTGCAAAGAAGCTTGAACTAACTGCTGAAGTGCACAACGCGTGCTAGCAGTTGGATTTTCATCACTCCCATTGCAAATTTATCCAGAAGGTACAAGAAAAAGAGGGGGGCAGGTTTTGAATGGTCAAGGTCCAATTCAAGCAGAACATCATTATCAATGCAAATGCCTGCAGTGACCCCCCATGTAGTCAGAGTTCACTAGTCCATTCACGTCCAAACCTGGTGTGTAAGAAGCGTCAATCTTTAGACCATTATCCACAGTTCTAGCTAGACAGCTCAAATCCTTGGTTTCAGAACTCAGAACCTCAATGTTGACACAAATTCTCAGGACTACGATATGAGAATCTTGGGTTTCATCAGTTGAAACTTGACCGATGGAACCTTTGGCTAACATTGGCTCTTGTTTAGATCTCCACTTCCTACCACCAATGTTATCAATTGAACCAGCAGAGTACCTTCCAAAGGCTTGGTTCTTTCTTGAGATTTCTATGTATCCTTCAGAAGATGTTCCAACTTCCAACAATATCAAAAGGATCATAGGAGGACTTGGGATGCGGTCTCTCTTTCTTGTTCTGCGTAAAGTTCATCAAATCCACTTCGATACAAGGAGTGAACTATTTAAGGACACGTCTCAAGGAATTCTGTTCTTCAACCAATAAACTGAGAATACAATTTAGGACTACTACTGAATTGTAGAGGGAGTAAACCAACATAATGCATGAAACTGTTGCTTGCTTCAGTTTAGTTTTCTTATCGTGGGCCAATGGCATCAATTTAGCAAGCCATATCTTTAGAATAAAATTTAGGATTGCTACTGTTTGTTTTTTATTAAGTCTATGAATTTTGTTTTTGGATCCAACTGTATTTGGGGCTATACTTCTCCAAATCTTCTCATTGTGCCCATGAATTGCTTCCTTTTTTTATTTGTTTTTTTCAGGTGAAAAGTATAGGTGCAAGAAAGAAGAATGGTTGTTCTACTGCTCATGAAGAAGGCATCAGCCCCCAGGAAGTAACCCAAGCTTTGCAGCTTCCCACCTCATCTACTGAACAAACAAGGTCTGAGAAACCCAAATGTAAAATAGGCCCAAAGAAGCTGAAAACCATTGCTATAGATGGAGATAGTCGAGTTGAAGTTCTATTCGATGAATGTGGTCTACCCATCGGTGATGGATAAACGAAGTTATCTTCCTTTTTAGGACCTCTAGTGCGAGAGGTTGTACCCTATACACTTTCAGATTGGATAAGACTTCCTACTGGGATGGCAGAAATCTTATGGCAATCTATCAAGGTAAAGTAAATGTTGAAGTTTAATTCTTGTGGCACTATATATGATGAAATTCATTTGTATTACAAATTGCATTTCAGGCAAGATTCAAGTTAGATCAAGAATGAGAGAGACAACAGGTTTTTAAGCAAATGGCTGAAGGTTGGAGAGCCTCTAACTCAAGATTAGTCACGAAAGTAAGAGCCGCTAAAAATGAGGAAGAAAGGCTACGACTCTGACTCGATTGTATCAAATTAGTCCACGATTGGAATGATTTTGTGGAGTAAAATACTAGTAAGAAATTTCAAGTATATACAACTTCGTATTGGTTTAAAAAAATTATTAGAAATAAAAGAATCTGTTATTGAAGAATCAGGGCCGGCCCTGTGAGCAAGCAAGGTAGGCCCGGGTTTGTGGCCCACCAAAAATAGCCTATTTTTAGGGCCCCAATTAGGTATATATATGTTTTTAACAAGTAAGAAATATATAATGTTGCACTACAAGAAATAAACAAGCATTTGGCATAGTGCAAAGGTTTGTGTGTTTCCTAGTAAATGCCAGGGTTCAATTCCCATAAACACTTCTTTTCCTTTTCTACCTTCTCTTTCCCTTTTCTTTTTTTGCTACCATAGACAGTTTTTTACCTTCTCTTCCTTCTTTTTTTTCACCCTTTCAACTACATCCTTATCATTTGTTGATTTTTTTTTTAAATTGCCAGTGTAGTAATTAGGGAAAAAATAAGTAAAACAGTTCGTGCATATTCATAAAATGTTCTCATTCCCCATTTCAATTGATTTTTTAATTCTTTCAATAAGAATAGACAATTATGACCAAAAACTATTTTTTATTAACATGAAGACACAAATTACAAAAAAGACAAAATATGGAGTATTTATCATTTGAAATATATATTGGTTCTTTAATTTTTTTTCACTAGAAAAACATAAGGCCCTGGTTTATATTTTCGTCTGGGACCACGAAAATCTCAGGGCAGGGCTTGTGAAGAATGGATATGATTTGAAATTATGATTGAATAGGAGAAAAATGATGGTTTTAAGAAAATCAGAAGGAAAACGCTCCCGCATACTATGACCCGCAAAGGATATGCACGGTTGAGAAGTGAGCTGGTAATATCATTGATTAAGTTTCTAGTGTATACTTCCTATTAACTAGTAAAACCAAGTGTATTTCTAATCGTGTATTTGTGATTGTAGAAAGCAAAAGGTCCAAATCCCTCTTTTGTTACTCGAGTGAAAGTTTGGACTGAGGGACATAAAAGAAGGAAGGGTGCCCGAATCAACACCAAAGTTGATCAAACAATTGTGAGAACATTCATATTTTCCTTTAGAGTTTTTTGAATCTGTTGTGAAGGGTGCCCAAATCAACACCAAACTTGATCAAACAATTGTGAGAACATTCATATTTTCCTTTAGAGTTTTTTGAATCTATTGTGAATCTACATTTAGGCTGCATTTTGGGAGTTTTTTGGCTGCAATTTAGGGCTGTACCTTGGATTTTTTTTGGCTGCATTTGTTCTGCATTTTGTGAATCTGATGGACCATCTACGCAAGGACTAACTACGCCCATTGTTTCTCCTACAGTACATGTATTTTCGATTTAAGAGTTCAATTTGGAAATATATATAGAGAGAGTTTTCTACTGAAGTGAGCTGAAATTTCGTTAACCTTCGTTTATTTGTGTTATATTGACTTGTTGGTAAAGATTGTGAACCCCACAAGTAATGCCAAGTGCATGTTGCTAGATTGGATGGGGACACAAGAAGCCGTTGCTAAGGGGCGTTTTTCTTCAAGTGATCCAAATGCACATGTTCATCATATTCCGATTGGACAAAATGCGATGACGCTTTGGGTGGATGCAGAAATGAAACATGAATGAGTATATCTGTGGAGGCCTACGGCTGATATGACCTATATCGACGAATCTCTAGGAAGTACCGTCGCATGGCCAGCTAAAAAAGTTATTTTCACCTCTTCACCATACCAATATTCTTCTATTCCCTTTTTTATATGGAGAAGGAAATATTTGTCTAATTGCTAGATTTGACACTTGACTGATTAGCATTGAATTGGTGCATAATGCTCATATAGCAAAGTTATTGTTTGTCCCTGAGTCAAGTAATATTATAACCTCAAAATTTTAGTTCACAAAGTCTCGTGTTCTTGAGTGTCTTGGGAATCTGCTGCTTAGGCCAACTTCAGAGCGACTGATTCTCTCGAATCAGATGAATTTTTGTGTCATCTTGTTAGACATCATAGGTGAATTTATTTGTACTGCACAGCATCAGAAACTATTTGTAGAAACTGTTATATTTCACATGGCTCGTGCCAATGTTAGAATAGTGACACTGCTTAAGTTTTTAGTACTAGTTGCCGATTTCGGGTTACTTAAATCTTTGTATTTTGCTGCATTCCATTTAAGGTTTTAGTGGTTGTAGTTCATTGGCTTTGTGTGGTACATGCCGCCTGTTGAATAATGATTTTGTTTAGGGTTTAATCACAACCCATATGTTTTTTTCTGTCTTTTGTGCGCTGAAATCTACATTATCTTGATTCCATCCACACAAACAGTCAAGGCTTGCTGCATAACTTATCTACCCAGCTTCTTGTTTCTTATCTTATAGAGTAAACGAAAAGGTATCACCATTCAAGGTACTAAAAGCATCAAAATATTATAGAGATCAGATTTAGTTTATTTGCTTGTCATCTGAGATATCACTCCCTGATCATATCTAGCCATGCATTGAATCTACAGTTTTTTAAGTTGACGGCATTGATACAGGCCTTAACATATGGCACTCTCTACCTTATTTTGGAATTTCAATCCATATTTTTGTCAAGGAAACACAAGTCCTCAGAAAGGGACTTGCACGCGCGTTTACTTTGTGTTCCTAATATTATGTTCTTGGTCATTCTTTGTTTAATTGTACTTCAAAACCGACTCCTGAGTCCTAATGAGCTATCTTGCTACCAATTGATGCCCGGTCCTAACTTGCAGGGGATATTAGGTTGGATCCTGCTAGCACTTTCTCTTTTTTTTTTTTTTGGTAATTCAGCTTGAAATTAAAAAGAGTTAAGCAAATGTACAACCTACAAGGGGCATACCCCAGGGAGGAAAAAATCAAAATAAAAAAAAGGAAAGAAAATTGCATGTTCGCCGACACAACCTGCCGAGGTGGGAAAATATGAAAACCAGCTCAACTCGCTGGAATAGGAATACGTACGTTTAATGCAAAATGGTGCACTGCTAACGTAACGCACAAAGGCACACTGTCCTGGTGTTGGACCTTGAGGTGTTGTTTTCATCCATGAACGTTAAATACAGTGGGCCCACTAAAAGTGGACCCCATTCCTTTTCCCAATTGCTTTTCGTGTAATTCCAAGAGAAAGGAACCGCTGGATATGGATATGCTTTTCTCGGTGCAAAGAAGCTCAGTGGGAAAACCCACTTTACGTTTACGTAAAATATACCCATGGTGGGCCACGTGATTTGAATATTGACCGTGAATGCTGCTACTACCACAGAGGGCTACAGAAGCTACCCTTTTTGACTCTCAAGTGATGCCCAGTTGCATGGGGAGAATGTGTATCACTCTCCCTTCTTCTCCAGTTGGAACCGAATAATTTTAGGGGGAACTAAAAAGTACGAATACAAAGCAGACCTTAATTAACCGCATGGATAAACCTCCGGTAAGGCTTGGATGGTGGATGGAGGAACCCAACTGTGGTAAGAGAGCTTCAATCTACAATGGGACCGATCCAGGCATGGACCCATCTTCCGTTGC
Source organism: Vaccinium macrocarpon (assembly GCA_022606695.1). Classification (NCBI taxonomy): domain Eukaryota; kingdom Viridiplantae; phylum Streptophyta; class Magnoliopsida; order Ericales; family Ericaceae; genus Vaccinium; species Vaccinium macrocarpon. The sequence goes on along the minus strand of CM040180.1, from coordinate 22,179,090 downwards.
GAAAACCTCTGATAGCTCTACCGAAAGAACAAGCACCCCACAGTACCTCATCATACCATAACCAAACAGGACTTGCTCCCATCGCCGGACACTAACGTCGCTTAGCTAGAATGGTTGGATTGAGACAAAGGATCCTGGTGGGTAAAGTACCTCCGTAGCATACAGAAGAAAATGTTAGCAAGATGAGAGGGAGAGTTGTCGTGGATACTGATCCAGAAAGTTGTAAAAGCTACAAAGTAGCTTTTTGTGTACACCATCTGAAGATGGGTTTGTGATCTTGAGAGAGAGGATGACGAGCACCAGAGACGAGCCCCATTTTAGAAGACGACCCATTGAAGACTCAGATCCCTTGAATAGAGGATCCTCTTGGACAGATAGACCCATGTTTGTGGGGAGGTGAACGAATTTACCTCTGATAAACATAAAACCAACCAGATTTGAACGATATATTATTCTTTTCACAAGGAGGAATTATTTATAAGCTGGATACAAAGGAAAATAAGGAAAGCAAATAAAATCTAATTATTCTACCTACCTAATTTGGTTTGATTACAATCTTCCTAATTGATTACAAGCTTCCTAACAATATACGTGCTACCATAAACAATAATTGTTTCCAACAAATCCTTTGAACTTTTCACATAGGTTAATGAGAGAACTTCTATAAGCATAGTAGCAGACTAGTTTCTATGTAGTGCTGGCCGTAAAAGGATTAGTGTTTATATAGTTTCTCTACTTCTTGCGTATGATATTGCATAGTATAGTTGATTTCAGTAACCACCGCTGCATTGGATTTATAATTTTCGAGCATTTTATGGTTTCTGAACTTTGCATTTTAGTTGTTATTTCAGCAACTTTGCATAACATGGTTTTTGCACTCGTTTTGATTGGAAAAACATTGTATGTAGGTCGACTGGTTGAAGAGAAGATCAATATTCGCCCCTTTTTTGCTCAAGAAGGAGATTACGATCTTGCTAGCTAGTATTGGTTGGAAGTGATCAAGTGATTGCATCAAAGGGGCACCATTTTTGTATCAACATATGTAGTTGGGCAACTTTGTTTTAAGATATTTGAATGCCTATTCTCTCTTTGTCAATGTTATATAACTAGCTACTAGCTTCTATTTAGACTAGATGAAGACTTAGTTTGTATGGAACAATGTGTTAATAGGTCTTTCTTTTTGGCAATTCGGCTCGACTATTGATTTTTGTGTTTCTTTTCCGATAGAGTGAACGGTAGGATTATCAAATATAGTGATTATACCGGGAAAACAAAAAGAATCATCACATATCACAAGTAGCATTCATTGGCTGTTGCAATAAATTTTTTAAACATAGGAAATTTTGTATTGTATAAAAGATTGTTTATGTCTAACAATATATGAGTGTTATAAAAGGTCTCCCATTGATTGCATTTAATGAACGCTATGAAAGATTGTTTGTGCATAATATTAAATGTGTTATGAAAGATCTCTCATATATAGAATGTTTTAAACGCTATAAGATGCCTTCAACTTATAGCAAGCAAAAAATGATATAAAAGATCTCCCATGTATAGCATGTTCTGAAAGTTATAAAATGTCTCTTACTTATTATAGCAAGAAATGAACGCTATTGAAGATCATGACTTTTTATAACAGTGGTTACCTTAATGTTCTTAAATTGTTATCTAATGCCTATTATAGCATTTTTCAAACGCTATAAAAAGTGTTTTTTTTGTTGTAGTGTAATGGGTGACGGGTCATGACCAAATGACCAAAAGATATAGGTTGTAACTCTACATATTAGTGTGGCTCCTGATAGTTATACAGACTACTTTCCACATAACAGAAACATAAGTTGGGTTCTAGTTGTTGGAAGATTGTTGGATGAGGGAAAAGTAATTGCCTTAACATGACGAAGAAGTGTGCTTTCTAGTAAATATACAGGCTACTCGCTACATTGAGAAAATAGATGTTGCTCTTAACGGGAAAACCAATTGTTTCTGTCTAAGCAGAAAGTAACAACCGTAACTTCACAAATATGTGTGTTTCTTAGTAAGTTCATAGACTACTGGCCACACATTGATAACATGATTAGCTTCTAGCTTGTGAAAGATCATTGACCGCATGAGTAAAAAGTAATGACCCTAACTCGAGAGAGAAGTGTGGTTCCTTTTACTTATAGACTACTCGCCAGTTAGAGAAGACATAACTTGGCTCCTAGTGGGTAAAAAATCTTTGACAGAAATCGCGGGAAGTAATGACTAATGAGGGAAGGGTCATTGGCCGCATGAACTAAAAGTAAAGGTGGTAACTCTACATAGTAATGTGGCTCGTAGTAGTTATATGAACTACTGACCACATAACGAAAAACATAAGTCGGCTTCTAGTTGGTGAAAGATCATTGGCCAGATTAGCAGAAAGTAATGACCTTATCTCAACGACAAAATTTGGTTCCTAGTAGATATAAAGACTGCACGCCACATAGAGAAAATGGATGTTTTCTCTTAACGGGTGAACAATCGTTGGCTATATGAGCAAAAAGTAACGACTATAAGTTGACAAATAAGTGTGGTTTCTAGTAGGTTCATAGTGTAGGGACCCGTATGAAAAATCACTTTTTGGAGAAATTTCGATTTGGCCAAACAAAAGTCCCGGTAATTGTTCCTTGGATTTTTCTAATCACAACGGTATAATCGGAATTTATTTTTTAGTAAAGCAAAGTCATCTTTCATCCATTTTCTTCAGAGAAAAATGTGTCATTTTTTGATTTTGTACTAAAATTGAGGGGATGAGATTTTGATGTGATCATAATTTCAAAATTTTGGAAATGCCATTGTTTCCAAATGGGGGGTACTTCCTTATTTTCATAAATAAATTAAATTATTGGTTTACGAAAATAAGTATTGTGCTAGAATATGCTTTTTTGGCACAGTGTGTAAAGACTTGGAAAATTTAATTACTTTTTGAAAATAAAAGTTGGGGTTTTGTGAGGAATGTTGAAAAACGTTAATTGGCTAAGTGTGGGAGTAAAATTAGTGAGATGAGTGATATTTTATATACACAAGTGACTTTTGGATGTGAGGTGTAATTGGGGGTTAAAATACGAAGTGTATGGGAGAAGTTTTGCACAAAAAATCAAAACACACACAGACTCCTCCCTCCCACCCCCGACCGGCCCCTCTCTCCTCTCTCCCTCCTCCATTGTTACACCTTCCAAGCTCAAATCTTCCACTCCTCACTCAACACCACTTCAAGAACCAAGGCCATTTTCACATTCTACGCGCCATGTGGAGCTTGGATCATCTTGGATTCACACCGAAAGGCCCATAATTGGGGTTGAGGGTTTCCACAACTAGGGTTTCACTTTTCTTCAATTTGAAGTAAAATCTTGAAGTAGGGGAACAATATTTACTCTCTCTAGTTGTATGCTTGTGATTTGTTGCATATAATTGGTTCTTGACCTCAATTTCCTTGAATTTCATGTTTTTTTTTTCCAATTTGTGTGGGTTTTCCCACTTTGATTCTTTGATCTATGAAATTGCTTCTTGTTTGATGAAATTGGGAGTGAAATTGACCTCCCTCCATGTTTAATTGTTGCCTAGCATTTCCAATTTGAGCCTAAACTTTCTCAATTGTGATTGGGTTGAAATTCCACACCTTAGAGGTGAAAATCTGCACTGTTTACTGCTCATTTTCTGCTGCTCCATATTTTGCAGCTGATGCGCCTGTTATTTAGGTGGCATTCGGGCACCCTTTGATGTCTGTTTGGTCCCCGATTGCTTATCCTTTCACATATTTAATCTTTGGTATTATTTTCATCCATGTTTTGACTCGAGAACTATGGTTTTAGAAACAAATATATCATCTTACATCACATGAAAGTTTGAAGGTTTTTAGAAAACGTGTGTGGGTGTGTGTATAACCCCTTTTTTATCGAAAGATGTGAAATGGTGATTGAACTTCAAAAAAAATGGACTTGTCATGGAATTTGGATAGAATGTTTGGAAAATGAGATGTTTATAACCAATGTCATCATTTGGTGAAATTTTTATAAAGGCACGCGGAGCCTATGGAATCCGCAGGGGCACGCGGAGCCTATAGAATCCGACAGAGGCACGTGGGATTTAAATCCCTAGTATAAATGAAATGATGATTTTTCTTCAATGAATGAAGTGAGAAACAAGATTTTTGAACCATCCATTGTGTCTTGTCAAAACTCGATGTGTAAACTTGATTTTAGACTTGTTTGATGAACTTGGTTACTTGTGTAAGGACCCGTATGAAAAATCATTTTTCGGAGAATTTTTGATTTGGCCGATAAAAAGTCCCGGTAATTGTTCCTTAGATTTTTCTAATCACAAAGGTATAATTGGAAGTTATTTTTTAGTCAGAAAAAATCATCTTTTGCCCTTTTTCTTCGGAGAAAAATGTGCCATTTTCGGTTTTGTACTAAAAGTGGGGGGATGAGATTTTGATGTGATTAAACTTTCAAAATTTTGGAAGTGTCATTGTTTCCAAATGGGGGTACTTCTTTATTTTCATAAATAAATTAAAATAAAGAAGTCTTTACTTAAGTTTGGTTTACGAAAATAAATATTGTGTTGGAACATACTTTGCTGGCACAGTGTGTAAAGGCCTGAAAATTTTAATTACTTTTTGAAAATAAAAGTTGGGGTTTTGTGAGGAATATTTAAATATGTTAATTGACTAAGTATGAGAGTAAAATTAGCGAGGTGGAGTCACATATTATATATACACAAGTGACATTTGGGTGTGTAGTGTAATTAGAGTGTTATATTAGAAGTGTATGGGGGTAAATTTGCAAAAAAATCAAAACTTCTCTCTCTCTCTCTCCCTCACTCATCTCTCTCTCTCTCTCTCTCTCTCTCTCTCTCTCTCTCTCTCTCTCTCTCTCTCTCTCTCTCTCTCTCTCTCTCTCTCTCTCCCCCCACCATTGTTCCTCACTCCAAGCTCATATCTTGCCCTCCTCACTCAACCACTTCAAGAACCAAGGTCATTTTCACGTTCTACGCACTGTGGGTTCGTACCGGAAGCACATATTTCGGGATTTGAGATTTTCTACACCTAGGGTTTCATTCACCTTCATTTTTTAAGCAAATCCTTGAGGTATGGGAACAATTTCTACCCTCTCTAGTTGTATGCTTGTGAATTATTGCATATACTTGATTCTTAGCTTCAATTTCATTGAATTTCATATTTTCCCTCTTTGGGTGGGTGATTGCCACTTTCATTCTTTGATCTATGAAGTGACATATTGTTGGGTGAAATTGGGAGTGAAATTGTCCTCCATCCATGTTTAATTGTTGCCTAGCATATCTATTTTGAGCCTAAACTATCTCATTTGTGATTGGGTTGAAATTCCACACCTTAGAGGTGAAAATCTGCACAATGTACTATTCATTGGCTGTTGTCCATATTTTCCAGCTGCTGCCCCTGTCATTTGGGTGGCATTCGGCCACCCTTTGATTGTCCATTTGATCCCCGATTGCTTATTCTTTCGCATATTTGACCTTTGGTATCATTTTCACCCATGTTTTGACTCAAGGACTAAGGTTTTATAAATAAATATGCCGTTTTAGGTCACATGAATGTTGGTTGGTTTTTGGAAAATGTGTGTGGTTGTGTGTGTAACCCTTTTTACCGAAGGAGGTGAAATGGTGAAATAAACTTGGAAAAAATGAACTTGTTACAAAAATTGAATGGAATTTTTGGGAAATGAGGTGTTTCAAACCAATCACATCACTTGGTGAAATGTTTATAAAGGCACGCGGAGCCTATGAAATCCAACAGGGGCACGCGGAGCCCATAGAATCCGGCAGAGGCAAGCAGAGCCTATGAAATCCGGCCGAGGGATTTAAATCCCTAGTATTAATGAAATGATGATTTTCTTTCATGAAAGAAGTGAGAAATGGGAGTTTTGAACTACCCGTTGTGTTTTGTCGAAGCTTGATATGTAAGCTTGATTTTAGACTGGCGTGTTAAACTTGGATAGTTGGGTGAAATAAAATAGATATTGGGTGGTGTTTGGGTACTTAGAAAGACTTTGAACATATGGGTTGTTGGTGGGTACTTGAAAATCACTTGGGTACCTTGATGTTTTCAAAACCCTTTCTCTATGATATGAATCCTTGTACTCACTTATGAATATCCATTTGACATATCTTGCCTCCATGTGCATGCTTCATATTCATACACCTAGCATTAGTAGAACAGTTCTCCTACAAGCGCGTATGCTCACCCTATCCCTTTTCAGGTACCTAGCTTTGACCGTGCTTGGTTTGAATTGCATGACTCGGATGATGAGCATACATGGCATTGAGTTATTTTATTCATCTTCTATGCATTAAATTTTATTTTGGGGAGATGATAATGTAACTCTAGTATTTTTTTTAACAATATTTTTTTGTCCATGGATTTGTAATAACTTATGGGATATTACTTTGATTTAACCTTTGGGGCAAGGGTGCCCGAACATTTGATAGCCAATGGGCTAATGGTGTATTTTATTTTATGGAAATCTTATTACTCGACTTATTTGTTGTTGAAATTCTTTTTATTTTTGTTTTGGTGAAAATGAGGGCATGACAACTTGGGTGGTGTTTTGGACACTTAGAAAGGACTTTGAATACATGGGTTGTGGGGGGATACTTGGTAGTCACTTGGGTACTTTAGAGCTTTAAAAAATCCCTTCTCTTTTACATGGATACTTGGATTCGCACATGAACATCCTTTGGATATATCTTGCCTTCATGTGCACGCATCATATTCATACACCTAGCATTAGTAGAATAGTTCTCCTACGAGCGCGTGTGCTCACCCTATTCCTTTTCAGGTACCCAGCTTTGATCGTGCATGGTTTGAAATGCATGACTTGGATGATGATGAGCACACATGGCATGAAGTTATTTTATTCATCTTCTATGAATTAAATTTTATTTTGGGGAGATAATAATGTAACTCTAGTTTTTCACTATTTTTTTAACTATGAATTTGTAATAACTTATGGGGTACTACTTTGATTTTCACCTTTAAGGCAATGGTGCCCAAACATTACTGTTGACTTCACCTTTGGGGCAAGGGTGCCCGAACATTTGAATTATAGGATATTGTTCGATTTTTTTTTTTTGGATAAATGATATTGTTCGATTTCACCTTTGGGGCAAGGGTGCCCAAACATTTGATAACCAATGGGCTAATGATGAACTTCATTTTATGGAAATCTTATAACTTGACTTATTTGTTGTTGAAATTCTTTTATTTAAGTTTTAAGAAAATGAGGGCGTGACACAGACCACTAACAACACATTGGAAATGTAATTAGGTTCTAGCTGGTGAACAATCATTGACTGAATGTGCAAAAAGTAAAGACCCTAACTCAAGAGAGAAGTGTGGTTCCTAGTACGTATGTATATAGACGAGTGGTCACATAGAGAAACCATAATATGGCTCTTAGTGGGTGAAAAATTGTTGGCCACTAATGGATGTGGGTCATTTGACTGCATGACCGAAAAATAAAGACCGTGACCCTACTAGAAGTGTGGCTCCTAGTAGTTATATGGACTATTGGCCACATAAAGAAACGTAAGTCGGCTTCTAATTGGTGAAAGATAGTTGGTCAGAAAGTAATGACACTCTCTAAACTTTTTTTCATTCAATAATCAATAATAGTAATGACACTCTCTAGACTCTTTTTTCATTCAAGGCTTACAACTTATTAAATAGGAAAAACTGAAATCCTAATTGATTTCCGGGGGAAAAGGAAGCCGAATCAATAATTAACGAAAAATTACCACAAAAGGAAAATTTGAAAATTAGCAAAATAGAAACTAGAGTAGATTCTAATATGTTTCCCAAAAGCGCAGCTTAATTCAAATTTTCCTTGCCCAAGTAATTGTCAATTCAAATCTTTCCTTTAACAGAAAAGGAGCCTTAAATAGCGACGATAGCCCAAAAAATGACGTACGCCATGGCTTAGGTCGATGGGTCTTGATCATTGGGCCATTTCAAGTCCGACGCAAGAGGGCCCTACACGAAATCCCTTAGCTGTATAATTACGATTTGGCCACCTAGGCTTAAAATGCCTAGGCTGAGTCCTCCAATGGATTTTATCAACATTTGATAAAATCAACCCAGGTGATTTTATCCATTTGTGAAGACATGTGATAAAATCTGTGGATTTTCTCATTCAAAAATCTACAGATTTTATCAAATGTCTTCATGAATGAATTAAATCAAGGGGTTGATTTCATCAAAATCTTGATAAAATCCATTGGAGAACTCACCCTAAGATACTCTTCCTCCATGGCTATTGCATCAACTAGCCACATAGAAGAAACATAAGTTGGCTTATAGCTAGTGAAAGATCGTTGGCCGAATTACCGAATAGTAATGACCTTAATTCGATGATGAAATGTGGTTCCTAGTAGATATATGGACTACGGCTACAATAGAGAAAATAGATGTTGCACTTAATGGGTAAAAAATAGTTGGTTGTATGAGCATAAAGTAACAGCCATAACTTGGCAAATAAGTGTGGTTCCTAGTAGGCTAATAGACTTCTAGCTACACATTGAAAATGTAATTTGTTTCTAGTTGGTGAAAGATCATTGATTGCATAAGAAAAAAGTAAAGACCCTAATTCAACAGAGAATTGTGGTTCCTTGTACGTATATAGACCTCACCGACCACGAGAGAAAGGGGGAATGATTTCCACACCCCTTTTTTTTAGTCACTCTTTTCAATAAAAGACAAAAAAAAAAGGGAGTTTGGATATCAATTTGGGTCTGAAAATAAATCACCTAAATAAAAACTAAAAGCCTTTTGATAAATACATACTAACTTCTTTACCACTTAGATTAATTACAACATTGTAAATTCTAGTGCTATAAAAGGTATAATCTGCGAGTTTTTATTTATTGAGCTATTTAAATATTTAATCTGTTTTGACAATATTTTCTAAAAATAACAGTATATCGTATCCTCGTACCCATTTCCCAATATGGATCCATATCCCTGTATCCTCTATTTTCCAACTTGAGGTGTCCAACACCAAGATTTACACATGCACCCAATACCCACACCCCAGTCCGAGTTACATACCCTCCCCTACACATTTGGTTTTCAGCATGTGGTGTAAGGAGGAACACCAACCAGTGTTGGCCAATGGATAGATTATACCCTGCTTTGTTTTGGCAGCCGACAAACTGGTTTTACAGCTGACAAATGATTTTTCTTAGGGTAATTTTTTTCTGTTGTATTTTACAATGTTGTGTGTTCCTTGTTCCCTTTCCCTTGCGTTTTATTTTCTATACTAATCACCTTGCCTTGGTCAATGGCTAATAAATCAAGTAATTGAAAAATCAAATTAAGTAATTGAAAAGCCCCCTATCAAATAACTAGAGGCCAACCATTTGGACGGGCACATAGGGGTGCGTCTCCCCTTCTCCTTGCCATTCTCTTGGTTTCCAAAAACAAAATCTCTATCTGGTTTCTTGGTTCCTTAAATCAAGTGGCGAGTCTAAATGATTAAGTGCACCGCAATGGGTACTTCCAAGATGTAGACACCTACAACGAGTGTGATGATTTCACGATTGGCCATCCTGTGTGCAAACTTGCACCACAACAGGTAGATATCTACAAGTACGTAATAATGGTTCATGTATATTGTTGGAAATTATCAAAATAAATGGGTTTTTATTAGGGGTTTTATCAAAATATTCCTTGTGCCTTTTAGAAAGCTTTTATTGTTGTGTTTTGGTTTTGTCCCACATTGGCTAGTGAAAGAAAAGTTGAGTTGTATATATGTGGAAACATTCCTATAATGTTCACATAGTATTAAGTGACAAGACACCTATGGTGCTACGCGCATTACCGGCGTAGCCGGTGATGGAACACACTCATACACAACCCCGCGCATGCGTGTGCGTGAGCGTGGCAGTGGGCTGTGTGGCGCTTTGATGGCACACTTTGCACTTAGCACGTCGGTGCTTCTTATTGCCACTTCGCGATAAGGTGTTGCTGACGTGGCGTTCGAGATGGAACGGTATTGATACCCCTGTTAAGGTGTATTGATACCGGTTGGTTCGTGAGCGGCTGTTTCACGAACAAAAGGTTAGGTATCGATACCCCATATAGGTGTATCGATACCGGTTACACTAGTTCGTGTACGGATGCAACTCAGAACGAAGGGTTATGACTCAAACTCAAGTCTATTCACTAAAATTGCGTGTCCTAAAGTGAAAGGGTACTTTTGGGCGTATAAATAACACCCTAAATTACATTCATAAGATGATGAGATAGATCGGAATTCTAGCCTTGTTACTCTACCAAAATTACTATAGATTGCTTTCTAGTTTTGTTGTACCGTTACTCTACAGAAACGGTGTCAGCAATTCCTTTGTTCTTTCGATTCTTTTTCGACTCGGTATTCTGTCTGTCCTTCGTTTGTGCAGACGCAGGCAGAAGATCATTGAATTGATCAGGCTTCATTGTATCCTCGGATAGATTCACTATCAACCCGGTGCACACCAAATGGTGGGGGCGAATACTATTTTCGGAAAGCGACATAGTAACGTGCCTCGAAGCAAGTTCCATCATCAACAAGTTCAGTTTCCCGAAGACTCCTGGATTTTTGCACCAACAATCATAAATAGTATTCCAGAATGGCGTCAACATCAACGTCTCTGCGACAATTGACACAGCATATTGTGAAATTGGACAAGTTTGATGGAGGAAATTTCAGGCGTTGGCAAAAGAAGATGCACTTCATGCTCACGACATTGAATGTCGTGTATGTTCTCACTAAACCATATCCGGAGGAGAAAGAAGATGAGACTTTGGAGGAGACATGGGTGAGGATGAAATTCGAGAATGATGACTACATTTGCAAGGGGCATATTCTGAATGCACTCTCGGATGCAATGTTCGATGTGTATTCGAATACAGAGACGGAAAAGGAAATGTGGGATTCATTGGAGGGCCGCTATTTGACTAAGGATGCAACAAGCAAGAAGTTTCTAGTCTATCAATTTATGAGTTATAAAATGGTAGACAACAAGTCAGTAATTGATCAGTTGCATGATATTTAGCATATTTTGAACTAGTTTAAGATTAAAAACATGAACATGGATAAATCGATCGTGGTCTCTTCTGTGATCGATAAACTTCCTCCTTCCTAGAAAGACTATAGGAAAAGTCTTAAACACCAAACTGAAGAACTTACGCTGGAGCAATTGACTATTCATCTCATTGTGGAGGAACAGACAAGGTGTCAAGAGAAAGAAGAACCTGGGGCTGGTGCCTCTAAAGTTCATGTGGTGGAAGAAGGAAAAGGTTCCAACAAGAATAAACATAAGAAACAGAAGGTCCGGCGCAACTTCGACCAGGGTGATTACCCGAAAGGGAAAAAGCCAAAGGTTAAGTGTTGGCGTTGCGGTCAACCAAGACACTTCAAAAAGGATTGCAAGTCTAAGAAGAAGAAGGATCCACAGGCATCAGGTCCAAAGGGTAAATTTTTGGCTGTTGTGTCCAAAATGAACATGGTTGGGGATGCCGAAAACTGGTGAATGGACTCAGGGGCTACAAAGCATGTTTGCATTGATAAGAGGTTCTTCACTGACTATGAAGTGGTTGATGATGGTTCGTTTCTCTACATGGGAAATTCATCTACCGCTCCTATCAAAGGCAAGGGCAACGTGGATTTGGAGTTCACTTCTGGAAATGTTTTGACTTTAACTGATGTTTACCATGTACCAGAAGTTAGCAAAAACCTTGTATCTGGTAGCCTGGTTGATAAGCATGGCTTTAGGCTAGTGTTTGAGGCGAACAAATTTGTTCTGTCTAAAAATGGCAAATTTGTTGGAAAAGGCTATGTTTGTGAGGGCATGTACAAACTCAATGTTAATAACACATTTACAGTTTCTGCTTACTTGCTTGATTCTCTTTCTTTATGGCATAATCGTTTAGGACATCTTAATACTAGGAAGATTGATGTGATGGTTAAATTAGATTTAATTCCTAAGTATGATATTGATATGGTTGATAGATGCAATGTGTGTTCACTTACTAAAATCACTAGAGTTCCATTTCCTAAAATTGTTAAAACTACAACTTTGTTAGAACTTGTTCATAGTGATGTATGTGACATGCATAGCACCCCTACTAGAGGAGGCAAGCGATACTTTGTAACTTTTATAGATGATTTTTCTAAGTATTGTCATCTTTATTTGTTGCACTCAAAAGATGAGGTTCTAGAAAAGTTTATAACTTTCAAAACTGAAGTTGAAAATCAATGTGGAAAAACTATAAAGCGCTTAAGGTCTGATAGGGGTGGTGAATATTATTTTCCTGATTACTATGAGTCAGTAGGCATAATTCATGAGAAAACGACCCCATATACTCCACAACAAAATGGAGTGGCTGAATGGAAAAATCGGACTTTAACAGAGATGGTTAATGCTATGTTGAGCAATTCAGGATTAGGCACAGGTTTGTGGGGCGAATCCATACTTACTGCTGCTTACATTTTGAATAGGGTACCTCTCAAGAAGTAACAAATAACTCCATATGAGTTATGGAAAAAGAAGAAACCTAATCTAAGTTATTTTAAAACTTGGGGTTGCAGAGCAATTGTGAGATTGCCAAAACCCAAAAGGAAGAAATTGGGTGAAAAGGGAATTGAATGCATATTCCTTGGTTATGCTTTATTTTATAAGGCATATAGGTTTCTTGTTTCCAAGCCAAATGATTCGTATGGGGTTAATACTAATTGAGTCAAGGGATGCTATGTTTTATGAAAATAGGTTTGATCCTCTTCCGAAAGAGGTTAATGAAGAGAATGAATCAATCTCTTATGGGCCTAAAATAGAGGTAGAACCTACGGAACAAGTCGAACTTAGGAGAAGTAAAAGGGCTCGGGTTGCTAAGTCCTTTGGTCCTAACTTTATAGTGTATCTAGTTGAAGGAACTAGAGACACTGCCTGTAATCATACCATGGTTTCAAATCATGTGGAATCGGATCCCTTGTCCTTTGGGGAGGCTATGAAATTGCAAGATTGTGCTTTTTGGAAAGAAGCAATCCAAGATGAAATGGATTCTATCATGGGTAATGATACGTGGATTCTTGCTGATTTGCCACCAGGTTCTAAGGCCATTGGTTGTAAATGGATTTTCAAGAAGAAAATGAAAGTTGATGGCATGATAGACAAATGTAAGGCACGGTTGGTTGCCAAGGGCTTTACACAAAAGGAAGGCATTGATTACTTCAATACCTATGCAACAGTAGCGAGAATCTCTACTATTAGAGTTCTTCTTGTCATAGTTTCGATACATAAACTTCATATTCACCAAATGGATGTAAAGAAAATGGCACCAACATATAATAGTGGATTTGAGGCCTTGTACCAACATCTTTTGTAATATGAAGAAGCATTTGGCCTAAATATCATGAATACATTGTACTGGATTATTGGTCCAAATTAAAGGGAATGTATGCTCCATAACTGAAGTAACAATTTATCTTTCATTTCTGACGAGTATCAAACATGATATGCCACCTCTTTCATTATTTTATTTTTTTCTATAATTCAAGAAAATGGCACTTTCGATTCGCAATTTTGCTCAACAGTTGACAACTGCACCTAAGAGTAACAATATGGTTTCTAGACTAGGTTAATCTCGAATGTGGGATGTGCTTTGAAGTGTGTGCTCATTAGTGAGATGCTCTGGACCATAAATGAAGGTAGCATGGTAATGAGCACAGAAATTGATTTGGGTCTCTAGGTCTGCCCTTCCTGATGCCTTTTGGTTTTGATTTGAGGATATGGTTCTGCAACAAAACATCCATGTAGCTCCTCGATTCTTGGAGGTTTAGTATTCTGAGAGGAACCACTTTGTGCATATTGCCAAAAGTTAGGTCTGTCTCCAATTATCCCCGCCCATACCCTCAATGATTGGTGACTAGATGAGTTATGTTATTATTGTTGTTGGTGTGTCAAAAGTGAGGGATAGCTGATGGAGAGCATATAAGGTGGTTCATATCCTCCTCGATGAGATTATGTAGGGCTTTCGTTGGTGTTTTTACCCTCATGTAACTCTGATCTATCTTTCGGAGTTCCTTTTATTATTATTATTATTTAAATAACAACTCATGTTTGCTTGTAGTGGAAAGCACCACAGAATAGAGTAGCTAGTAGCACTAGAAACTTGTTGCAAACAATCAAAGTGACTATGATAGATATTCTAACGGAGGACAAATATTCTGCCTGGCAGAGGACATGAGATTACTTGACCAGCATAATTAAAGATATGGGGTAAGCTTTTTAGAGGCAAATGCTCAATGCAAAGCATTTATTTGTTATCAAGCGCGGTGTAAGTCCCAACTCCCGAAGTGTAGAGGTGTGGGAATTTAGAAACATTAACGCATAAACATAGTTATTAACGATTTAAAAGAGATTGATAACAATGCTAAACAGAAGTCAAAGTTCTAAAAGTCCTCTAGATAGACAAATATACAGTTCAATATAAGTACACAAAGCTTATGCACTCTAACGTAGCTTTAGTTATGTGTATCTGTCACCAGACTCGCCACTAAGTACACCAATTTATGTTGTAAACGTAACTTTGTATATGCTAGTTGCTCTTTCTACTCATTGCTCGTATGACTTTGGTTACTTCTATAAGAGTTCTCTGTCTCTCTCTGTCTCTCTCGCAATTTTTTTTCTAGAAGCTATCAAATTGGTTTGTAATGGACTTAAAGAATTCTATTTTCATGTTGATGAGATTTGGATTATTTAATGTGGGTGAGATAAACCATACATGTTTGATCAGGCATTTTGTTCTGTTTGAGTTGCTGGGTTGAGAAGACATTGGGCATGGAGTTTGAACCACAAAATTTGACTTAGCGTTGAAATGGGACTTGGGTCTTGAATGTCATGCTTGTATATGCATTTCCATTCTCATTTAGCTTTTTGCATATGTAAGGACTAAGTTTCGGATTCCTTTGTTTTGGAAATTCCATTTGACAAAACACATATTTACATCGAGTTGTAATTTTATTATTTAGAGTGTCTGTTTAGGTGTGGAAGGAAATCAATATGTAATTCTTTTTATTGCGGTCATTATTTTGCTGTAATTCAAGAAACTTACTCAAGCAATGTACGAGCTACACATTAAGCAAATGGGCTGCCTTTAGTAAACTTGCTCAAGCAACTCCGAACCTACTCAAGCACATTTTGAAGCTTATAAAAATAACACTGGCTAGGGTTTTGTGGATACAACTTAGCCAACACTCATATTTTCCACCTCCAAACATCTGTGGCGACTAGAGTTTGTGAATCTCGAAGAACTTCAAAGATTGATTGATTCTCTAAGCCAACAAATAATCTTCGAGAGGATTTTAAATCAACATCATCGTTCTTTAGGTTAAGCCCTTTTGTAGAGTTCGAAAGGCAAAGGATTGGAAGGCTTGTGCGATTCAAGGCGTTGGCGACCAAGATCACTGGGTGCGGTGTACGTGTGACTCGGCAGGTCATACGTAGAACGTTGTGAGGATTTACTTCATTTGGATAGGTATATCTGCAACTGCACAACGATTATAGTGATTTGATTCCTTCCCGTGGTTTTTACCCATTCACGGGTTTTCCACGTATATCGTGCGTTCATCTGTTTGATTGCTTGTGTGATTTGTGCTGGGTAACTTATTGATTCACATTCATACTATTAGGGTTGTTTATTTAACAGATTATTAAGGAACCCTAATTTTTCAGCATATTTATTTCCTATATTCATTCTCAAATCGAGCTTTTCCTTGCTTTTCTTTCTTTCTTTCTTTCTTTCACGCGTTTGTTTCTTAAACAGCTCGATTACTATTAATTATTCGTTTGCTAAGACAATTTATCGATGATTGTTTTGCGGGTTATGTCATAGGTTTCTATTGTTGACTCATCTTTGTGGTGTATCTTGACTCTGGTAGATGTGTTGTTATATATAACTCTTTTTTTATACTCTTTTGGTCATGAGATTAAAAAGTCAAGTAACAAAACAAATTGGGAATCCCTTTAGGTTTTCATTGCTGTAGAGTTTATCTTAAATTGAAACCGAGTTCCGCATAATGTATTTTCTGGATGTATTTCCCTACTTTTTTGTATTCCTTTCTAGCTATTTATGCACATTCTAATTGACCTAAGCAACATGTATGGGAAGGGATTCTTCCTGACTAGAGAAAAACGATCCTTCTAAAGATTTAGTAATGACGAGCTACAATGATTGCACATATTGAAGCAATTAAAAGAATTTTGGAAATGAGTTGACAACCGAGATCCCATGAGAATTTGCTTCTTGCTTCTGCAAATAATCTATGCAGTTTAAATATCACCACCTTTTTATTTATCTGTTAAGCCTCATAGCCATGGAATAGCATTCGGTCAATCCCTTCACTTATCTACTTTTTGACATGCATACTGAAATGTTGTAGCTTGTATTGCTTTGCCAAAAAATGTGTAGAGAAGTTTTAACTAAGCAAAGACTGAAAGTGTGAGCATTAGAACCTTGTTGAATTGAGATTTGAGTCATGGATCTTAATTCCATGGAACTAGGAGTTTGATATCGCGAATAATATTTTTGGGGTTGAACTAGAACCTAAAAAATTCAAGGAGACATGTTACATGAAAATTTTCTTGTTCTCATGGTAAACAGGAAGGCTAGTACCTTGATGGCAAAAACCTTGGATGCTTATGCTTTTGTATTTGTCCACTCAATAGTATATTTGGCCAGCTATTCGAGTTTGCTACATGAATATCATTTTAACTATTGCACTCTTCCATTTGTCCACATTTTGGTTGAATATAATGTTACCATGTATTTCGGTATCGTCTTCCCTACAATTACAATATTGTGGATTAAGGTTACTTGGGCCTTCATGAAACATGGAGATATCATCCTAGTCACTTTCTTTCATCTTCTCTACAAATCAAAGTTGTAATAATCTTTTGAAGAGAAGAGATGTACGTAAACAATTCCTCTTTTCAAGGGGAATAGTAAAATTGATTTGGGATTGTGTTGTGAACCAAAATCTTATGGGATTAGGTTTTGCTGAATGGGTTAGTGTCGAATTGATCTCTCTGTCGTTGCTTTTCCCCTCTTAACTACCATGACACCAAAAAGGAGGAAAAAAAACTTTTGGTGTTCGAGATCTCTAACAACGTAAAGTGGGATGGGAGGCAGCAGCAGGAGATTTCAACCCATAGAGCTTAAAAGAAGCCTATGGGAGTGGGGAGGATTTCATGGTTGTGGAAAGGGGAAAACAAACAAGTTGAGGAAATCATTTCTAAATAGTGTATTATATCTTATGGTTTGTGTAGAATGTGAGGACTGAGTCATAGTCGGGTTTCAAATTAGAAAATAATATGAGAATTGTGCATCCCAAGACCGTGAAGATTTAGATGATTTCCAAAAGCATCCAGTCATTTATGCGAGAACACTATCAATTCCTAATGATTCCTGATTGCAATGTCTGATTTGCAATCCTTGCTTCTTCTTTTTTGAACAGCAAAAAAAAATTATTAATCAAATATCAGGAATACATGATTAAAAGGAGCAAGAGAAAAACATCAAACGAAGAGAGAAAAAACCAATGAAGTTGGCATCCCAAACTATGACTATCATCTGTTTCTTGAGACCCAAAAAGTTGAAGGTTGACCAGGAGACAACCAAGCAACCAACAAACACCCAAAACTCTGCAACAACCCTCAAGCAAGCCACAATACAAGACCCCAAACAACTACCACCTCTAAACCACCACCGCCACTACGACCCCTCAAAAACCACAACGCTGATGCCTAAAAATTCCCAAATTGAACTCCCAAACACGCCACAAATCAATCACAATCGAACCACCAATCTACATCCTAAACATGAAATTTTTCATGCAAATACTCCCAACTTTTCTTTGAGCTCTAAAAAGTTCTAGACGATTTGAAAATCGACCCTTAACGATATCAAATACGTCACAAGTGAAGCCTTCTCCTAAATATCCTAAACATCTTTTTTGCCCTTAACGATATCAAATACGTAAGTGAAGCCTTCTCCAATTTCCTTTCTTGCTCTACCCCTTGGCCTCGACTCTTCTCGCCATGCTTCTCATGAGAAATTTTCTTCGATTCATTGTCAAGCTCCACCCCTCGGATTGGACTCTTACCTCCATCTTCCTTGTCTATCTCGATGAATTTTTCTTTGGTTGGTACCTTAGAAGTCCGTATTTCAAAAGTCTCCAGTTTTAAAACCGCATTTTGTTCCTAATAATCATGCCCACCACTTAATTTGTTCTTTTGAACCCAAATTTAATTTTTTTGTTCCACCACCGTAGAGCACAACTTACTCCTCTTGTGCATAGAAAATAGTGGTTTAGAGGCACCCAAATTTCTGTTAATCAAATTGCAACCTGATTGGGTAGAACTCACTCTCCAAATAAATGCACCTCTTGAATTCTTGTTTTGAAATTTTGAATGGCTTCCAACTGCATTCCACACCCTCCTAGTATGACTTTTGTCTGTTGCAATAAGTCTCCTTGAGACCAAATCTTGCACGATCCCATGCTCTAATGATTCCAAAGGTTTCCCACTCGCCTTCCTAAAATTTACTGCCGCCATATTTTCCATTCCAACGGCACCATGCACCGCATCTTCTCCGTTCCTCCATTATCAAGCTTTCCCCACACAACTTGCTCAACCACTTTATGCTCCCAACGGGCTCATGAAATTTCCTCCTCTTCTCTCCTATACCTACACCCAAATCATCAATTGTTGATTTGCTCCGGCCGCAATTTTTATCAATCCATTCATATATGGTTTCAATTTCCTTGATCGGAACCTTTGTTGCTCCTAGATGGCCCAGAAAAATATGACCCAAGATGGTCATCACCCTATCATCATTAAGTGGTTACAGGCTGTAGTCACATGGGGCATCGACTTCCTTCCTTTGCCACCGATTGAAATAAACCCCAATAACATTGTTGGGGTTGAGTATTTTTTCAAAAGAGTTCTTCAAAAATCACTTGTCCCACATTGACTAGCTAGAACACATTTGTGTGCCTTATATGTGTGGAGGCTCCATGGACTACTAATGAGCTAGGCCAATAGTCCATGGATTTTTAAACATAATACACCCTTGCCGAATATTCATCGGAAAGTCACCGGTGCCGAAAGTCTGACGGGAAAGTTCATCACTACCGAAAAGTCGTCGAAAATTGGAATTTACCGGAAAAGTAATTGGCGCCAGAGAGTTCGCCAGAAAAGTCACCGGCGTAGATAACCATATCTGGAATCAAAAAAGGTGGTTATCTGGTGATTCCAGATATGGGCCTGTTGCTATAGGGAATAGATTGGAAAAGTCGTTGGCGCAGATAACCACATCTTGTGAGCCCAGATAACTACATCTGATGATTCCAAATAAGGCCAGTTGTTATAAGGATCAGATTGAAAAAGTCATCAGCGCAGATAACATCTTGTGAGCCTAGATAAACACATCTTGTAGATAACCACATCTGGTGATTCCAGATATGGGGCCAGTTGCTATAGGGATCTAATTGGAAATGTCACCGGCATAGATAACCACATCTTGTAGATAACTACATCTGGTGATTCTAGATATGGGGCCACTTGCTATAGAGATCATATTGGAAAATCCATCAACCCAGATAACCACATCTTGTCAGCCCAGATAACCACATCTTGTGGATAACCACATCTAGTGATTCCAGATATGGGGCCACTTGCTATAGAGATCATATTGGAAAATGCATCAGCCCAGATAACAACATCTTGTAGATAACCACATCTGGTGATTCCAGATATTGGGCCAGTTGCTATAGGGATCAAATTGGAAAAGTTGTCGGCGCAGATAACCACATCTTGTGAGCCTAGATAACCACATCTTGTAGATAACCACATCTGGTGATTCCAGCTATGAGGCCAGTTGCTATAGGGATCTGATTGGAAAATTCACCGGCACAAATAACCACGTCTTGTGATCCCAAATAACCACATCTTATAGGTAACCACATTTGGTGATTCCAGATATGTGGCCAGTTGCTATAGGGATCAGAATGGAAAAACCATTAGCCTAGATAACCACATCTTGTGAGCCTAGATAACCACTTCTTGTAGATAACCACATATGGTGATTCTTGATATGGGGTAAGTTGTTATAGGGTACACCCTAGGATTTTACGGTAGGGTACCCTAGGGTTTTAAGGTACCCTTGGATTTTATGGTTGGATGCCCTAGGTTTTTAGGGTAGGGTACCCTAGAATTTTAAGGTACCCTAGGATCTTAGGGTATCCTAAGAAGTGAGGGTATTCTTGTAATTGGTACGTGCGAGTGGACTAGATGTGTTAGGATAATATTAGGTGGACTAGAAGTGTTAGGAAATAGTTATAGTGGACCTAATATCAATTCCCCCTATTTTTTTTGAACTTCAAAAAAAGCTGAAATTTTTGGAAGTCTTTTTATTTGTGGGTTCAACCCATTTTCATCTCATCTTCAACCCAATGCAAACCATTTAAATATAGATTGGTGTGGATACAATCCATATGGACAAGTTGGGTTGGGTTTTAAGTGAATGAATATAGGCGGGCTCATGAGTTGGGTTTCAAATTGCCAGCTTTAAGTTTGGATAGAGTGAGGGAGTATATCATAATCATGGAGTCATCCAACAAAAATCTCACTGGACACTCGTCAATCAATATTACAATTACTATATACTAATATATTTGGAAGGTGCTCCTATGTCCCCCCACCATACGGTATCACCCCATATCACAGCCCTCAATTTCATCACAAATGTTCATTATTAAATTTCAAAAAATTTGGTACCGGCTTTCCATGGGTTGCACGTCCAAAAAGAAAAAAAAAAGGCTTAACCAGAAGCCTTCTTCGTCAATTACAGCTATTTATCTCTCTGTTTCTCTCTCCCTCCTAAAACTAGGGTTTCATCTCTCTCTCTCTCTCTCTCTCTCTCTCTCTCTCTCTCTCTCTCTCTCTCTCTCTCTCTCTAAAGAATCGACGACGAAAGTTCATTAGTTTGATACATCACCTCTTTCAGCTTTGTCAACTGGCACAAGCTCATTGGTTGTAAGTTGAATGAAGAATTGGCGCGTACGAGTTCAGAGCAAGACCACTTCTTGAAGGCATTAGTTTGTTAATTAGTTACAATAGTGTAACTACCCGTAACTACTCGTATTGAATTCATTTCTTGTTTTCTGCAATTTATAAGGGAATAGATGTTGTATGTAGATTTCATTATGTAATCTTAAGAATTGTTAACCAAGTGGACAAGAGTTCCTCTTTAGCAAAATGGATGAGAGCTACGTTTTCCTATCCTATAAACTTGTTTCTTTTTCATCAATTCTTTCTCTTGTTCTTCTGCAATTTCAATTGCACCTACAATTCTCGTTCTTCCATTTCCATTTCCATGAAAACTACGGTGTTTGTATCAGTTGTATCAAAGCCTTGTGCTTCCTTGGACTCTATTTCGCCATGGACACGAGGTCGCAAGAGCAGAGATGAAATGATGAGGACCTAAAACAATTGAAGGAGAGTACGGATTCTGCCATTAGAGAATTGAAGGAGTTTTTTTTTTTTTTTTGGATAATTCAGCTTGAAATTAAAAGGGGTTAAGCGAATGTACAGCCTACAAGGGGCATACCCCAGGGAGGACAAAATAAAAATAAAGAAAAGAAAGAAAAATTACGTACTCCCTGGCACAACCCGTCGGGGTGGGCATTTTAGATGTCCTAGCACAACCTGCTAGGGTAGGAATAATTAAGTAAAAATAAAAAATTATATAAACCGTAGTTTGATAATGTGGTTTCCACTTGAAGTGGGCCCATATTGATAGCGTGGCACAATGGCCAATTGAAAGGTACATGCCCACGTGCTACACCTTTTTGTACGGGAAAAGAAGCCCACTTGCATTGTGCAACTACAGCAATCGCCTTAAACAAAGCACTTACAGCAATTGCCTTTGCGGGTAATGATTCAATAGGACAGCTTTGATAGTATAACTTAAACTATTGTGTGTATCATGCTCGTGGGCCCACTGCCCTTGGAAAATGACCCAAGTAAAATTTTAACCGAATAGGTTGCTGGAAATCGAGACCCACAAAGTGGGCCCCACGCCTTCTTCCCGGGGAAGAACTTGAAGAAACAAAAGAGTACTCTTTTCTCGGGATGAACCGGATAAGAAATTTCTCCGGCAAAACATGGAGAAGCGAGCGTGATTTCGGACATCAAATTTTCGGACATCAATCGGTACTTCTTCCTCCAAATGAACCCAGATATTGCACAAGATTTCCAGACATCAATCCAAAATTATTGATTAAATGGACAAATTAATATAAAACAGCCCAAAATGGAGCTCAAAGATACTAAGGGAATAGATTCAACGCATAAGAGAGGACCAAGTCTAATACTGTCATGTACTTACCTGAAACGCCAGGAACCACAATGGAATTACCTCCTCCTCTGTGACACCATCGACACATAGAAGAGGAGAACTGATACGCAAGGAAGGACAATGGCTGTGCTAGAACTAGACTCCAAATCTTTGGTGCGTGAAACCCCTCCCATGGAACCTTTGCCTTTGGGACTAGCCCCATCAGGTTTTGTGATGCTCATCCAGACGAGGAGGAGCCATAGATGGTGTTACCCATCTCTAAAATGCATCAGAGTCACCCTCTAAAATGGTCGAAACCCTTCCTTCTCAGATCCCCTTACGTTGGGTTGATAGAATCTGGGTTAAGTGCTTGAATGCTCTTTGCGAAATGCCAGAGAATTGCTCCAATGCAGCCGTATAGAAGAAAGGAGGACAAACCCCAATATGAGAACCCATATAGAGTTCAGAAAATCAGACCCCATTGTTGAATTAGTTTTCTCTCGTAGAACCCACATAGAGTGAAAATGGGTATGAATAACATGTCATTTTACCCAACAGAAGTGATAATATGAAGAACATGGGTGTTTATTCAACTGATTTGAACCAAATGGAGCATAAATTACCTCCAATCTGGTCAAACCCGTGATAATCTGCAAAGGGGGAGTGCATTCTCTCTCTAGAATGGAGAGAGAAGTTCTCAACCCCTTTGCCTTCACTGCAACAATTGAAGGAGTTGTCATAGCCATGAGTGTTAAATATGATCAAATGGCCTCTTGGGTGAACCATCAAGATCGCGAGGAAGGATCGCAAAACCACCCTGACAATCAATCTCTAGTTCAACTGTAGTTCAAGCTCGCTATGCCAAAATCGATTTTGCTTGTTTCCATGGAGAGAACCCTTCAGGATGGCTCTACAAATGTGAGCAATTCTTCGAATTTAACTCTGTAGAAGAAAACCAATGGGAGAAATTGGTTGTAATGCACCTAGATGACAAAGGGGTACAATGGTACCAATGGTTTGAGAAAACCCAGAAATCTGTAAAGTGGAAGGAATTCGAGTATGGTTTAAGGGTTAGGTTTGGCCCAAATGTCTACGAGAATGCCATTGGAGAGCTTACCAAGATGTGCCAAACCACTACGGTGAAATGCTATCAAGAACGCTTTGAAGAATTAGCCAATCGAACTAGTGGCCTAACGCAAGAGTTCTTCGTAAGTTGTTTCTTGAGTGGATTGCAGGAGGAGATTAGCGATGGGGTGCAAATGTTTGGACCCACAACCATAACCCAAGCCATTGGCCTAGCTCGTCTGCAGGAGGAAAATAGAAGCTATAGCAAGAAAATCAAAGATGCCTACCAAACCAACTGGAAATTGGAACCTTAACCCTCAAACAACTAATGCCAAGGTCCCTAATGCCTTTGGAAATCAAGGGGATCCAAGACCAATTCCAGGGGTAATCTTAAAACCCAATCAACCCCGAACCACTGTTGTTGTGCCCCAATTCCCAATCAAGAAATTAACTCAGTCAGAAATGGATACAATAAGAGAAAAAGGACTATGCTTTAACTGTGATGAACGATATGTTAGGGGTCATAGGTGTCAGAAAAGGCAACTCTACCTCTTAATTGGTGATGATGAAGAATAAGAGGAAAATCTTGAGACCACTAATGTGGATGACCCTGTGGAAGAAAGTGTCCAAATATCTATGCATGCTCTTGCAATTAGCAGTTCCTTTAGGACTATGAGGATACAGGGCAAGCTAAGGAACAGACCTATCATTATCCCCATTGACTCCGGAAGTACCCATAATTTCATCAACCTAAGCATGGTCAAAGACAACACATGGCGCATGTGTGTGGATTATAGGGAGCTTAATAAGCTAACAATTAAGGACAAGTTCCCAATTCCAATCATTGATATACTCTCGGATTAGTTGCATGGAGCAAAAGTTTTTTCAAAATTGGACTAAAGGGCTGGTTACCATCAAATTAGAGTGCACCCCTCAAATGTGGAAAAAATAGCTTTTAGAACTCATGAGGGCCATTATGAATTCTTAGTCATGCCTTTTGGCTTGACTAATGCCCCCCTCAACTTTCCAGAGCTTAATGAACCATGTTTTAAAACCATACCTCAAAAAGTTCATATTGGTTTTCTTTGATGATATTTTAGTTTACAGTCATTCCATGAAAGAGCATGTGATCCACCTGTCTACTACATTTTCACTGTTGAAAGCTCATCAATTGTTTGTTAAAATCTCAAAATGTGCTTTTGGACAAACTAGTCTGGAATACTTGGGGCATATTATTTCTGACTTAGGGGTGGCAACAGACCCTATGAAATTGAAAGGCATGTTGAATTGGCCAAGACCATCTTGTTTCAAGTCCTTAAGGGGGTTTCTAGGCTTGACTAGTTACTATAGAAGGTTCATCAAGGGATATGGAAAAATTAGTAGGCCCCTCATTGATTTACTCAAGAAGGATGGATTTGGTTGGTCAAGTGAGGCTAAGGAGGCTTTCCAATCACTGAAAATAGCCATGACCTCTTCTCTAGTATTGGCAATGCTTGATTACAATAAGACTTTTGTGATTGAGTGTGATGCCTTAGGGTTTGGAATTGGTGTTGTGTTGATGCAGGAGGGCCATCTTATAGCCTTCATAAGTAAGGCATTGGCACCTAAGCATTTAGGGCTCTCTACATATGAAAAGAAGTTATTGTCTGTAGTGTATACAATCCAGAAATGGGGACACTACTTGGTGGGCAGACATTTCCTAACTGGAGATTAAAAATGTCTTTTCATTGGGAGGGCATGAAGAAAGATTTGAAAATGTTTGTGTCTGAATGTGATGTATGCCAGTGAAGTAAGACAGAAATAGTTGCTAGCCCTGGCTTATTGCAACCACTGCCTATTCCAGAGAGGGCTTGGTCAAATTTATCAATGGACTTTGTGGAAGGATTACCTATCTCATGTGGAAAATCAGTGATATTTGTGGTGGTGGATAGATTAACCAAGTATGTGCATTTCATGGCCCTAGCTCATCCCTTCTCAGCCATGGATGTAGCTCAAGTTTTTATGGACAATGTGTTCAAACTTCATGGCATGCCATCCACTATTGTCAGTGATAGGGACAAGGTCTTTACAAGTCATTTTTGGTAGTCCTTGTTTACCCTTCAAGAGACCCAACTTTGTCTTAGCACAGCTTATCATCCCCAATCAGATGGCCAGACAAAGGTGGTAAATAGATGTTTGGAGGTTTATCTCAGGTGCATGACAAGTGATAGACCTAAGGCCTGGGTACAGTGGTTAGCACTGGCAGAATCGTGGTTCAATACCTCCGACCACTCTTCCACTCATCTCACCACTTATAAAGCATTATATGGGCAGTCACCTCCTACTTACACTCACTACATCCCTAGAATGTCTACAGTGGCTACAGTGGATCGATGGGGCCAGAGTAGGGAGTCTACTCTTAAAATTCTAAAGGAACATCTATCCAGGGCTCAACATAGGATGAAGCAATTAGCTGACCATCACAGAACTAAAAGAGAGTTTCAGGTGGGTGATTAGGTCTTCCTAAGGTTGCAACCCTATAAGCAAACAACTGCCCAATTCAGGTCTAACATGAAGCTTTCTTCTAGGTTCTTTGGACCCTATCAGGTGGTGCAGCGTGTGGGACATGTGGCCTACAGACTTACCTTACGACCTACCTCTAAAATCCACCCTATATTTCATGTGTCTCTCCTTAAGAAGAAGTTAGGCCACCAAGATGTTCCCTAATCCCTTCTTCCAGAAATCTCAGATGCTGGAATTATGAGCCTGTCCCAATTGCCATTCTTGACAGACGTTTGGTCAAGTGGAAGGGTAGGCCTGCTACTCAAATTTTGGTCCAGTGGTCCAACACCTTCTCTGAAGATGCTACATGGGAGTTCTACACTTCTTTTCAATCCAGGTTTCCACACTTTAAGCCTTGTGGTCAAGGCTTTTCTCAAGAGGTAGGCAATGATACATCACCTCTTTCAGCTCTGCCAACTGGCACAAGCTCATTGGTTGCAAGTTGAATGAAGGACTGGCACGTACGAGTTCAGAGCAAGACCACTTCTTGAAGGCATTAGTTGGTTAATCAGTTACAACTATGTAACTACCCGTAACTACTTGTATTAAATTCATTTCTTGTTTTTTGCAGTTTATAAGGGAATATATGTTGTACATAGATTTCATTCTGTAATCTTGAGAGTTGTTAACCAAGAAGACGAGAGTTCCTCTTTGGCAAATTGTAAAAGAGCTCCATTTTCTATCCAATAAACTTGTTTCTTTTTCATCAATTCTTTCTTTTGTTCTTCTGCAAGTTCAATTCCACCTAAAATTCTTGTTCTTCCATTTCCATTTCCACGAAAACTACAGTGTTTGTATCACAGTCCTAGAGAGTTGAACCCCAAATTCGTGGACTTCACTGCTGCTTGGACGCCGAAAAATCGTTGCTACTTCCTTTTGAGTGGGTATGTATAATTTATCTTGTTCTCAGCTCATTTTGAGCTTTCACTTGATTTTCGCTTATTTCGTATGCATTTTTGTTTTCATTTTGAATTTTTTCTAATTTCATTCCCTAAATCAATGAACCTTAAATCGACTGAACTCATCTCCATCTTCGGCTCCGTTTCTCTCTCTCCCTTTTTAGTATCTCCCTTCAACAACGATGTGGCTTCTCTGGCATCCTCTATATAACCCTAACCTACAGTCCCTTACAGTTGGTGTTTTAATAGAAGCAACACATGTATAGATATTAACAAAGAGGGCAAAAATCATGTCCCCTAGTTTAGTGCTTTTGTTGGAAGGTCCTCTTTGAGTCATGGGAAATAAGTTTGGTATATCAATGTCGGTCGTTTGACCCACCTTAAGCAGAAGTTTACATATTGTAATTGATTAACTCTGGTCTTTTGTTTTTCATTTTGAATCACTTATGGGTTGGTGAGTCAAGAGAAACAATGTGGGAAGGTATTTTCTTCTTCTAAATTATACTATAGTTGCTAGTAGTTATCATGAATGTAATTGAGATGAGAAAACCTTTCGGTTTGTGGGAAAAAAATGGGATGGTTCTTGTTTTTATTAGTAAGTCCTTAAAGATTTAGGTAAAATATGAGTTGCTCGTACAACATGCCTATGAACTTTTGCAACAGGAACGTATTGAATTCATTAGCTAAACTAATGAAATCCAATGAAAGAAGGAAACTGAAGCATATCAACCTTGGGTGGAAAATACAAAGCATCAACCACTATCAAGTAATCCGTACAGATTTCTACCTTGCAAAACCCCCTTCTTTTAGCCCGAAGGCTTCAAATGCTCATGTTATCTGTTTTGTTATCGGCAAAGCTAATGTTATCTTGAGCATGGTTTTTCCTAATGATCCTTGTTGGACCGCTTTTTAGGAGAGATGGTGGAAAAGTGGTCCAACAATCCTGAAATCACCTCAGCATGTGACTTTCCTTTGAAGGAAGGGCAGTGATGGATCAATTTGGTACTTATTCCAAACTAAGGTGCATAACTGTAGTTCTATGGCTGCAATAGAACAAGTAGAGATAGTATTTTCCTTTGGAATATCCCTCCTGAGCGACATAATTTTAACTAGGGGGATATGTTGTAATTCTACAAATCATCTACTGTATTTCCTTTGTCTCGTATTGTCAGGACTAGTATGGAAGCTTTGGGGTAGGCTTTACTTTCTTGGATGGCAAATCTTTGACTTCAGTCACTGTTCCTTTTATGAGTCTTTAAAATCATGAGACCGTTGGGCATTTATGGAAAGAGCAAGTCTAGAAGAATGCCCCATCTTATGATAAGCTGGATCTCATTTATAAGAAAAATGCCATCTATGAGCCATTTTTTTGGCAAAATCTCTCGACCCACTTGTTGCAATGAGAAAGCACCTTTTATGAAACCTTTTGCAATGAGAAAGCATCAATGACCCATTGTTGTATCAGTTTTGTTTTCTAATCTTAATTTAACTCTTTGACTTGCATAAGGGATGGAATGGGACATGTCGTGTGGCCTGCCCATTGAGGGGTGGGGAGAAGGATAGAGATTTTCTTGATTCGTAGATTAACATGGTTTCTAGATACCAGTCGTTAGTCTTTTTTACTCTGTTGGGGTGCTTGAGATTGTGGATTCATGTTCTAGTATTCATGCTACATTAGTACTGGGGTTTGGATCTTTAACAGTGAGTTCGTGCTTTAGGTCTCTAAGTATGGTGGTCCCACATTTCTTCTATCTTCTTGTTAAGTCTTTTGTGGCCACTCCTTGAGGAACCCGAGGGGCTGTGGTATCAAATGTATTGTTATCCTTGATGCACACCTGCACCCTATTTAGGAGTGATAAGGGATCGCATAGAGGTTGGTTTTTTGGGGAGCTGATTTTGTTGTTGCCATGTCTCCCTTCTTCTCTTGCATTTCAGAGTAATTTTCTAGGGTTGTCTAAAACTGTTGTTAGACCGGATAATAGCCTGAAGACAGAATTTGATCCTCTAACCAACCCCACTTCCTATGAACCTTGAATTTATGTTCCAAAGTCGACTTATTCAACCCAGTGAATGCATAGATAACCGTCAAGAAATTACTCTTGGACGGATCAAATCCCATTTCCATAACATTCTCAACAATTTCCTTGAAATGGTCTGTGTTTCTCACAAACGCTCTAGGTCCTGACGAAGAATGAAATTGGAGACTCTGGAACCCCAAGGCCTCGCATAATTCTATATGGGGCACTGTATACTTTTTCACATCATAATTTAGTATCCAACTAGAAGTTTTAATAGTAGGTACAAAATTCTCATTTGTGTGAAGTACACTATTGAGGAAACTGTATGGAGTACTTGGTTTTCGTGGCTGCGTTTAAGAAGAGTTATGTGTTTCTTAGTGTCTAGCGTGATTATCTTCATAAGATCAGTAACTTTTAGCTATTTGCATTTGTTTGTCAAACTAGAGCCAAACGTAGATTTTTATCAGGATAATTCATTTTATTGTTGGGCCCAGAGGGCCTCTAGATGCAAAATTTTCCATAAATCTACATTTTGGAAGCATTTAAGCATATGAAAGTAGATCATTTCATGCGAGCATGATTATGAGTACAATATTTTTATGTTGCAACTTCAGAAGAATATAATGTGTTTCTCGCTTTGGTTTATTGCTGCTAGTTTTTGTAGCACAAGAGTGAATTAAGTTGTTCCCTTTCTTTCTGTATTTAGCGGTAAATGATGTCTGAACCAGCCTACCCACCTCAACTCGGCACCCTAAAACTAGAAGACCACGCAGCTATGTGTTGGCTATTGAGCCAGATATGGCATATCTAACGGTGGACTTCAATGTACAATTATTTATATATTCACCAAGTCAGAAACTTGCGTTTTTCCAATGTTCAAGTTTATACATCCAAGCAGGCAGGTGACACGAGCCAATAGTAAAAACGTTGCTCAGTAAAACATAACCTTGGTACTGCTGCCACTTCAAAGCTTGGCCAATTAGAGTTGTTAGTAATGACAGCGGAACCATAGCAACCTCTACAGTGAGAGCTTAAAAAAAATGGAATTAGTGCAAATGTCATCATGCTATAATCAGTACATATCTCATATAACCTGAATTGGAGTTCTATGAGCAACTACTTTACATTCATACCAGGTCACATAAGTGAGAGTGGCGGAGCTGCAATCACATGGAGAATCTAACCGGAACAACACTACTTCAAACTTGCACTCACTATTGTTTTCCAGTTCAAAAAAAAAACTTGCACTCACTAGAACAAAGCAATGAAGGGTCAAGGACATCAGTTAGAGCCGGTATATTCAATTTTATATACAAAAACAAAGTGTATATAGTTGTTCTACCTTTTATTTTCCAAGGAAAATAATTTTATACGGTTACTTGCATTTACTTATTCATGATCATTATTCCATGTTATTTACTAGCTTCCAACTTGGGACAATGAAGAGCGAGGGTCGGAGGCCCTACTCGTCCATATTCTAAGTGGGCTACAAGAGAGAAGTTTGTAATCGAATTGGATGACAGCGATTTATCAATAGGAGACACAGCAGGCCCATTACAAAGTCAACTGGGCATTTTACCAAGGAATGGGAATTTGGCATTGTTAACCTTTACTAATGGAGGGCTTGAGAGCCAAGACCATACAAGGAACACAATGGGCAGAGGTTAAGGTATTTATTCAAATATATTAGCTGATGTTGCGCTGCTATTGTTGGTGATTTATATGTCATCTTTGAGGCTTCATGCCTTGAAAGATGTCCTAATCATCTCTTATTGCTGAATCTATCTTTTAAGGTTGAATTTTTTATCACTTGAAATAATGTTGCTGCTACTATTGTTGGTGTTTAGTATATGTTAATGCAACTTCTAGTCATATGTTTGTTTGGCTTTCTGGCTTGTGATGTTAAGAACTAAGAGGTTTTCCACTTCATTTCAATACATCACAGTATTCATTTGATGTACTTGGTTGTAGGATAAAACAGATGCACCAAATGTTTTCAAACATAATTGTCTAAGGTCCCTCAGAAAGAAATGGAGGGATCAGAAACATGAGTTATGACATGTATGATAATGATGAAGACCATATGGCGAATTGTCTGGATAGGGCCAATTCTGATCAATGGAGTATTCTTGTTCAATTTTGGGGAACTTTAGATGTTGTGGTAACATATATCTCATGTTCCTCTCTCTCTCTCTCTCTCTCTCTCTCTCTCTCTCTCTCTCTCTCTCTCTCTCTCTCTCTCTCTCTCTCTCACACACACACACACACACACACACACGAGGTAATATGCATGGTGCTATTTATCATGGTCATTATATTCAACTACCAAATGAAGCTACAGGATATTCAGTTGTCTGCTTTGTAAAACTACTTACTAGTTTATTGGTGGTATTTGAATTTAACACCATCTAATTTGTGTAACATGTCATCAGGGTAATTTTGATCTAGTGGGAAACAATTTCCCAGTCTTCTTTGTCCAAGATGGTATGAAGTTCCCTGACATGGTCCATGCTCTAAAACACAACCCTAAATCCCATATCCAAGAGAACTGGAGGATCCCTAACTTCTTCTCCCACCACCCAAAAAGCTTGCACATGTTCACTTTCCTCTTCGGTGATGTGGGTGGTCCCCATGATTACAGGCACACGGAAGGCTTAGGTGTCAACACCTATACCCTAATCAACAAGGCCGTTTTTTGGATAATTTCAACAAGGCCGTTGAAGCACATTACATGAAGTTTCGCTGGAAACCCACTTGTGGAGTAAAATGCTTATTAGAGGAAGCGGCAATTAAAGTAGGTGGAGCAAAAATTACTTCCCTTCTCAACATAGTTTTGTTCGACATGCTGAGATTGTCCCAATTCCTCCTACTATTTACACTGGAAAGCGTGATAAGGTTGGCTTCTGTTGTTCTATTGTTCTTTCGCTATATTACAGGAATAAGTTAAAGGATGGTTGATTTGAGTGGTTTTGTGTACGGATTTTTTTTTTTTTGTGGATAAATCAGCTTGAAAATAAAAAGAGGAAAAAGGATATACAGCCTACAAGGGGCATACATGATGCTTGGGAGAACATCTTGCAGCAAACTGCAACTGCTGCAACCTGCTGCTATGTGTACAGATTTTGGGTAGTCTCTTTTGACGAAGTTGATTTAAGTGACTTCAATTCGTTCTATTTAGCCTAGTTCCTTTTCTTTCTTTACACGGTGTATCATTGAGAAGGAGAATAATTTCAAATAGCCTGGGGAGAGATATAGATCCTTTGATAAGTTGCATTTTCTATGGTGGTTTACAGACTAACAAATCTCTCGGTCAGAAGCTGGCCACTCGGCTCAACAGGAGGCCTAGTATTTGAAGGTGAAAGGCCCCTCTACAACGACGCTTTAGCTCTGAAGACGAAGCTGTGGAGTTGGTGTTAGCCAATTCAGCATCTTCGTGATAATTCAATAACCTCCTTTGTTTTATTATGGTGTGTCTAAAGAAACTGGTTCCGTGACTGAAATATACTGGCAATGTGTCTTTTTGATAATATTTAGTGTTGATCATTTCACATCAAATTCCCCCTCCAAGCCAAAAGATGTGGACAGAAAACTATGTTGGATGGTAAAATATTCTCTATATGGCTTTAACCTATGTATAATGCATGGGAGCAATCAAGCATTCAATTCATTACACATATGTGAGATGTGGAGCAAGTCTCAAATTATGGTATAGGTTCCTTGCATTTGGGTATGCCATTCCTTACTAACCTTTTGAGGACTTGGCTTTTGATGTTGCTTGCTTTTTTGAAACTGGAGGCACTTTCTAGAACTATTACATGGTGGCCCTCACAAAACTTACCTTTTTGATACTCCAATTATAGTGATTCAGATGTTGTCACCATAATTTAGTTCATGTATCTTCTTGCAGTATTTTGGTGTCACAAATTTTGGACGA
Source organism: Vaccinium macrocarpon (assembly GCA_022606695.1). NCBI lineage: Eukaryota > Viridiplantae > Streptophyta > Magnoliopsida > Ericales > Ericaceae > Vaccinium > Vaccinium macrocarpon. The sequence continues at coordinate 22,146,201 of CM040180.1, read as the reverse complement.
AAAGCTAGAGGCCCTTTGACTGCAACAGGCTATGAGTACGATGCCCCACTAGATGAATATGGTAACTTATATGTTGAGCAATGCCAACATTTTGGATTGGGGAAGCTAGATTGGGTGAATTGTAATACGGTCATCTATTTGTATTTCAAATTTTTGGGGCTGAAAGATGAGTTGAGAATATTATGTATTAGAGAATGTTTCTAATTTTTTAGTTATCAATAACAGAGTCTTTTTTCCCTTTAGTGGATGATTTTATCTTTTTCCAATTGTGTCTGATATTTTTTTGCTGGAAATACAATTGTAATTTTTTTTTTTGGAGGTAGAAGATAGATAAGATGACAGATTATGTCACGCTCTCAATTTTATTATCCAAAATATAAGTATTATCCACGTAGGATAGATCAAGATCGTACATATCTCCATTGAATAGTCAAAGTCAAGATTACAACTTCCAAAATAACAAGTTCATATGTCTCTCATCTAAGGGTACCCGAACCCAATTGCTCTAGTATCCAAAATATATAGAGTCATTACATTTATCAAATTGACAAAAGTGAAGAAATGGAAGTTACATGATTATTCTCCAAAAAAAATATAATCAGTATGGAAAGGATAAAATAATTTCATGCATAAGTAAGCTGCATGCCATGCATCCACAATCCAAGCATCCAACTCATGCGTCTTGCCAAGTACCTGAAAATAATTGGGTGAGCTCACAAGCCCAGTAGAGAAACGTCTACTAAAACTAAACACAATAAAAATGTCAATGTGAGTTGACAAATAAGAGTTTTAAGCCACATAATAAAACCAATGAGTTTACGGGTGTCCAATGAAGTAAACATGAGTATATAAGTCCCAAGTCATCATCCAAGTGTGTCCAATGTATACTCGCCACGTGTTCTCTCTCAGAAGTGTCCAATTCGTTCGATGTGCTATGTCATCAATTTATTCAAGTTAAATATTTAGAAGTTCCTCGCGACACATCTATAGGACGGCCTGAGTATCATTACGGGCTATCTTCCGACCCCGTATAGTCTTCCCCTTGGCCAAGGCATAATTCCTCGTGATACGCCCATAGGACAGCCCGAGTATCATTCCGAGCTACCTTTCAGCCCTGTATAACAAGTTTTAAGTTCTAATATCAATTCACATTCATTGGTTTCACACAAGTGTCATCATGTCACTCCCAACCTCGGTTCATCATTCAAGTTCACGCATTTCGTCAAAGTCGCCTAATTCGCACATAACAAGTGTATAGTCGAATAGGTGTCGCGTTAAAAATCAACCCAAGTCACCAATCACGCAAGAATATGTTAAGGACAAATTATTCAATGAGTTTTGAGGTATAAGAGATGATTATGCCAAGTATTAACATAAACAAGCGACCAAAATCAACGAAAACAAGTTTTGGTGAGGTGAAGGGGGGAGTGGATTGATCCACTGTGGGAGTGGATCGATCTAGAACGAGAGTGGATCGATCAACTTTGGTTCGGAGTAAAAAAGAAGGTTGTGGATTGATCCACTCTGGTCCAAAACAACATCAGAAGATAGTGGATTGATCCATTCCCAAAGTGGATCGATCCAGAAGCCTTACGGGCAGAATTTTGACACCAAAACAAGGGGACTTCCATGGCTTCCAAAACCAGCCCAACTAAGGCCAAATATCAACATCAAAAATTTCATGAGAGCATTGCTTCAACTAAATTACACAGGACATCAACCACAAAATACATCAAACTATAATCAACTTAAAACTAGGAAATATATGAATTTTCAATGGGTTTTCAACCATTGGCCTTTGTGCCTATTAATGTTTTGTCCATTTTATTCCTATCCTGACAGGTTGTGTTAGGACCAGCATATTCCCACCCCGGCGGGCTGTGCCGGGGAGTACGCACTTTTTTTCTTTATTTTCTTTTTGTCCTCCCTGGGGTATGCCCCTTGTAGGCTGTACATTCGCTTAACCCCTTTTAATTTCAAGCTAAATTACCCAAAAAAAACCACACACTTCAAAACACTTAGTAATTGTAGAAACCCCCCTACCTCAAGGTTTAGAAGCTTGTAAACAAAGGATGAGCAAGAACCCTAGCTTTCCCTCCAATGCTCCAACTGAATCTCCACCTTCTGGAATGAAATGAACAATACCCAAGCTTCCAAACACATGTAGGAGTCTAGTATGTGTGAGGATTTTGAAGGAATTTGAGGTTTTTGAGTGAAATTTGGGGAGAAGATGAAGAAGATGGAAGATGGAAGAGGGAGTACAGAGAGAGAGAGAGCCGAAGGTTTTTGGGAGATAAGAGTGTGTGTGTTCAAAATCAGTCACACACTCCAAACATATACACCTCACATTTACACTTTTACCCCTTATGTTTCTAATGCATAATAAAGACACACCAATGGATATGTTCACTCCACATTGACCCCACTTCACTCTATTTTTATTTCCTCACATTTCCTCAACATTATTTACGAAAACTCATTTTAAAAAAACACAAGTCCTTACAAATTATAGGTCATTTTATGTTAGTGAAAAACAGGCCAAACACCAACATTGCCTTTAATTTTTTCACCTCACTAAAGAGTCGGTACTTCGAGCTAGACCCATATCCTTAGGCAATCCCGCCACACTTTCAAATTTACGTGGAAAAAAAAAATGATAGATGGGACAATCATTTGGTGGGAGTTGAAATCCAAACTGGGTTAGAATAAAGCTAGTTGCAATTGAGAAAAAATGAGAAGCATCAATAACTTAGCTTTTTTGCATAAAGCGTCTCAGATTCTCGAATCTGAAACAAATGCTATGTCACGCCCTCATTTTTATAAAAACAAAATAAAGGAATTCCTTACAATTAATAAGTCAAATGATAAAATATTTCCATAAATCCTCCCCAAGAGGTTTCCATTTCAAAATGTACATCATTAATCCATTGGTAAATCAGATATTTGGGCACCCTTGCCCTAACAGTGAAATCAAATATTATTTCATAAGTTATTACATAAGTCCAAATTGTCAAAAGATTGAATAACCAAAGGTTACATTGTCATTTATTAAAATACAAAACTTGAGATGGAAAAATATCTTCATACATGCATAAGCTTCACACAATGCATCACTCCACAAGCATCCAATCTCATGCTCCATGTTGTGTACCTGGGAAAGATAGGGTGAGCTCACTAGCTCGTAGGGAAACCAAACTACAACCGCTAGGCATATAAATATGATGAGTGCACATAATATGAATTAACATGAGAGGAGATGATCAAGGAACATAACGGGGGCTAGGACAAGTAAGACGTGTCCAAGAAGTAACCACATGTCCAAGTGACTTCAAAGTGTCCAAAATCGTGTCCAAGTATCCAAGGTTGCCAAAATATCATATGTATCTCAAAATATTTCATTTCCAAGCACTCTACACCGCCCAAGTTTCCATTTCTGTTTCACCAAGATCACCCAAGTTACTCACACAAGTTTAAAACCAACTCCACAAGTCGAGTTTCGACAAAACAAGTAAAAATAGTTCAAAATCTCATTTATCATTTCTTTCATTGAGAAAAACATCATTTTCATTGGTACAAGGGATTTAATCCCTCTGCCGGGTTCCGTAGGCCCCGCGTGCCTTTGCTGGGTATTTGTAGGCCCCGCCTGCCTCTGCCGGGTTCTATAGGCCCTGCGTGCCTTGTTGGGTATTTATAAGCCCCGCTTGCCTCTGCTAGGTTCCATAGGCCCCGCATGCCTCTGCCGGATTCCATAGGCCCCGTGTGCCTTTATCAAAAAAAAAAATTTTAATGATGGCATTAGTATAAAGACCTCATTATCACAAACATTTCATTAAAACTTTCATAACAAGTCCATTTCTCAATTTTCATCTCACCAAAGTGCTCTTTCCTTTGAAATGCCACAATTTTCGCCAAAAGGGGCGACCAATCCACTATGCCTTGTGTTTGATACGTATAACGAATTGTCCAATAAAACACGTGTCAAAGTCGTAGTTTAACGATTTCAAAATAGTTTTTGAGGTTACCACGTTATTATATATCAAGTATACGAAGCTCCGGACGATTGGAGGTCAAACGGACGTCAAAGGGTGGCTGAAAACCACCTAGGAAACAGGGGCAACAACATAGAAACAGGGGCAGCAGCTGCCTTGTCCAGAAAATGACAGATTTTCACCTCTAAGGTGTGGAATTTCAACCCAAAACACAAATGTGATAATTTAGGCTCAAAATAGGGATATTAGGCAACAATTAAACATAGAGGGAGGTCAATTCCACTCCCAATTACATCAATCAATGACCAATTTCATAGATCACAAAATCTAAGTGAGAAAAACCCACACAAAGAGGGAAAAACATGATTTTTCATGAAATTAAAGCCAAGAACAATAAATGTACAACAAATCACAAGTATATAACTAGATGAGGTAGTAATTGTTTCCCTACCTCATGGGTTAAGCTCCAAATGTGTAGAAAATGCAAAACCCTATGTTATGAAGCTTCCACCCGAAATACCTCCTTCCCACGCGAAACTAATGAACCCCGGACTCCACACGGTGCGTAGAACACGAAAATGGTCTTGGCTCTTGAAGGGGTTGAGTGAGGAGGGAGAGTTTTGAACTTGGAGGAGTTGTTAATGGAGGAGGAGAGAGAGAGATAGAGAGAGAGAGAGAGAGAGAGAGAGAGAGAGATGCCGATCGGGTTTGGGGAGGGAGAAGAAGTGAAGTTTTATTTTTTGCAAATTCACCCCCACACACTTTTAATATATTCACATAATCACACCTCACACCCAAATGTCACTTGTGTATGTAATATGAGACCACAATACTTATTTTCATAACCCAAACTTAAGTAAAGACAGTTTTCTTTACTTTAATTTATTTATGAAAATAAGGAAGTACCCCCCATTTGGAAACAATGACATTTACAAAATTTTAAAATTCTCATCACATCAAAATCTCATCCCCCCACTTTTAGTACAAAACCGAAAACGGACACATTTTTCTCCGAGAAAAATGGGCGAAAGATGACTTTGCCTTCCTCAAAAATAACTTTCGATTATACTATTTCAATTAGAAAAATCCAAGGAACAATTACCGGCACTTTTTATCGACCAAATCGAAACTTCTCCAAAAGGTGATTTTTGAAAAAGTAGTTAAATTTTCTGGGTCTTTACACTGGTGACCTCAACAATCCCTTCAGGTTCAAGGTAGCTCATTTCACGAGATGGAAAGGAAAAGTCCTTTTCTACCTAAGCCTTCTCAAGGTGGCCTACATTCTCACCGAGAAAAATCCGAACAAAATCTATGCCGAGGAGATGAATGAGGAAGAATATGAAGTTCATCGAGAGCAGAGAAAGTATGATACTGAAGAGGCAGGCGTGAAAAAATATGTGGCCAACCAATTCTTTCGCTTCCAAATGGTGGATGGAAAATCGGTCGTGGAGCAAGCTCAAGATTTTCGGATGATAGTGGCAAAGATGGCATCAGGATTGGGGACAATCTTGTGGTGGCAAGCATCATTGACAAACTACCATCATCTTGGAGGGAATTCTGAAGACAATGCACCACAAGCATGAGGAGATTTTTCTGGAGACATTGATCACACGCATCCGCGTGGAGGAGGAGGCTAAAGGCCAAGATGCATTATTGACACAATAAGGTATTGGGCGGAACTCCACGAAGGTAAATTATATTTACATGCTTTCTTCATCTAATTTCTAGCATGTTTGCTTTAGTCATATCAATAGTAAATATGTGGGAATCATGAGTAGTCTCAGATTAATTCCTAAACTAACAAAAAAATTTGAAAAATGTGAAAGTTGCAGTCAAGCAAAGATTACTAAACGACCTCATAAAAGTGTTGAAAGAACAACCCAATTGTTAGAATTAATTCACATAGATTTATGTGAATTTAAAGGAATTTTAACCCGTGGTGGAAATAGATATTTTATTACTTTTATTGATGATTTTTGCAAAGTATACTTACATATATTTGTTGAAACATATAAGTGATGCTTTTGAGAAATTTAAAGAATTCCTTCTAGAGGTTGAAAATCAATTCAGTAAAAAGATAAAGAGAATCAAAAGTGATAGAGGTTGAGAGTATGTTTGCTTTGACTCATTTGCTCAGTCACTGGGAATTATCCATGAGATTACACCACCATATTCACCTCAATCAAATGGTGTTACTGAAAGGAAAAATAGAACACTGATTGATCTTACTAATGCCATGCTTATTGATTCAAGTGCCCCCCTCAAATCTTTGGGGTGAGGCAGTTTTGATTGCTTGTTATGTGTTGAATAGAGTACCACATAAGAAAACTAAACTGATACATTTTGAGGTATGGAAGGGGCATATGCCAAATTTGGTTAATTTGAGAGTTTGAGGCTTTCTAGCTTTTGTAAGGATTACAGACCCCAAAATACCAATGTTGGTTGTAAGAGCTACCACTTGTGCTTTTCTAGGATATGTGGTAAATAATACAGCCTATAAATTTTTAGATATTAAAAATAATATCATTTTTGAATCGGGTGATGCTATTTTTCAAGAAGAAAAATCTACTTTTAAATCAAAAAATAGTGGGGGTGAAGAATTTCCTAAAAATATTTTGTCTAAACCAAGTTCTTCTACTCCTCTTGTTCAAAGTCAAGTAACTACTGAAGTTGAACTTAGAAGGAGTAAAAGAGCTAGAGTTGAAAAAGATTTTGGCCCTGACTATTATATTTTTAATGTAAATGATACTCCAATTTCTTTACAAGAAGCTTTATCGTCACCTAATGCTATATTTTGGAAAGAGGCTATAAATGATGAGATGGATTCACTAATTTCAAATAAAACATGAAAATTAGTAGATTTACCACCAGGTTGTAAACCAATTGGGTGTAAATGGGTCCTTTGAAAAAAGCTTAAATCGGATGGGTCTATTGACAAATATAAAGCAAGACTAGTTACAAAAGGTTTTAAGCAACAAGCTAATCTTGACTTTTTGACACATTCTCTCCGGTCACACATGTTATATCCATTAGATTTTTAATTGTTGTGGCTGCAATTTGTGATTTAAAAATTCATCAAATGGATGTAAAAACAACTTTTTTGAATGGAGACCTAAATGAGGAAATTTATATGAACCAACCCGAGGGCTTTGTGGAGCCCAAACTAGAAAGCAAGGTGTGTAAGCATACTAAATTTCTCTGTGGCTTAAAGCAAGTTTCTAAGCAATGGCATGAAAATTTTGATTCCTGAATGATTGAGAATGGGTACAAAATAAACAAAAGTGATAAGTGCATCTACTATAAATCCCAGGAAAATTCACATGTGATTATTAGTCTTTACGTAGATGATCTTTTGATATTTGGCTCTAGTTTGCATATTATAAATGAGACGAAAAAATACGTTGAATAGCCATTTTGATATGAAAGATCTTGGAGAAAATAATTTTATTTTGGTATAAAAATCACTAAAACAAGTGAAGGAATTTCTCTTGACCAGTCGCATTATATTGAGAAAATTTTGAGAAAATATGACTATCTTGATTGCAAGCATGTTGTTACTCCTTTTGATGCTCGTGTACATCTTTTTCCTAATAAAGATGATAAGTTGGTGATAAATCAAAAGGAATATGCTAGCATGATTGATAGCTTGCGATATGTGACTGATTGTCCTAGACCTGACATTGCTTACGCTGTTGGAGTAATTAGCAGGTTTACTAGCAAGCCGAGTGATCATTGGCATGCTATGGAAAGAGTAATGAGATATTTATCAGGTACCAGAACTCATGGTTTACTTTATAAAAAAATATTCTGATGTACTTGAGGGTTACAGTGATGCAGATTGGAATACCTTGTCAGGTGATTCTCTTTATACCATAGGTTTTATTTTTACCTTGGCAAGTGGTGTTATATGCTAGAAGTCGAAAAAGCAAACGATTATTGCTAATTCTACTATAGAAGTTGAGCTTATAGATTTGTCTTCAGCATGAGAGGAATAGAATTGGTTAAGAGATTTATTGCATGAAATCCCTTGTTAGGAAAAACCAATTCCTTCTATGTTAATCCATTGTGATAGAACTGCTGCTATTGGTAGAGTAAAAAACCGTTACTACAACAGTAAATTCAGACCCATACAAAGAAAACACAGTTCTGTGAGATCCTATTTGAGTAGTGGGAGCATAAATGTGGATTATGTTAAATATTGTGAAAATCTTGCAGATCCATTAACCAAGGCCTCGGCATGAGAAAGGGTTTGGAATACATCAAGGGGGATGGGACTGAAGCCCATATATTCAAGAATTACCTATAAGGATACCCAACCCGGAGACCAGCGATCCTATAACTGGGTTTAATGGGACAAACCAATCATATGGTGATCATTAAAGGATGCACTATTTTATTTTATGTCCGTCCCTATGATGTAAGTGCATACATCCTGTAATGATGGAGGGTTGAGTTTTTAAACTCTTAATGAAAATTTGTAGCTCGTATGAGTGGGATGTCAGAATTACAGGAGCATCATCGACAAATTTCACCTATGTGAGTGTAGACACCTCGATTTTGAACCCGGGATGCGCTTGAGCATTCCCGATGATGAAACGAACCAATCATGACTACCTAAAGCATGTCAAGATGGCTTGAACTTGATCAAAATCAGTCAAACATCACCAAATAACCTAAACCAACCCAAGCATTGTTGAACCAAGTTAAACCAGCAGTTTGCCACCAAGAGCCTTGAGCGCTCAAGCTTGAGGCCTTGAGCGCTCAACCTATGAGGAGCACCTTGAGCGCTCAAACCCACAGCCTTAAGCGCTCAACTCTAAACCAGTCAGGAATCTACAGAATATCTCATCATGAGATCTCATGCCGGGTGGAGCGTCTAACCACTTCTATACGTATTGTACATGTATAATACTCCCTACATTGCTACAATATACACCTAAAACTACTCCTAAGGTATAAACCCACTACCTCTTTCTCCTCTCTTTCCCTCCACTCACTCTATATATATCAACCATCACCCCCTGATTGAGGGGTTCACCATTTTATACATTCCAGCACATAATACTCTCAGTAATCATCCATTACTCTCTCTCTCTACAAAAACCACTTATTTTCCATCAAAACCACTTGCAAAAACCACCTTTCAACCAAAAATTTGATCTTTGATCATCAATCAACCCCATACTCTACACCATCCATCCCAAATACTAACCAAAACGCCAACAATTGTTCATCTTCAAATCCACAATCAAGTTCAAGTCTTCAATCAAGTGAAAAAGGTAATTAAACAAGTGATATTCACTGTTTTGGTTCATCTGAGGGTGACCAGTGAGTTCAAACAAGTTCTTTATACTTGTGTTGAACTCACAAAGGTCTGAAAGTTGCTTAAAAACACTGCCAAAATTTGCAGTTTTAACAGGGGTTGAGCGCTCAAGTCTCAGGCCTTGAGCACTCAAGTCCAATTCTGGGCAGTTTCTGTTTTGCTGAGCTTCGAGCTTTATTTGGGATCTTGATCATCATTTAATATTTAATCATGTTCATTTAATCTTTAAAACAGCTTTTTTTTCACCTGCATGAGTATAGATTAACCATTTTATGATGATCAAGCTTCAAAACCTTTGAAAACCTTGTATCTGAATGCAAAGCAGTGATTTTCCAGTTTCGTAAACCTCCATTTTATGTATTTATGGTCCTGAGAATCACTCAAAACCTATTTTCAAATCAAAAACCAGAAAGCCATGCTATGGATTGAGCGCTCAAGGTCTCATCTTTGAGCGCTCAAGCTGTTCTTGGACAGTTTGCTGACTATTGTTCGTTTTGATGACGGATAATGATTTAGCCAATTTCTGGTGTGTGTGTGTGTGTGTTGTTATATCTACGCCTATGAGTTGGATCTCTCTCTCATATACTCTTTCAAATGTTTTCTTTTGTGAACTCATGATAATCTTCTTCTTGTATCATCCTTTGGAAGATCAAAGCTTCATTTTTTGGTCTATTTCTTCATTAAAAGGGTTTATGAGTAATTGATCTTGCAAAGAATGAGCGAAGAGATGATGTAGAGGTTTAAATCCACCAGAGCCATGAACTGGTTTGAGCGCTCAATTCATGAGCTTTGAGCGCTCAAACTGGTCAGGAAGGTTTGAGCGCTCAAGCCATAGTCTTTGAGCGCTCAATCCCATTTCTGGAATCCAGATCGTAAGTCAGATTAAGTCTCATGTTCATGATTTATGGAGTTGTTGTACAGTTTCTGTTTGTGGTTAATTTCGTAAATATTTGTTGTAATTTTTCTTTATTGTTATCACCATTTTTCATGTAAATCATTAAACACAAGCATTCATGATAAGTTTGCATTTTTGTATTCTCTTGCTTTCTACGTGATTCCCATCCTCGATTCCCCCATTCTTGTGATTAGAGTTGAACTTCAAACATTTCCAAAATCCCACAAAATGTTGAGTAGAGACCGGTTCACGGACCGGGCGAGAGGGGTGCCGTAAAACCCTTCCCCTCTCGTAACCAAACCCCTGAATCTGAGAAATCTTTGGTTCTGCCATGATCAGTGAAATCTTTTTCAAATGGGCAAACAAGTCATATTTTATTGGTTTCTCGAGTTTGGACCTCAAATCCGGGTGGCGACTCTAAAAAACACAATCTTTTGAAACGCGAAACTTGAACCGTTCTCCGTGGGCCGTCCACAGTGAGCATGGAAGTGGGGCCGTTTCCTATGAGATTCGGGCTTAACCTCAAAAAAAGCCTATGAAAACTAGGATAAGCACAAGGCCGTAACGTGCTGGCTATTAAAGCTTATGTCAACACCTGTGTTGTTATGTGTGGGTAGCAACTCTTTATTTCCCCTAAGCAGTCATAGTTCAATGCTAAGCACACTACTGACTCTGGAGTAGAGGTTACTATCTCACTAAGTGAAGGTTCAATGCAGAACACACCTTTCATTATGCATAACGACTCCTCTTTGTGCGGTAATATATTTTTGGCGCCTATATTTTACTTAATTTAATATCCAAATGAGTGGGGGATTGTTTGTATATTAAATGGAGTATTTTAATAACGTAAAATATTGACGTTAAGCATTTAATTAAAGTTTCATTCAAAATGTTAGAGTTAAGGTAGAGTTGTTGGTTTAACTTAACTGATTAAGTACTTAATTCATGTTACTTCATTAATGAACCTAAATCGTATAGTTTGTTGTTTCATTGCATTAAGTGTCAGGGTTTAGAAAGGCTATACAAAGCCTTCATGCATGTAGCTTTGTTAGTATCAAGGAAAAGTACAAGTAAAATATTAACTATCTACTTGTTCTTCATATCTATTTTTGTGGGAAAAGAAAGGTGTTTATTTGGTGGAGCTTTGGGCTCACACACTTATGCAGAGTGTGTAAGAGTCACACAACATGAGTTGGGTTGTTGTATCCTGGGGGAGAATAGCTAATAGTCTGCTACATTGGTTACTGAGAACTTACCCACCGCAGAGGCTATATCTCCTCAAAGAGAGCGAGATACACCAACAAAAACCATGGTTGTGCTTATTAATTTATTTTATTATCTACAGTTATTACACCAATAGAAACCATGGTTGTGAGCTTCAAGGCAGAACTCATTTCCACTTGAATGGTTGGATTCTTAAACTCTAGAAAATTTTCTATGGCCTCGCAAGATGGAAGCCACTGATTGTAGCTCGCTTGAGGTTGATTACATTTGTGAACCATATCATCATTGTCAACTAATGGGCCTGGGGCCCAAAGCAACTGGTTGTTGAAGAGTGGACTTCGAAAGGAAGAAGGTTTTCTCTTGGCCTGTAGTGGAAATGCTTGATGTTGTTAGGATTCCAACAACGCACCACACGCAACAAAAGCAGTAAAATCAAGAGAAAGCAAACACACCAATTTATGTGGTTCAGCCAAATCGAACCTCCATCTACGGGGAGGGGGATTTCACTATGATCTAGAGAATAATCCGTGAATATTGTGTTACACACTCACACTCTGTCTCAAAATAATTAAATCCTCACCCAAGTCTCTCGTGTATCTCTCTCAAACTCTCTGCCTTTTTCTCTCACTTTGTCACACACATAAAACAAGGCAATAACAAGTTATATAGAGTTACATCAAATAAAACCCTGGCCCCTCCCAACCGGGCCTAAGCCCAATGGCCCACACGGGGTGGAATCCCAACAATCACCCCCTCCACACCGAGTGGGCAAAGTCATCTGCAACACCCGCATGTTGCCTCCTCCAATCAACTAACTCTGGCAAGAGCCTAAGTCACTAACCAGTCGAGCATCCATGCACCACCAACCAGAGTACACAAATCCCGAAAGAGTGTATCCTTGCAAAACTAGACTCTGCAGCCAATCAGAAAATCCCGAGTACCGCATCCCCTCAAAAAGAATGCCTCCACTCGCACACCTCAAATCCGAAGTGTATGCACTCACAAACAGAAGCGCCCGCACCCCCTCAACTAGGGTGACCGCACCCCCTCAACTGGGGTGTAGCCGAGACTCACTGGCTCAGCGTCCTTGGTGATAGTGTCCCTCCCCCCATGTCGACAAATCCGGAGAGACCACTACCATCAAGCATATCAAGAGCAAAAGAAACTCCTTTTGGCTTCGTCGAGGCCCCCAAAATATCTGTCGCTATCCTCTAGGCTTTCTCATGGACAACCCACACCGATTGCTTCTCCTTCAGGCTTGAATCCCGCACAACTCCTGAGCAACCCTGCTCTCTCCGTGTACGTGTCAACAAATGGCACTTCTCCTGCCCAAATAATCTCCCTATACCGCTTGCTCCATGTCTAACAATGACCCCTCTGTCACGCCAGATCCAAAGCTGCATACCCCCACCGATTTCTTACCCAGCAATATATCCCGCTTTCCAACAGAAACCCAAAGTGCTCCAGAATCAGCAGAAAGACTACATCCTCTCTCATCAAGCATTCTGAGAGATTTCAAGTTCTTTTTTACCCCTGGCACGTGCCTTACTCCCGCTACCTTCACAGTCTTCCCACTCGGCACTCGAAACTTCATTGTCCCCTTGCTAACAACCCTATTCCCAGAATTGTTAGCCATCCGGACAAGACCTCCATCGCATGCCTCATACTCCCAAAACTGTGATTTATCCCTGCAGATATGATATGAGCACCCTGAATCCAGTACCCAATCCGATATACCTGCATCTATAGGGTCTAACACTGCCAACGCCAAATCATCATCAGAGTCCTGAAAAGCCAATGCTGCCTCCTTTGGTAGAATTCTCTCTTTTCCCGCCTTAAACTTTGGATAGTTCCTCTTTATATGCCCCTCTTCCTGTCAATGATAGCAAGTGAAACTATTCCCCCTCGACTTGGAACAGTTTTTGCCTCCCTTCCTTCCGTTTCCCTTTCCTTAGTTCCTGCCCCTGTTACCGTCCGAAATTAGTGCTCGTGTATCGTTAGCATGTAATTATCCGGTAGAGAACTCAGGGAAACCACCAGTGTCTTCCAATTATCCGGTAGAGAACTAAGTAACAACAAAGTCTGCAACTCGTCATCGAACTTCAACCCAACATTAGACAGCTGATTAACCAAATTCTGGAACTCACTAGAATGTTCGGCAACCGAATCCCCAACCCGAAGCTTCAAATTCACAAGCCTCCTCATCAGTAGTGCTTTATTCCAGGATGTTTTCGACTGATATATCACCTCCAATTTCGTCCACAAAGAATAAGCATCTGTCTCCTGTGCTACATGATGAATAACCTCCTGTCCAACACACTAGCGGATCAAAGCAACTGCTTTCCTGTTCAAACTCTTTCAAACTTCGATTTTCACCTCCATATGTGTTCCAAGGGCTCATAAAGCTCTTTCAAAATGAGCATATCCTCCATTCTAGGCTTCCAAATCGCATAATTAGTTGTCGTCAATACTAGCATAGCATTCATATTTATCTCTGACATCTCAGCAAACAAGATAATCTGAAATAACACATCCCCAGAAACTCCCACAATTGATCTCATACTCCCTAGAATGATTTAAAGCAATAAAAATAAAATGTACCATCAATATCCATACCCAATCTCCGCAAACCGAGCCCGGGATTGGATCCAGGATGTCGAGACTAGTTGGGAACTGGTCCGAACCGGCCAAGAACCGGTCTAAAACCCACTGAACCGGTCGGAAAACTCCTCATGGTCTGTTTCTAGATCATTATCCGGTCTGGTCTGGCTGAACCCGGTCTGAACAATCCTCTGAACCGCCGATCTAGACCAGTTTGAACCCTTTGAACTCTGGTTTGACCCCCTTTGACCTGATCACTGGCCCCTTTGACCTCCTTAACCTTGAACCTGACATGTATGACCCTCTTGGACCCTTGCCTGAACCTTCTGAACCTCAATTATGTTAGGATTCGAACAACGCACCACACGCAACAAAAGCAGTAAAATCAAGAGAAAGCAAACACACCAATTTACGTGGTTCGATCAAATCGGACCTACATCCACGGGAAAGGGGATTTCACTATGATCCGGAGAATAATCCGTGAATATTGTGTTACACATTCACTCTGTCTCACAATAGTTAAATCCTCACCCAAGTCTCTCGTGTATCTCTCTCAAACTCTCTGCCTTTTTCTCTCACTTTGTCACACACATAAAACAAGGCAATAACAAGTTATTTAGAGTTACATCAAATAAAACCCTGGCCCCTCCCAACCGGGCCTAAGCCCAATGGCCCACATGGGGTGGAATCCCAACAGATGTTAGGTGTTAATCTACCACGCCAGGGTACAACATCCTTCCGACGTCCAAATAATACATGCCTATGAGAAAACAAAAAATAAATCAAAATCTCTAGTTTATATTGGTGAAATAGCCATCAATCAGCCCGACATCCAATCAAAGAACTTCCAGGTATGGTGAATAGTTTTTGCCAACAATAGCTTTTATATATTTTGGTTTTCTTATTGGCTTTTGCATGCTCTGATTTATGCATGTATTCTATAATATAGACTCAAGTAGTTGAGAAAGAGATCGATTACGCCTCTCCAATGACGGATTTAAACTGTAGACCTCAATCTAAACAGTTAATACAGCCTTTGAAACCAAATACTATTGGTTAGAGAGACAAACCTTAGTAGGGGGTGGGAGGAGGCAGTTGAACTCTGTGCCACTGCTATTTGTACTCTAAGCTGCATTTTTTTCTTTGTCAATATCGTATGATTCCGAGTGGAAATTGACAGAGATCTGTATTAATGATAACCCAGTCTGCACTCAAAGCGGCAACCGTGGCTTCAAAAGCTGTTTCATCAGCTTGATTAGCTCATACGTCCTCACATCTTGGCCAGAATAGAGGCATAGGTCAACTGGCGTTAAACCATCCTGAAACAAACAATTTAATAGAGTGATAGAAAAGGAGTAAGATACTGAATGACAACATTAGCAAATTGTCATGTGTATCAAGTAAATAGAAGTACACAAAGTCTCAGGTTTTGGAAAACTTAATTATTTTGCGTTCCACAAGACAAGGGGTGACAAAGAAGTAAACGACTCACCAGGCCTTTTCTTCAAGCTTAGATGTTGGACTCAAAATAAGCTTTTAATACATTAAACAAGACCATGTGAACTAAATTTCTTCTCCCCCCTGAATGGAAGAGATCAATAGGTTGACGCGAACAAAACAACTCACTAATGAAACTCAAAATGTGCTTTAAGGGCAGCCACCTACCGAGTGAATGACAAATTGATAAGTGAATTTCATAGAAGGTTCCTGCCAGCATCTAATATGGGAAAATGCACTAAGCACCCATACCAGAGAACTCAATGCATGAAGACAAAGGATCACTCAAAAGCTGAATTAAAAGGTTTCACCTTCGAATCACTCACCTTTTTCGCAGCATTAAAAGAAAAAAAAAAGAAGAGAGATCTAAGCAGCTACAAAAAAGAACAAGTATTCAGATGCCCTTTCCATGTCAAACATTGGACTCGTTAGACAACTGACATTAGGGGAAAACTTACTGGTTCTTAAGAAGAAGTCAACTTTCTTACTTCTAACCTGTTTTGTAGATAGACACACGTGAATAGGTATTTCATAGACATAATTGTTGTGATTGCCCTTTTTTCCCCCTTTTTGGCTTCTACCTCCCGTTGTATCCATATCACCACAATACTGCAGTGAGTCTTGAAAACTAGCTTAAACATGTCATTGTTGATGCATTCAATTCCTTCTGCGTAGTAAATTGCCAAAAACAAGCTTAGCTAATGAGATCTAGTAGAACAGACAAGCCAATATAATAATAAAGAAAGGCCAAAAGAAAACGAAAATATGCCAAAGACTCCTAGGCAGCAAATATAATAATAAAGAAAGGCTGAGAAAATTTAAATGAAGGCTTAATGGAAGTTACAAAGAAGTATGTGTAGCAGTTGCACCCTCAACTCTTTATTTGTAGCCTCAACCCAAAGACTCCTACAACTGTAAATTTCTCAATTGTTGGGTTGTTTCCATAAGTTCTGTCGATGGACAAGCAGAAAAACTCAGATACTTAACTAAAGATACCTATTGGTCAACAAATCAATTGCAGAGCCACTCTAGACTATCTAAGGGGGTATTCAGTACCTCCATTATGCACTAAATCTGGCTTGAATTTTAATTGAAATTTTTTATTTGCTCACAATCGTTATATCATAGTTGGACCCCCTTTCATATCTAGCCCAATTGACGATCAGATTTTTTTCTTTCCACCCATTAGCCCTTTGATATTGCGATTGCATAATTGATGTCCTTCTGACTTACAAATCTAATGAACCACTAATACCGGGTACATTGGGCAAGTATAACCACTCCAAGGGATACCCACTCCATTGGGCAAGTGTAACCACAAGATGTGTGGTGTGGTTAAGCGCAACGACATAATGTAAAGCATTGTGCCAAGAACCAATCAGTTGAAATTTAAGACTAATACAAAGAGGATAGTTTCAGATAATTGAGCACATGTTTAGACTGACATCCCATGCTATCACCTTTAAAGGAAATATGGCAAACAAATAATACCCAACATCTATTAGAGTAAGATATTGCATCCCCAACCATCTGTTGGTGCAAAAATCTGGAGTCTTCGGGAAACTGAACTTGTTGATGATGGAACTTGTTTCGAGGCACGTTACTATGTCGCTTTCCGAAAACAATTATTCCCCCCACCGTTTGGTGTGCACCGGGTTGATAGCGAATCTGTCCAAGGATACAACTTAGCCCGATCAATTCAATGATCTTCTGCCTACGTCCGCACAAACGAATGACAGACAGAATACTGAGTCGAAAAAGAATCGAAAGAACCAAGGAATTGCTGGCACCGTTTCTGCAGAGTAACGATACAGCAAAACTAGAAAGCAATTTGTAGTAATTTTGGCAGAGTAACAAGGCTAGAATTCTGGTCTATCTCATCATCCTATGATTGTAATTCAGGGTGTTATTTATAGGCCCAAAAGTACCCTTCCACTTTAGGACACGCCCTTTAGTGAATAGACTTGAGTTTGGATCATAACCCTCTGTTCAGAGTTGCATCCGTACACGAACTATCGATACACCCATACGAGGTATCAATACCGTTCCATCCCATACACCACGTCAGCAACACCTTACCGCCAAGTGGCAATAAGAAAGGGCGCCTACAAGGTGCCTCGCGCCGACGTGCAAAGTGCACCATCAAAGCGCGACACAGCCCACTCCCACACTCACACATGCGCGCATGCGCGGGTGCGTATGAGTGAGTTCCAACACCGGCTACGCTGGTAATGCGTGTAGCACCATAGGTGTCTTGCCACTTAATACTATGTGAACATTATAGTAATGTTTCCACATGTATACTCCTCAACTTTTCTTTCACTAGCCAATGTGGGACAAAACCAAAACACAACAAAAAAAAAAAAGCTTTCTAAAAGGCACAAGGAATATTTTGATAAAACCCCAAATAAAAACCGATTTATTTTGATAATTTCCAACAATCCCCCACCATTTTCAAAATAATGATGAAGCCTTGGTTCCTTTGAAAAGACTAATGCATCAATGAAGGTATCTCACGATTTTAACCATCACCTAGTGAAAAGCATCAAAGTTAGTCAGAAAGCATGGTAGACTTGTCTTTTAACCAGCGATCCTATAATGACCAACCGGACACGTTTCACGCACGCATCTTACCTGACTCAGGTATTCAAATTGTTGACACGTGGATTGGCCATGTGTCTATATCCTATTTCGTGAGTGCTCTAAAGTTCTTGCTCGTGAACCTATAGAAGGCGGCACCACCCTCACATTCATATAGGTAGACTTTGAAGAATGCTCATGTAACAACAACATCCGCCTAACTAAACCGTTAGAAGTCTATTAAGAGCTAAACAGCTCACCTCCTCTTTTAAATTACAGGTACCAAACACTTTGTCATAAGATGGGTATAACCGGAAAGTGCTTGCCATCACAACTTATGGTGTAGTTTGCTCATTGAACCCAAGGACTTGAAGCTAAACAAGTGTTGGGTCGAATTTCCACCAGGAGTGATTATATTGTAGTGGGCTTAAGTCCCATCCCCTGTGATGTTTTCCACACCAAATCTCTTGCAAAACCTTTTGTTAAAGGATCCGCCAGGTTTTGACCTGATTTGACATAATCAATGGTTATCACCCCATCGGTTATCAAATTCCTCACATAGCTATGTCGAAGTCCTATATGCTTGGACTTCCCATTATATACCTGGCTGTAAGCCCGTGATATTGCTGACTAACTATCACAATGCAAAGATATTGATGACATAGGTTTTGGCCACATGGGTAACTCCCATAACATACTCCTTAGCCACTCAGCCTCTTTGCTACCCGATGCTAGTGCCACAAACTCGGCTGCCATAGTCGAGTCTGTAATTATGCTTTGTTTCTTTGATCCCCAAGAAACTGCTCCACCACCAAGAGTAAAGACCCAACCACTTGTTGACAAGTGATCTTCATTCTCGGCTATCCAGCTAGCATCCGTGTATCCTTCTAGAACTGATGGATACCCACTATAGAATATCCCATAGTCTATAGTTTTCTCTAAATACCTCAAAACCCAATTAACCGCATTCCAATGAATATCACTCGGGTTATGCGTATACCTACTCAGTTTACTAACTGCATAAGCAATGTCAGGCCGAGTAGATGTCATGGCATACATCAAGCTTCCTAACACTCTAGAATAATCTAGTTGTGACACTGCTCTACCCGTATTATGATACAACTTTACATGTGGATCATGAGGTGTAGAAATCAGAGTACAGTCAAAGTGATTAAACTTCTTTAGTATCTTCTCAATATAATGAGATTGAGAAAGAACTATATTTCCTCCTTGCCTTGTAATCCTAATTCCTAGAATTACATCAGATACACCCATATTTTTCATGCTAAAACTAGATGAAAGCATATCTTTTGTACTTTGTATGATATCTAAGTCAGTCCCAAAGATAAGCATATCATCCACATACAAACACACGATTACACCTCGTTTTCCAGTAAATTTGCTATAAACACATTTATCTGATTGATGTATCCTAAACCCATTTGATACAATTACCATATCAAACTTTTCATGCCACTGTTTAGGCGTTGTTTGAAGTCCGTACAGAGACTTAACAAGTTTGCATACTTTGTGTTTTTGTCCTTGCACAACAAACCCTTCTGGTTGCTTCATATAAATTTCTTCATCCAATTCACCATTCAAAAATATTGTCTTTACATCCATTTGGTGAATATGAAGTTTATGTATCGAAGCTATGTCAAGAAGAACTCTAATAGTAGAGATTCTTGCTACCGGTGCATAGGTATTGAAGTAATCAATACCTTCCTTTTGCGTAAAGCCCTTGGCAACCAACCGTGCCTTAAATTTGTCTATCGTGCCATCAACTTTCATTTTCTTCTTGAAAATCCATTTACAACCAATGGCCTTGGAACTTGGTGGCAAATCAGCAAGAATCCACGTATCATTACCCATGATAGAATCCATTTCATCTTGGATTGCTTCTTTCCAAAAAGCACAATCTTGTGATTTCATAGCCTCCTCAAAGGTCAAGGGATCCGATTCCACATGATATGAAACCATGGTATGATTACAAGCCGTGTCTCTAGTTCCTTCAACTAGATACACTATAAAGTCAGGACCAAAGGACTTAGCAACCTGAGCCCTTTTACTTCTCCTAAGTTCGACCTGTTCCATAGGTTCTGCTTCTGTTTCAGGCCCATAAGAGATTGGTTCATTCTCTTCATTAACCTCTTTCGGAATAGGAACAAACCTATTTTCATAAAACACAACATCCCTTGACTCAATTATGGTATTAACCCCATACGAATCATTTGGCTCGGAAACAAGAAACCTATAAGCCTTACTATGTAAAGCATAACCAAGGAATATGCATTCAATTCCCTTTTCACCCAATTTCTTCCTTTTGGATTTTGGCAATCTCACAATTGCTCTACAACCCCAAGTTTTAAAATAACTTAGGTTAAGTTTCTTCTTTTTCCATAACTCATATGGAGTTATTTGTGACTTCTTGAGAGGTACCCTATTTAAAATGTAAGCAGCAGTAAGTATGGCTTCGCCCCACAAACCAGTGCTTAATCCTGAATTGCTAAGCATAGCATTAACCATCTCTGTTAAAGTCTGATTTTTCCGTTCAGCCACTCCATTTCGTTGTGGAGTATATGGTGTCGTTTTCTCATGAATTATGCCTACTGACTCATAGTAATCAGGAAAATAATATTCACCACCCCTATCAGGCCTTAAGCGCTTTATAGTTTTTCCACATCGATTTTCAACTTCAGCTTTGAAAGTGATAAACTTTTCTAGAACCTCATCTTTTGAGTGCAACAAATAAACATGACAATTCTTAGAAAAATCATCTATAAAAGTTACAAAGTATTGCTTGCCTCCTCTAGTAGGGGTGCTATGCATGTCACATACATCACTATGAACAAGTTCTAACAAAGTTGTAGTTTTAACAATTTTAGGAAATGGAACTCTAGTGATTTTAATAAGTGAACACACATTGCATCTATCAACCATATCAATATCATACTTAGGAATTAAATCTAATTTAACCATCATATCCATCTCCCTAGTATTAACATGTCCTAAACGATTATGCCATAAATAAAGAGAATCAAGCAAGCAGAAACTGTAAATGTGTTATTAACATTGAGTTTGTACATGCCCTCACAAACATAGCCTTTTCCAACAAATGTGTCATTCTTAGACAGAACAAACTTGTTCGCCTCAAACACTAGCCTAAAGCCATGCTTATCAAGCAGGCTACTAGATACAAGGTTTTTCCTAACTTCTGGTACATGGTAAACATCAGTTAAAGTCAAAACATTTCCAGAAGTGAACTCCAAATCCATTTCGCCTTGCCTTTGATAGGAGCGGTAGATGAATTCCCCATGTAGAGAAACGAACCATCATCAACCACTCCATAGTCAGTGAAGAACCTCTTATCAATGCAAACATGCTTTGTAGCCCCTGAGTCCATCCACCAGTTTCCGGCATCCCCAACCATGTTAATTTTGGACACAACAGCCAGAAATTTACCCTTTGGACCCGATGCCTGTGGATCCTTCTTCTTCTTAGACTTGCAATCCTTTTTGAAGTGCCCTGGTTGACCGCAACGCCAACACTCAACCTTTGGCTTTTTCCCTTTCGAGTTATCCCCCCGGTCGTAGTTGCGCCGGACCTTCTGTTTCTTATGTTTACCCTTGTTGGAACCTTTTCCTTCTTCCACCACATGAACTTTAGAGGCACCAGCCCCAAGTTCTTCCTTCTCTTGACGCCTTGTCTATTCCTCCACAATGAGATGAACAACCAATTGCTCCAGCGTAAGTTCTTCGGTTTGGTGTTTAAGACTTTTCTTATAGTCTTTCTAGGAAGGAGGAAGTTTATCGATCACAGAAGAGACCACGATCGATTCATCCATGTTCATGTTCTTAATCTTAAACTAGTTTAGAATATGTTGAATATCATGCAACTGATCAATTACTGACTTCTTGTCTACCATTTTATAACTCATAAATTGACTGATCAGAAACTTCTTGTTTGTTGCAACCTCAGTCAAATAGCGGCCCTCCAATGAATCCCAAATTTCCTTTTCCGTCTCCGTATTCGAATACACATCGAACATTGCGTCCGAGAGTGCATTCAGAATATGCCCCTTGCAGATGTAGTCATCATTCTCGAATTTCATCCTCACCCGTGTCTCCTCCAAAGTCTCATCTTCTTTCTTCTCCGGATACGGTTTAGTGAGAACATACATGACATTCAATGTCATGAGCATGAAGTGCATTCTTTTGCCAACACCTGAAATTCCCTCCATCAAACTCGTCCAATTTCACGATATCCTGTGTCAATTGTCGCAGACACCTTGATGTTGATGCCATTCCGTAATACTGTTTTCGATTGTTGGTGTAAAAATCCAGGAGTCTTTGGGAAACTGAACTTGTTGATGATGGAACTTGCTTCGAGGCACGTTACTATGTCGCTTTCCGAAAATAGTATTCGCCCACACCGTTTGGTATGCACCGGGTTGATAGCGAATCTGTCTGAGGATACAACGTAGCCTGATCAATTCAATGATCTTCTGCTTGCGTCCGCACAAACGAAGACAGATAGAATATCGAGTCGAAAAATAATCGAAAGAACCCAGGAATTGCAAGCGCTGTTTCTGCAGAGTAACGGTACAGCAAAACTAGAAAGCAATCTATAGTAATTTTGGCAGAGTAACAAGGTTAGAATTCCGGTCTATCTCATCATCCTATGATTGTAATTCAGGGTGTTATTTATAGGCCCAAAAGTACCCTTCCACTTTAGGACACGCCCTTTAGTGAATAGAATTGAGTTTGGGTCATAACCCTCCATTTAGAGTTGCATCTATACACGAAATAGTGTAACCGGTATCGAAACACCTATATGGGGTATCGATACCCAACCATCTGTTCGTGAAACAGTCGCTCACGAACCAACCGGTATCGATACACCTTAATAGGGGTATCGATACACCTTAATAGGGGTATCGATACTGTCCATCTCGTACGCCACGTCAGCAACACCTTACCGCCAAGTGGCAATAAGAAGGGGCGCCTACAAGACACCTCGCACCGACGTGATAAGTGCAAAGTGCACCATCAAAGCGCCACACAGCCCACTGCCACGCTCATGCTCGCACGCGAGCGCATTTTAGTGAGTTCCATAAGCAACTATGCCGGTATTGCGCGTAGCACCATAGGTGTCTTGCCACTTAATACAATGTGAACATTATAGGAATGTTTCCACATATATACACCTCAACTTTTCTTTCACTAGCCAATGTGGGACAAAACCAAAACATAACAAAACAAAAAAAAAAAAAAAAAAAGCTTTCTAAAAGGCACAAGGAATATTTTGATAAAAACCCATTTATTTTGATAATTTCCAACACCATCCATGGATGCACGAGTCTCATGAAAAAGAATGAAATTAGCTTTATGTTATAAGAGAATATCATGTGCGACAAAGGGCCAAGGCATTTTCTCCAGGCGTAACTATTTAATAACAAATCATACCGTATATAAAATGTATCTAAAATTCTTCAGATTTTGCTAGTGTTAGGGAAAAAAAAAAACATTAGCAAGAATAAATTGGATGAAACAGGAACCATCATGAGACAAAAGAGTCTTTCTATTAATCATCTTTCTCAAATCACTTACTTGATACAAGTAATGATTATACAATTTTGGAACTACTTCCATTGAAGAAAAATTATCTCCCAAGAGATTCTGATGAATAATATCAACACTTGTATTTTTTGAACCAGATCATGAAGGATGGCAATGTATTCTGATATGAAACTAAATAATATCCTAGAATTAGGGGTTTTAGGATTAGAGCATCCCCAATGGCATACTCAAAAACAAAAATACTAAAATTTTGGTATTTAGACACTCTAAAAGGACTCACAATGGCATTTGGACAAATACTCAAAGTTAGCAACATTTTTTTTTATAAATACTCGAATTTTGGCATTTGAATACTCAAAACTACCAACATTTTCCCCTCTTTCGATTACGGACAAAAATAAACCATTTCAGAGCTTCACATTGTTAACTTTAGAAACCCATTAAATGAACACTTAAAAGATGATGTGGCAACATTTGAGTATTCGCATTTGAGTATGCCACTAGTGATGCTCTTAGGGTTTCGAATTAGTTGGTTCAATTTAGGGGTTCCAATTAGAGTTTTCGAATTAGGTTTCTCATATTGGAATCCTAGTTTTTTCAAGCAATAGGGTTTCTAAATTGGGGTTTTTTGTGAGTTTGTGTGTGTGTGTGTGTGTGTGTGAGAGAGAGAGAGAGAGAGAGATCATTGTTGCTGGCAGTCTACTTCAAAGGGAAGCTGTCGTTGCTGCTGGTCGTCTATTTCAATTCGCTCTTGGTGGCGGTGTGGTGGTCGCCGAAGGTGGAGTGAGAGGCTTTGGGTGGTCACTTGTGTTGATGGTTGCCGGTGGTAAGCTCGCCTCTCTCTCTCTCTCTCTCTCTCTCTCTCTCTCTCTCAGAGTATTTGGTCCCAAGAAAGGGAATCCGATCTATTTGTTTCAAAAAAATTGGGGAATTTTTGGAGGGACTGTTCTTCATTTGGGTGGGAAGACCCTCCTTATTTAAATTTAGGGAATTATTCTGTGTAACAGGTTGTGCGCGAGGAATAGAATAAAGTGTTAAAAATGGACCCCCGAGGCCTGTGTGACATTTTTTCGACAATCGAAACTTTCAATATTTCAAATATGTTGGATTTGATCACAACTTCCAATAATGAAGTCTATATCATTTCAATTAAAAGGTGATCAAACAAAAAATTAAGTTACTTACATTAATTTGCGCATCCAGATAAAGGGCTTCCCTAACACCAATACGCCCCAAAATTGGTTACAATCATTAAAACATCAAGCGAAACAATGCAGACAGTCTCGATTGTTATTAGTATGTTGTATTAGTATTACTATAGTACATTAGACTAATGTGCAACACCTTGGTCCATATACAGTGAGATTGAACGTTTAGAGTTTAAGGGGAGTTATTGAGTAAATTTTTATAATGATCGATCCAACCATTCATATTGCACATCCTATCGATTATATAATTGGCGCAAAAATAGGTGACAAACGGATATTGAAAACCACTTCATCGGAACACATTCGGTGCTTCCATAGGCATTAAAATCCTACATTGCACTGCTCAAGAAAATTTCAGGAAATCAAAACCGTCCATCTCGCACAAAAGGGAGATTTATTCATTCCACTAAAAATTCACGTGAATCGGTTATGGTTATGTACTTGATCGCACTGCAACAATGCAGATTTTCAGTTAAATAAAGAGTTTTTTTTATCGATAATTGTACTTCTAAAACCTGATGGGAGCCCAAGTTTTACGAAATTAACTAAATCAATAATACCAACCAAATCAACGTCCTCGATTATTAAAATTATCCATTTAACGAGGTCTGTTATTGTAACGACCCGGATTTTCAGAAACGCTATTAAAATATTTTTCAAATAATTTATCTGATAAAAACTCAAAAATTAAACCACCGAAATTTAGTCTTATTACATCTAATTGAAAATTTGAATAAAGAGTTTTAACATAGAGTTACAACTTCGAATTATAGTTTTTGAAAACAAACAGAGCATCTACGGAAAGAAATTCCAGGCTTCGTTTGGTTCACTTGTATCCTCTTCGACTTGATATGGCTCTTCTGCTCCATCTTTATACCTGGCGTACGAATACCAAGGTACGTAGTACCGTGAGCACAAAACGCTCAGTAGATATATCCTACACCTACTTAACTCACACGTATCTAGCACATAAGCATGGATAATGAACAAGATAGATGTAACAATAATATACATTTTATGCACATAAACATGGATAATCAATAAGTTAAAAGTAATCAAAATCTTCACTTTATTACTATCCACCGACCCATGTGATAACTAAGATTTCATCCTCAGAAATCTTTATTACCCTGTAACCTCCAGCGTAAGCCAACTACTGTGATTCGACTCCCCCTTGTAGATTAAGGCCTGGATGATAGCAAAGTCACCTGCTTGGGTCTCCCACCTGCAACCACACAAGGAATGAACAAGACTTCACCGGGTTGAGACACAAGCACGCTGCCCCGAGTTGTGATGCAAGCACAATGCCACCTTTGTAACCAACCCGTTCAAGAGCCGATCACCACCGTGCCTTACCCAAGGTTTCGTAATCTCAATATCTAGAATCCAAACCAATTATATCTTCTCCAGGGCCCACAAAGGTCACCCTCACAACAGGGTCCAACCTAGTCACCCTTTTACTCATCATCATTTCTCATAATTGTTTTCCCATCGTTACCTAATCATTGTCTACAATGAATTTTTCACGGTCCATAGCCACCCCAGTGATCCTATTGTCCAATCTAAATTTTCACAAACAACTTTAATAGCAGTACAAGCAATTGTACGAAACTAAACCAATAATCCATATACACAATCAAGAATGATCGGGACAGTAATAAATAATACACACAAATTTGTAATTTCAATGCAAAATGTAACATAATCACTTCCTGAAAGAGAATAATCTAAATGCATTAACATCATGTAACTTTGCCTCCATATTCTTTTTGTCAAAAGGCTTCACAAATAAAATCTAATTTATGGCTAAATGCCAAACCATCTTGGTTGTTTATGGAAAAATAAATAGATGGGATTTCTATTTAGCAGATTAGGAATCAAGGTGCACCCCTTGAAATTGCCAAACCCGTGCACCCCTTTGTCATAGCCACGTTTATGATATTTAGTAGAACACATGTAGTGATACTCCTATGGACATGGTCGGCTAATATGATGAATGGTCCCAGTGAATTTATTTGCAATGAACGTGGCACAAATCTAGAAACTCTAAGGTCTTAAGTGTCATCAAACCGGTAATCCAATTCATAAATTTTGTTTTCGGAACATAAAATGTGGGACTGCTGTCCAAATAAAAGTTTCGGTAGCCATGGGTTTGCTCGCCGTTTTAAAGTTTCGAGCTACAGAGTTTCGTTCGTTATCCAAATAAACATTAAATTAACACATAAAAAGGTTCGGTAGGATAAGCCTACCTTAAATTCTGCAGATTTAGCTAAAATCAAAGTTGTTTGAGTGGGACAGGGTGGCGTCAAGCGGTGATGGAGTTTCTCCTTTTTGTGTAACTTCTCCAATTCCTTAGCTTGATCTCTCCCAGTTTCTTGATTTCTCTCTTTCTTTCCTTGTATTGTGATAAGTGTCTAAATGTATACATTTAGGCTGCCTAATATACATTTGTTATGTCCTTTATTATTATTATTTAATGTTTTTTATTATGTTTTTGTGATTTTAGGTTCCAGGGACAGGTTACCACATTTGGCCTTAAATCAAGAGAATTGCATGTCACGTGAGCGAGTAGCACTGGATCATTTTTCTAGCACACCATCCGAATCACCATTCCCTGACCAAAACTTTGCCAATATGGGAATAAACAATTCATTTGTTTATGTTGGTGGACAACGCATTGATTATTCAAATCAATGCCATGAAAGGAAAGCTGGGAATTGGAAAATGGAGATTTAATTGCAGAGTCCGGATGATATCTTGTTTTGCCCTACGATTCACATGTCAAGTGCATAAAATTACGTGCACCGTATCATTTTATTCTGGGCATTAAAATAAGAAGATTGATTATTCCTGCACTCCAATCGGACTCCGTTTTGAACATCAGTCGAGAGCATCTTGTGTGCGCGCTACACCAAATAATTTTTCTCTCATATCAGCTTGCCATTTACTCCACTGGGAGTCAATTACTCAAATGATGGGAGAAATGCATTACCTCTAACAGAAGAATGGCGTGACAGTCAATGGGCCCCACCTTGCATCAATTCTCCCATCTGTTTTACATAAGGAGATGAGCCATCTTTCGCTGAAGAAGGGAGGGGGGACGGACAGAGAAAAAACCATATTTTTGGGAGACTCTTGAGAGAGATTTTCGGACAGAGACCAAAGAAGAGGTTCTTTGGAATCAGCCACAGAAGTTTCATGCAGAACCACGAGAGGCTCCACGACTATGAGCAGTCCAATTACCATGCTCGGCTAAACCCCTCATCTAGGGGGAAGATGATACTCCGTACCAAGTAACATTTTTTGTGCGTAGGCTTATGTTTATTTATTCGAATCGATTGTGTAACTAAGAACCCTTTTCATTACGATCGAATGAATTGATTTTTATGCTTCCAATTAATTGAGTATTTGTACGCATGCTTTACAAATACGAGTTATGCAATGGCTTTCTGTGTTTGTGCTTGGGTGACTGAGATGGGTTATGCTCGTAAGACGGATCGTGCCACTGGACAATCCGTGAAAGAGACGGGTTGTGCTAGCGAGACGGTCCATGCTATGGGATAGTCCATGCCTGTTAACAACACAATTATTTTCTTGACAATTATGATTCGAATAATAAACTTAGCCTACACATAACCTTGTTACATGGTTGGGGTGGATTCGGAACCCTAGATATTTTTCTCCGCCAGTTTCACTTAATTCAATTATTGCTTTTCTTTAGTTTAAATTATTTTGAGAATTAAAATCAATCAATCAATCTTCTCTGAATTAAATTAGAAGCCAATTGAAATTAACGTAATTTAGCCAATCTGTCTTTGTGGATCGATACTCGGACTTAGCCACTATTCTCTGGAGTAGTAGTTAATTCCTTATTTTTATAAATGTATTTTTGACTCGGAACGACACGGTCATATTGCTTGCACGGTGTTCCAGAAAACAAGACATGAGGGGAGAAATTTTATAGGAGGAATTGGAGACAGTGGAGTGAATAAATGGCATGGGTGGTGGCTGGGCATTGCAGGTCATGAAGGTTTGCAAAGATAAGGCTGGCGAAATTTCAGGGATAGGGCATTAAAGGTTTGGGCATTGTACAATACAACAATTATATAATATATATACATCTGTGTATAGATATTCTATATACACATCCATGTGATCGGGTATGACACATAAACACTCTTGAGCACGCTCGTACTTATACGTAGATGAATTTTATTAAAAGGTAATTTAAAATAAAATGAACTATGAATCGTAGTAATATTTTGTACCACGTAGTCTGAAACTCGAATTTTTATCATGATACTTAATTTGAATTAATTTATTTGACTATACAAAAATAGAGTCGTTACAGTTACATTCAACTATTTGAAACAATATATAACATGTAATTGTTGCCCAAATGTTAACCATGGTTAAGAATTTTAAAAAAAAACAAAAAATAAAAGGATTTTCAGTTTGGTATAACATTTTATACCCTTTAATGAAAATGTTTCCAATTTGGTATAAATGGTATACTTCTTACAGTGTCCCCTTTTATGGTATAATTTTATGGTATAACATGTTATACCATAATGCGTCATAATTATACCACCGTTATACCACTTTTTATGGTGTCCCTCCCTAATGGTATATATAACATGTTATACCACTTTGGGGCATGTTATACCATAAAGCGTCATATTTAGACCACCGTTATACCACTTTTTATGGTGTCCCTCCCTAATTGTTTAACATGTTATACCATTTTGGGGCATGTTATACCATAAATGGTATAAAACTGATAACTATAATTTTTGACCTGGAAAATTACTTGTACTACATGTCATTTTGGTCTAGTTAAGCCTCCGTGGCAAAATTTGAATCGTCGGATCGAAGGATACTATATGCCATTTAGGCTGGGGGACATACAAGTCATTCCCATATAACACCAGAACTGCAAGCAAGATTTTCAGGTTACCTTCCCCTTTTTTCTTATTTCAAATAATTAATTTTAAAATCATACTTGTAAAAAAATCATGAAATCACAAGATTCACAACCATATGTAACTCTTTATATCCCATTCTAAAATAATCTTCCCTCCAACCATATTTCCCTCTTATCATACCGTATTTTTCCTTTCAAAACAAATCTCGCTACAAACATCTATATTACAACGGAAAGCAGTTTCTGTCACAGTCATTTTTTTGTCCCAGTGATCATGTTACATTTTCTCTCTCTCTCTCTCTCTCTCTCTCTCTCTCTCTCCATTTTCTTCCATTGGCCCACTACACCCAAAATTTCAAACCACATTCCCTCTCCCCTTTACGAAATTCAAACCATATTCTCTCTCACTACTTCTTCTCCTCCCCCTCTCTGGAATTCAATTGCTCAAGTTGTGCCTTTAGGCACAGACATAGACATGCACTAGTGTTGTTACAAATTAAAATGCAAAAATATAAAAATAAAGGAAATGTCAGGAATGGGGCCCCTTGAATGGGGCTTCTGAAATGTTGGGGTAAAAGTGTAGAACAATCGTACACTCCCAAATAATTGCTCCCCTAAGGGCATCTTCAACCCACCCTTCATAACTCCATTTTTGCCTCCATTTCTCCATTTTAGAGGAAAACCTCTTCCCAATCCATCCTCCATTTCTCCCTCCATTTTGAAGGATTGTTTTCACCCTCCAACTATGGAAGATCAAAAAATTATGGAGGATCACCTCCTGTTTACATATAAATTTAACCAATCCAATAATTAATTGACACGTAATCGAAAGTGCCAAACGTTGGTAATTACTCGTCAATAAAGATACACTGGATTAATAAGATAAAGTTAGTTAAATACGATGTCGTATCACTTCTCAATTTAGAAAGACAGTTATTGGCAGTTATGAGCCATTGCTGAAATGAAGTTTGGCTTCGAAGCCATAATATCAACTACCAAACATACAAGCTCCACGTGTAAATTTGTGAAACAAGGTGATTGGCAGTTAGAACACGTGGAATACTTCTGGAAAGTAGTTATTTCCTTAACGTGTTATCATTTTAGTTTGTTGAACAAACGTGCAGAATTAAAACTTCTGGAAGAAGAAAGAATTCAAATTCAGACGTGGAGGAAAAATAACTACCAACTCTCAGAGTGGAAGTTAGAGTTCGAAGCAAGCTAGATTCAAATTCATGGAGCGGGAAGTTCAAACCACAAGCAACGTCTATAAATAGAAGAAATTGAAGAGTGAAGAGCCCCCGGACAAATCTTCAACAAACAGCTATAAAAAAAAACTGATGCTTGGTTTGTTCATTGGCAAAGTAGTTTTAGGATTTCGAACTCTGTTCGAAGTAGTTTAGGATCTCGAACTCAATTCGAAGTAGATTAGGAAGTAGATTAGGAATTAGATTTAGGATTTATCTCGATTGTTCTTGTAACAATCACCCCTATCTCGGTTGTTCTTGCAACAATCACCTATTCGAAGTTCTGTATTTGAAGTTGGAGACAATTTCGAAGTAAGTTTATCTTTGGTTCATCAATCGAAGTGTTTTGTTTCTTTATTGTTCTTTGATCTCCTAAGTTTATTGGTTTGCATTTCTTCACTTATTGAGAAAATCCTCTTAATTGAAGTAATTGAACCAACAAAACACAATCGCCTGATTAGGTTTGGTTTTTCCAAAGTTAATCTGAGGGAGAAGATTGAAACTCTCTCTGGCACACTCACACACAATCATTTTCCATTGCAAAAAAGTAAAAAGAACCAAACACCTCCATTTCACTATTCATCTTTTCCAAATTCTTCTTATGTCCTCTTTTTGTCCTCACCCTCCAATAATAAAGCCAAAGTGTTTGAGAAATAGAGGAATAGTGATTATTAGGTTGGAGCTCACATGAATAGTAAACTCCTTCACTATTCTATTCATGTGAGCTCCAACCTAATAATCACTATTCCTCTATTTCTCAAACACTATTCCTCTATTTCTCAAACTCCTCCTCCCTTTTATTTATCCAAAAAAAATAGTAAACTCCTTCAAATTCACTTTTTGAATATAAAATTATATTTTGATTCTCCAAAATGGAGGAATGGAGGTTATCGGGTTAAATAGGGCATCTTCACACACCCTTCATAATTCCATTTTTGCCTCCATTCCTCCATTTTAGAGGAAAACCTCTCCCCAACCCATCCTCCATTTCTCCCTACATTTTGAAGGATTGTTTTTCACCCTCCAAATATGGAGGATCAAAAAATTATGGAGGATCACCTCCATTTCACTATTCATAATTTCCAAATTCCTCTTATGTCCTCTTTTTGTCCTCACCCTCCAATGATAATGTGACGCCCCGATTTTCAGAAGCATTAATTTAAATCATTTAATAAAATATTAATGCAAATAAAAAGTATTTCATTAATAAAGCAGCGGAAATAATATAATTGTCTTAGTTCGATTACAACAATAGCATAGTACTTTGTTCGGAAATTAGATTACAGTTTTCCAACACAAAAATAAGGGAGATTGGCTCTACAGGTTAAGGTTGAGATCTTGATCCCAACGCTCCTCTTGAGCCTGATCCACTAGATAACCTTCTGTTCCAAAATAAGCGTCGCCCTCAACACCTACACCTCCTGGTTGATCACAATTTGGCATAATACGTCCGAGTCGTGAAGCCACATCATGGTATTAGACTAGGGTCACACGAAGTGTAACACCGTGAGCAATAAATCACTCAATAGCTACTCTAACCCCCAACCCTTACATAACATAGAAGAACGACATATGTGATTGAAACGCAATACGTAAAGGAGTAAACACATTACTGATTTCATTACTAGCCATTAACTTACATTTTCATCTAAGTTCTTAACCTAGAGAACTTTTCTCCCAAATAACCACTAAGGACTATGACCAATCCCTGATTAAACTCCCCCCTTGCTTGCCCTGACTGGGAGCCCTGACGGAAGGCATAAGTTATGTACTTAATCCAACCGTCAACCGCCTCACAAGGATGAATTTCCCAGGGACTGACTATACCACTGGGCTACGAGTGACAACTGTCAGCTCCTTTAGGTATATAGCCGTAACTCGGTCTATAATACATCCACCCTTTTAACGCCTCATAATTCAAATGAAGTAATCACAGATTGTCATATCCTAGGGTTTCGAAATCCTAGCAGGCTGCAAAATAATCCTCCAAACCGAAATCATTTGGTTGTCTGTCATTCAATAAATCTCGAGGTGACTCCCCATAAATCAATTCATTTCCAATTTCCATTAACCTCAACGTCTACATGAAATCTGCGTACGATCACCAAACCCGGGAACCTAATTGTCCGATCTAACAATCAACATAATATTAATGAAAATAACAAGAATAAATAAAAAAAACAACAACAATAAATTCAGGGCAACACCATTCACATAAAAATTTAAGAAGAATAAAAACGTGTTGGAATGCAAAACTAATCATACAAAAATGATCATGATAATCTTTAAGGGGGTGTTAGTGTATTAGAAATACTTAGAACCACTGGGGTTTATGTTGAAACTTAACAAAGTCTAACATATAGGTTCAGTTTTTAATTAAAAACTTATACTCTTTACTATTTTCACAAATGCTAAACGAGGATTTTCCAACTTTACAGAAGTAATAATTTCCTATTTTAGGAAAGCCTAATATTCTAAATTTATCTTTTATTCTATTAGAAAATATGATATGGAGATAGTATCTTTTAATAAAATAAACAATTTGAGTAAAATAATTTTTAGCCTAAACTTCCAATAAGAAACCTGTTGCTATATTATCTAATTTAAAACATGGTATTGATTGAACCAATTACTATATTGCATATAACTATATATATGGGTGTGTATATATATATATTATATAACCTAGTTACTTGGTAATTAGTGAATCTAACCCTAGTATAGATGTTTTTATATACTTGCCCTATATTTTAACAGTAAAATTATTAACACGAGTAATCTAATCATTTGCCAAACAAAAAGTACATGTAAATAATAAACATTTGTTACTTATAATAATCTTTTACCAATACTTTAATTTATATAATAGGATTTACTAATTTATTACTTAAAATTTCTTTTTATAAAGATGAAACCCTTTGGTAATAACACCACAGAAGATTTGAAAACATCACTTGATAATTTAAACATTTAGCATTTAACATTTAGAACTTAGAAGGCAATCTATGCAAGAAATTAATTTGTTTCAGTGTCAAATCCATAATGCCAAATAAAATAAGGGTTCACAGTGTAATAAAGCCATAACATTTCCAAATGAATATTACTATTCACATGGACTTCCAGTAAAACAGCAGTTTGTTTCGGGAAAACAGGGGATGCCCGGCTATGGGTGTTTCGACATCCAAACTTGATATCTACAACTATTAAACCTTAAAAACAACTCAATAGGGTCATAATATACTAAGGGAAAGTGGGTAAATATTAATCTACCCCTCCTCCGAAGATCAAAGCTAGGAAATGATATTTTTGGAAAAACCGACACCGGCAAAGATGACCGGCAAGAAGGATTTCGGGGTGGCTTTGAGTTGGTGATTTGGAGTGTTTTGAGGGTGCTTGGGAGTGTAGGAGAAGATTTGAGTGTGTAGAAATGTGTACCCTAAAACCCAACTCTCTCTCTCTCTCTCTCTCTGAAACTCCATTAATGCTCTAAGTTTTAAGCTCTCTATTTCTCACTTGATTTTTTTCTGATTGGTAGAGTATTTGCTATAAATTTTAGATTAGAGGAGGAAGAGTTATAGGGGAGTGGGTGCAAAGCATAATCTCATGGGTTTAGAGGTAAAAACATGGTCCATTGATTAGAGGAAACTCCCCCTTGGTGTTGTTGAGATGTTATAGGCTGATTTCAAATGGTAAACAGAAATGGTTAAACATGGATTGACAAGGGAAGTTGACACTTTGATGGAGAGAAATGATGTCTAGTTAGGCTACTTAGGAATTTGGTTAGGAAGTAAATGAAATAGGGAACTAAATGGTTGCACATACATGTATATCTATATACGTATACATACCTATAAAATGTAGTAGTAAGTAAGGTCTGAACAAAATGTAGTAGTAAGTAAGGTCTGAACAATGCTAGGCTTGATAGTAAGGATGGAGAAAAGAATATATATATATATATATATATATATATATATATATATATATATATAAACTCGTCAAGCTAAGAGAAAGGAAAGCTTAAGACTTCTCTCAAGTTAAGTGTATAAAATGTAGTGATTCGGAGGTGTTGGTGAATGATGAGGAGATCGAGGATAGATGGAAGATGTATTTCGAGAAGTTGTTAAATGAGAAACATGAAGGAAGCTTTGGTGAGGAGGAATTTGATGTCTCTAGCGAGAAAATAGAATACGAGTTCTATTGGAGGATACAAAAGTTTGAAGTGGCCAAGGCTTTGAAGAGGATGAAACTGGGTAAGGCCTTAGGACCAGATGGTATCCCCATTGAAGTGTGGAGAAGCCTAGGTGACTTGGGGGTGACTTGGCTGACAAAATTGTTCAACAAGATTATTTTATCTAGGAGGATGCCCGACGAATGGAGGAGTACCTTAGTACCTATCTACAAGAATAAAGGGGATATTCAAAGTTGCAACAAATATAGAGGTATTAGTTGATGAGTCATACGATGAAGTTGTGGGAAAAAGTTATTGAGCATCGATTGAGGATGGTGACTACAGTGTCGGAGAAACAATTTGGGTTCACGTCCGGGATATCAACTATGGAAGTTATTTACCTACTAAGAAGATTGGTAGAAAGACATAGGTCAACAAAGAAGGATCTTCATATGATTTTCATAGACCTGGAAAAGGCTTATGATAGGGTGCCTAGAGACATTATATGGTGGGTTCTGGAGAGAAAGGGAGTGACCAAAGGCTATATTGACGTGGTCAGAGACATGTATGAAGGTGCAATCATTGCCATTAGATCACCAGCAGGAGAAACAAGTGAATTTCCCATCACAGTAGGATTGCACCAAGGGTTAGCGTTGAGCCCGTACCTTTTCACGTTAGTTATGGATGAATTGACTAGGCAGATTCAGGAGGATATCCCATGGTGTATGTTGTTTGCAGATGATATTGTCCTTGTAGATGAAACGGTTAGTGGTGTTAATACTAAATTAGAAATTTGGCAGAAAGCATTAGAGTCTAAGGGATTTCGGATAAGTAGGAGTAAAACTAAGTATATGGTCTGCAAGTTTAGTGATACCAGAAGTGCGTATGAGGAAAGAGTGATGATCCAAGATCAGGAGATACCAAAAAGGGACCATTTAGATATTTAGGCTCTATTATTAGACAAGATGGAGAGATTGCAGATGATGTGACTCATAAGATCCAAGTGGGGTGGCTCAAGTGGAGAAGCGCTACTGGTGTACTGTATGACAAGAGGGTACCAACAAAATTGAAAGAAAATTTTTATAGAACTGTCATTAGATCAGCGATGGTTTACGGGACAGAATGTTGGCCTATTAAGAAGCAGCAAGTGAACAAGATAAGTGTAGCGGAAATGAGAATGTTGAGGTGGATGTGCGGTAAGACTAGACGAGATAGGATTAGAAATGAAACAATTCACGAGGTGGTAGGTGTAGCACCTATAGAGGAGAAGTTAAGGGAAAATAGGCTAAGGTGGTTTGGGCATGTTTATTGTAGGCCAGCGGATGCAATAGTTAAAAGAGTGGATATGATAGATTTGGGTAGAAACGCACAAGGGAGGAAAAGACCCAAATTGACATTAAATGCGGTAGCATGCAAAGATATGAGTATACTAGGTTTAAGCGATGAAATAGCACTTGACAGCTCAATGGAGAAAAAGGATTCATGTAGCCGACCCCAATTGATTGGGACATAAGGCTTGGTTTGGTTTGGTAAGTAAGGTTTGAACAAAATGTAGTAGTAAGTAAGGTCTACTTACGTTAAGTAAAACTTAGAATTTAAACTACTTAATAAAATCAAAATAAATAAAATAAATAACGGACCGTTACAGATAAAGCCAATGTGTTTGAGAAATGGAGGAATGGAGGTTATTGGGTTGGAGCTCACATGAATAGTGAAATCCTTAAAATTCACTTTTTGATATAAAACTATATTTTGATCCTCCAAAATGGAGGAATTGAGGTTATTGGGTTGAAGATCTCAAGCAATTTTTCTATGATTTTGGAGCACCATATGTAGTGTTTCAATATCCTCATCTACTAGAGTATGAAGTATTTTCCAAAAAAATGTGTGATGAATAATGGTGTTGAACATTTGGTAGTGATACTATGGAATAATTACTCCTGAAGCACGCCAGGCAAACCCTTCCTACTTGTAATACCCATTATAGCCTTCCTTGAATCCTTGTTCCTTTGGGCTACGAGCACTTGGGAGGTGGGACACATTCCATGATTTGGGGGGCAAATTTGCTCTTTTGAATGTAACTTTTTTTTTTCTCTCTAAACATAATGTTACTTCCTTGAATCCTTATTCCATTATTCCACTTTGTTTGTCAATTTATTAAAACTTTAACTCATTAAGATAAAACAATAATTACCATGAACTTTCCTTGACTTCCCAAGAATACCTCCACTTTCTGACATTAAATGATAATCCACATTTTCTAATGAGTAATTTTTTACAGTAAAAGTAAGAGGGCACTAAAGGAATTTTTACAAATTGATAGTATCAAATTAGACAATTATTTTGGTACATTTGAAAGAAAAAAGGAGACAAATAAATTGGGGCGAAGTGAGTACTTTTTGTGGCGAATTACTCAAAAAATTCCAGAGTTTCACTTCTGTAACAAATAAACCCTATAATTTTAATTATAACATTTTAAATCACGTATTTTCTTTCTAAGCACAATCTAAGGAATACGTTTGAAGTCTAATGACTTTTTCTTGTGAGTCCATATTGTCCTAGTAAACATCCAAATTTGAAAATTGCTCTAGTTCTTATAATATAACTACACGTTGTTTCATACCTTTTGTTTCAAACCACCAACATCACCACCTCTCTTATATTTTCCATTTACCACACTTTTACTTATGCGCTCTAAGTCGATTTAATGGTGAGAATTTTGATTATCACTTGAAGGAAGTAAATAGAAGTGTTAGCTTGGATTTAGCGATTAAATAAAACATCCCGTGGGGAATCCAATTTTGACACACTAAGCTCGATGCCTAGCAAGCTATCCGATTCAATTGTCATGTGATTAAGCTTCAAGAACATAGCCATGCAT
This sequence comes from Vaccinium macrocarpon, assembly GCA_022606695.1. Classification (NCBI taxonomy): domain Eukaryota; kingdom Viridiplantae; phylum Streptophyta; class Magnoliopsida; order Ericales; family Ericaceae; genus Vaccinium; species Vaccinium macrocarpon. Next base: position 22,108,088 of record CM040180.1, on the reverse strand, counting down.
TTTACACGTGCGCTACCCAAATATCACACATCTCAGCTTGTGAAGGGAAGGAATACTTGCTGATCCAGCAAATCCGTCCACCAAAGAACCCTTCCAATTTCTAAAATCAATAGCTATTTTTGCCTTGTTATCACTTGAAGATCGAGCAGTTGAACCACAATTAAATTTAAAGTTTCCACGATCAATCCGGAGCCCTCCACTGGGAATTTCTAATCTCAGACAGGGATTCCAAAACAAGCAAATAGTGTAAGGATAGGGCTCCATAGCCCTCATCATAGTAGTCATAGGAGGATCTAGGATCGAGCAGAATTGAAAATTAATAAAATCGTTTCTAGATTTCCAAATATTTCAGGCTCGGATATAGTGGCAATTTTCCCATAAATAGGCAGGCTTTTTTCATTGACCATGCACCCATAACCTGTGAAGTCCAAGGAAGGAGAACCACAACCCAAATTCAATTGCAAATGACATATGAACCAAACTGCTCTGGCCCATTAACAGTTAAAAAAGGCAGGTGGTCAGTTGTTTCCTGAAACTGGAGACAAATAGTGCACATCTTTGAATGACCACACTTCCTCCTAACTAAATTCTCCTTTAATTTGTCGCCAGACTATTCTCCTCTCCAATCATTCTCGTGGGGTCTATACATCGGACCACACTTCCCCTTGAAATATGGATTACCACAAGTATTTCAAACATTAAATGCTCGTGGAATTTGTGCTAAGAGACATACTATAAATCATGTCAAAATTTTAATTTATAATATTTTGACTAAGGGAGTGAACATGATCAGAAGATTATACTGCTTCATATCATAAATGTGCCTAAGTTTTTTTTTAACTCCCGCGCTAAAACTTTTATGTGATAGACATAGTGCCACTAGCTTGACATTGTGCGAAACATTAACTGGTCATAAGAATATTTCAACGTTTTAAAAGGTCACAAACAATTGAACAAGTCATGTTTTTCCTACCTGCACATATTGCTTGTCCATTTTTTAAGTACTTATCTTATCTTTTTCTTTTTCTTTTTTAAGGCGAACTTTTAAGTTTTAAGTATCTTAAATTATTTCTTCATTTTTAAGACCCCAAGGAATGAATCTCATTTTTTCAACAGAAATATATAAAAAAAATTATAAAAAGGTCCTTTGAAAATATGTACCCAACTCTTGCTGTAAAATTGGGTACCGTACCAGCATTAGATATAGTAATACAATATCCTTTGTAAATGAGTCCCCATTACTAAAAAAATCATTAACTGCTCTTAGAGCATCTTCAAGTGGTGTTTTTATTAACTGGTTGTCGTGTTCTTTTTTTAAAAACAAACACTCTTATATCTAGGATTAGCTTAGGTCACACCTCGATTAATTTTGGGATCGCAATCCCACTCTCGTTAAGTCGTGTTCATGGGCTCTTTTTTTACCATACATTGGTGGCCAATGGTGGAGCTGGCACCAATGTGGTTAAAAATGGACAGTGCTCACCAATGAGGAGTTTGTTCAGTGGTTGAAAATTTGGGCCTAGTTGAAAAAAGCTTAAGTTCAAGTTCCTATAACCCCTTGGTGAGGGTAACCATACTCCTAACATCACCCCACGTTTAACTTTGGTTCTGACATCAATGCAGTGAGATCCCCTACCCTACAGATAGTGGTGTAGTGTTTACCTGGATAGTTTTTGGGTTTGAACAGTTTGAAAACCTCCATGGGGCGGGGCTGTTGTTTAGGAACGCTAGTTTCTTTTTCTTTGGAAAATCTGGGACACCTCTCTCTCTCTCTCTCTCTCTCTCTCTCTCTCTCTCTCTCTCTCTCTCTCTCTCTATATATATATATATATATATATATATATATATATTTGTAAATAAAACTAGAAAAACGAGAAATACTATACCAGTGGAGTATATAATTCCTTCCGCATACTCCCTCCATCCCAATTTGTTTACTCACAATGGGAATACGTGCAATTTTAAACCCCTACAAAATATATTTCTCTTTATTATTTTTTAATTTGTTTTATACCAAATTAAAGTGCTCATTGAGTACTTTTAATTTGGTGTAAAAAAATTTAAAAATATTATACAAAAGTACATTTTTTAACATCTACAAAAATACACGTTTTCCAAAACGAGCAAACAAATTGAGATAGAGGAAGTACCATATTTCCTCATTGAGTCATTCAATTGAAGTACCAGACTACAATTACCATATTTCCTCATTGAGTCATTCAATTGAAGTACCAGACTACAATTGGTGACTAGATAAAGCTTTTGGATGTCTCACACTGCATTCCGGAATCGGGCCTCATTCTCCATGTAATAGATTAGGAATGACGAATAAGCAAGAAATAAATAAATAAAGTACCAGAGTGAACAACAGGTACAAACTTGAAATCCCAAAATCCCTGTATTTGTCTTTAGCATCATCTATTTCAGATGGCCTCTAAAAACAAACCCTAAAACAAGTTCACGGATAGGCTTTTGTTTTATCCTTATTGTCTTTAGCATCTGAATCAGATGAACTTAACATCTTTTGTAGTTTCCCGGCATACATTTTGCAAAACCAGACCTAGGCATACACATGAAAATCCAAATATACCCGTTTGCGTACCATGTTAATAGCTGCATCCAAGGTTTTGGAGGCCTATTTTATTGCATCGTTCCACAGCTAGGGCCTCACGATTCAGCAGCAACCTCGTATATTTTTGCAGGAAGTCCTAAACCTCCAACAGACAAACTAGCCCAATTTCCATGCTTACAATTCCCAACTTCTCAGAAACTTTGGAAGAACAAAGTCTAAGTAAGTACAATCCCACTATAACTGAAAGGAAATCGTATTACATCATACGTTACATCGATACAATCCCAAGCACCTATGCTCAGACAGAATCTAACATGCCTGCTTATGATTTCCACTAGATAAATACCAATTTCTGAAAATTAAATTTGGAGGGCAACGACTCTTCCAAGAAATGAAAAACAAAAAGGAATAAAATTTGGAAAGCTACAAAAAAAAAAAATATTGTCGCATTTGACAGCTATCAAGCACAAGAACCACAGAAACACCAACAAGAAGTGTACATATGTGTATATACATTTTATAACATCATGGACTTCAGGCATTTTACATTTAGACTCCGGGCTTCTGGGACTGCAGGGTGAAGCTTGCCAATACCCAGATCTCTCGTCGATCCGAGCAGTTCATACTCTAGGGCTCCTCAAATAAAAACATGCCCAAATAGAATGTCCACATAAAAAGTCAAATTAATTGGGTACCCGCAACCACTTCATTGAAACACTTTTATCTATGAAAAATGGACATTTTTTTGCAAAACTTAAGTGTTCCAATTAAGTGATTACATGTCTCTAACCAACTTGAATTTTTGAGAGGATGTACTATTTGACGAACCCTACAATATGAACAACTCCAATCATTGAGGAGGGATCCAGGAGTGTGCAAGCTGCACTCCTGAAAGAATTACAAGGGCAATAAATGATGTCATATCCCAAATTATAATAGATGTTACGTCCGCGGACCTCTTTCTTTCTCCTTCTTCATCCAACAATTTTGCATCCCTTAAGTCCCAGATCAGGTCATCGACAAGAAGCAAAATAATTAGCCATTGATCTTTTGTCACATCCAATGGTGTTGTCTAAAAATCATTACACATGAATGATGATGATGCTTTCCCGGCAAGTAACTTAAGCCCTAAATCACTTGACTGAAGTTAGTTACAACACATCTAACCTAATATACACTTGATTATTTCAAATTTTTATCCATGGATTGAGATGAACCTTTTCCATAGCAGTGATATTGACCAAGCAAAGAAATATCATCTGGAGACAACATCCAAGCACCATTACTCAGGTAGTTACGAGTAACACGAACCCTGTAGTAGGAAATTCTTCAAACTCTTGAGCGAAATTCATGACATGTCCTAAAAGATAGCAATGTAGGAGGTGCAGGAATTCCTGAAAAGAACATACCTTTTTTGTTTCGTGTTGTCAATGCTCTCTGATAACCGGGAGGCTTCTGATCTTGAAATCTGCCCCAATGAAGAAAGGTATTCGTAGAATGATGCATCACCTTTTGTGGCCAAGTATAACCTTGATGGAACTATGGACCGAATAACAGAGGAAACACAGGAGTCCAATTCACTGCACCACAGAAACAATGAACTGCACCAATAGTTACTGAACACATAATAGATTCTTCAATGACTTGGAGTAAAGCAATTATTGAAGAAATACTTCTTTGTACATCACATTTATGGTTTTCATCCCCTAAGAATTCTCCACCAGTTATTGAAGAACATCCACCAATTATTAGGTTCTTTTTGTAGTTGCCCTTGATCAGAATTTCCAGTTGCCTCGTTTGGTCCATGCATAGCCTGGACTTGCATCCCAACTTGAGTGTCTTACTTCCTTTTTCTGATTATCCCATATTTAAACATTATGATGAAAATTAAGGAAATTATTTGCATCTACTTCACAAACATTTGCGTAATTTCAATGCCATAGGAAAGCAATCACTATTTCTCAACTTTGCTCAAAGCAATTACCGAAGGTACTTCAATTTTGATCGACTTGCATTTATTGTAGATTCTTTTGACTTCATGCATTTTCAACCATGACATTAATTCCTGATAATGTACAAGAAAATAATTGCATTAACCATGGATATATGTTCAGTTCCGTCTTTCTTTTTCAAAAGACAAAAGAAAATTTGATTGGTTATTCAATGGCAATTGTATTTTGGATGCCAAGCGTAATGGTGTAAGCATTAAGCAGACTACTACTAACAAGTTTTGTTTTCGAAGAGATACTATTAACAAATTGAGGGCCACAATTCTATACCTTGGTATGTGACTGACACTATTCACTGATCCCATCTGGGAATTCTCAATTCCCATATCCTGACCGACCAACTTCCCCAAAGCCATCATATTACTTGAGGATGCTAACATCTCTGAAGCCAAATCCATTTTATTCACAGACCCACTACTTGAAACTACAGCTGCAATCTCTTTTGAGTAGAAGCACATCCCATGTTGTGCAACAGTGGATGTCATCCATAGTTGATCTTCATACCAGCTGAATGAATGTGTGCTCTCATGAGGAACCATTGATGGTTCCAATGAGTCCTGGAAAAGTACACTGACCCATAATCGAATGCACGAGGTGTGAAATCAAAAGATAAAATAAATGTTGATGTAGAGACCAAATAGGGGAACAGACTTACGTATATTAGTTGATGGCAGTCACTGAGCAACTCATCCGCTTCTGATATTAGATTACACATTCCATAAGCAAGTTTGAGGACTTGGGAAGCGTTTTTCTCTTCAAGGGTGACATACTGTCTTAGATCTGTATGAGAACCGCGAATTCTTCTCCATGTTTCTTGAACATAATCCATTAACACCAAGGAGCTGGGCTTTTCCTTGGATTTGGCACCCCTACTGAAGTCCATCCGGCTACACTCGTCCATCACTAGATACCCTCTCAGAACAGCTCCCACATGCTCATTGTTAGTGTCCCCCACCTCCTCTTCATGTGCTGATTCCATAGAACTATTAAAATTTTCTACCATTTCCGGGTTAGTGTGTAACCTGGAAACATATTGGGTATGGTTATTTGTCTCAACTGCGTGCATGTTTAGAATTGAATCATTGAACATAGAAACTTCTTTCATTACATCACCATCATGACAAGAAGAGACTGTCCTATTAAACAATGATGTCCCACCATCAACCTCTGTCTCAGGAACAAAAGATGACTCAGGCACACATGAAACATCAACTGATTTCTGTATTCCATCAATCTGAGTATATAGTGGACTTCCCGAACACACAGAAAAAATTTCCTCCAACTTCACATCAGAATTAAGAAGCTGCTCAGGTGTTGGGCCAAAGCACATTCCGGTTTCTAGAAAACAAGAGGGAGATTTTCTATCTACTTCAAGTAAAGTTCCACTGTTTGTATGTTCATACGGTTTATCCCTGATTACAGGAAATTTGTCATTTACGTCATCGCTTACAGAATCAGAAGAAGATACTCTTTCAAGTTTTCTTCTAGAATTTCGCCGGGTGAATGCGACTGGTGACCCTGACGAACTTGAAAATTCACAAGCAGTAGTAAATTGAGTCTCTAATTCATTCCCTTCCTGAAGAGGACAGTGCCTTCTTAAAATTGCTTCTTTCTTGGCCTCAATACCATCAGTCTCAGATTTTCGCCTCTTTGATTGTTTCCGCATTGCATTTATGTTTGGGTCTCCCTCCACAATTACCTCCATTAATTTTGAACTTTCTTCCATCATCAATAATGAATTAGTAATCTCCTTCTCCACAATTTCAGACAATTGAGAAGGATAACACCAGGGGATTATCTTTGGCAATATCTGATGCCCAGCATCAAGATCGAAGAGTAGTGGACCATATTTTCTCTGCTCTTCACTACCTGGGAAAATTAAAACCTGAGATTTTCTGTTCTTATATAGCACAATCAAAAGTATTGACCCGAGAATTTTTGGCAAGAAAATGACTTAACTTCACTAGAAGCACCCATTCACTAAGCAATCATTTCAACACAATCTATATTCAACATCCCAAACAATATGGACTCTGTCACTTAAGGCGACGACATGAGGGATAACCACGGTTGGAGATTAGGGATCAGAATCTTCTGACAGTTGAGAGCCCAACCTACGGACAGGACTGGACCTACTATCAAAAAAAAAAAGCAACTCCAAGTAGATCAGAATGAAGATTTTGCTGCTTTTTGATAAGTGAAAACCATTGGCGACATTCCAGATTGGGGATTAGTTTTTGTAGTGGCAGTGTGGAATTAAACAAATTATTCAGTGTCAAATTTGTTGAAGTTACAAATTGCTCAGCAGTAGGTGTAAAGAACTTTCGAGGTTTACCTAAATACTCCCTCCGTCCCAATTTTATAGTCCCAATTGACACTTTTTGTTGTCCCAAAAAAATTGTCCCACTTCAAAACTAAATGAGTAATTGTTAAGGAATTTCCTCTTATACTCTTGTATTTTGAAATTAAAAATAATAAAAAAAGTAAGAAAGTGTAATGATTGAAGGGTAAAATAGGAAAAACATGTTTTCAAAAGTGCAATGATTATGTTCCCTTATTAAGTTGGAATCCCCAAAAGGGACCATAAAATTGGGACGGAGGGAGTACAAAGTAGTGGTTTTATTACTTTTGAACGAGAAAGGGTGGAGTAATATAATAGAAATAAAAAATAAAAAAAAAATGAAAGATTGGAGTAACATGGTCGGATTAGGAATCCTATGAAACTTGTTAAGTACATATACTTTGCAAGAAAAGCAAACTCTTCGAACTGTACATTCTGCGATTGTGAGAAAGTTGATGGCGATATAAACTCAAACTAGCCGGGGGAGAAGAAAAAAAAAAAGAACTACTCCTGGAAATCTACCCTGCATTCCTTCATGAAGTAAAATCATTTGTAACTAATCACAAGAAAAAAATCTAACTACTTCTTTCCCATACAAAATATAGTGGAGGGAAAACAAAAGTACTTGTTCAATGTCCTACCTTTCCATTTGCTGACATTATTTTATTTAAGAATGATTGACTGTAGTTGCAGTGGCTAAGGACTACCGTCCTCAATCCTTGTGAGGCGTAGTTCATTCTGAACCGTACCCAAAATTGAGCTAATAAACAAGACCAACCCAGTTAAATGGTTCAACCTTTGGGTTACCCAGTTGAACAGTATCTAAAAACACTGTCATTGCTGTTTTTCATTAGTTTCTAAATCTAAATGTCTTGCTTTTGCAAATAAATATCCAAGTATCTTATCAACTTGATGTAGGAAAACTTACAGATAGAACGCTGGTTGAGTACTATAAAGATGCCCTGGTTCGAGCCATGTAAGCCTGTTTCTGATTTACACAAATCATTTAAAAAAACTAGTTGAGACTCCGTTTACCCAGATGCTAGCTAAAATTGCTGCTCTAGTCCAGTTCTGATACCAGTTTTGGGATATAAGCAGTGCTGGACAAACTGCTGATTTTCTCAGACATGAAGATCTTATCCTATTTTTCATGCTTCCGGTTTTGCAGTTCAACTCAAAGTGATATAACTGTGTAAGATTAGCTTATTTTTGTGAAGCTGGTTTGGTGATCAGCCTTAAGTCTTTTTCCAAAAGTAATCCATGCCCATTCTTGTATTCACTAACATGTTGCATGAAAAAGAAGTATTGCTTAAGCAAAAAAACAAACGATCCAAGATAGTTTTCCTTAAAAAATTCATTCAATGGGTACCCCTTGTATTTGTACTCATAAATTGCTAACATTGGCAAAAAGAGTAATGCATCACTGCTGTTGATATTCACAATCATTATGATTGCATTCGCCATCAATACAAGGTGTCCAGGGGACTGACCTTTTCTCTCCCTCTGACCCTGGCACCAGAACTGGAGATGCACAAGGGTTTTACGAATATCTCCTCGACAACATCCAATAAATCTCTCCACTAAGTACGGTTGAATTTGTGCTTTTTCTGCAGTACAAACCTACAGAGCAATTACAAATAATGTAAGCACATCTTCAAGATGGGGATCTAGGTAAAACGCAATATAATAGTATACCATATGCACGTGAGAAAGGAGCTCCTTCATTGACGGTACAGCAAAACTCAACTCAAGCCTGTCCAAATTATTGGGCAGGACAGGACTGTGATCTAGAATGCATCACAATAACAGTTATCAAATCTTGGTACACAAACTTGATTTGAAAATAGAACTACTTCAACCAATTAGACCTCTTACTGTTGCTAGTCAATATAATTGGCCGCTTTGCTGTTTCCGCAAGTTTTTGTATAGTGGCAATAAGACCATGATCTTCAGAAAGAATAGCATCAACGTCTTCAAAAAGTATCAAGGGCTTACTTGCAGTTTGATCGGTAGAAGTTCCATTTGCCCTGCTGACAAATTTCTCTGGTGTTCTGTTCTTATTTTGTGTCTCTTCTTCCTCATCTGATAAGGGTATTAGTTCAAAAACTTCATCGGCAGACCCTTGTACTTTTGTGGTAGAAGGAAAGAATGGGAAGGATTTCGGTATAAGCTTGCTCTCTGTACCCACGGAAGTTTTGAGTATACTGGAAGAAAGAGAACCAATGGTAAAGTGGATAAATAGACTGGGAATAAAAGAAGACAATAGATTGGGACAAGTAATTACACAATTGCTATATTTAAAATGCATTGTGGTTTCTCTGGCACTTTGCTTGGTTACATGTTCAAATACTGAATAGCTGGCAAATCCGTCGTCGGAAAAATAAATCAGTACTATCTTGAAGCATGCAATGTGGTATGCAACCCCTTCTTTTTTTCTTTTCTTTTTTATATTGGCAAAGAAAGAATATGCAACCCCTTCTTCCACACAGAGATACAAACATCAATACATAGAGCTAAGAATAATGCAAACAACACTTGAATCAAAGATCACCCTAAACCTAAGCTATAATACCGTCTTAGATCATCACTTGTCCTGAAACATTGAGCTGTAGGAAACAGTTTCGACAAGGGATATCAATATATCATACTCCAATTGCAATGTCTTATATGTGTACTATTCTATTATTACAAAGATATAGATGATAACTTGAAACGTCCAAACTGATATTAGTATTCAAAGTCCGCAAGTCTCTCCTTTGAGGTGTTAGTATGTTGGAGTGGTTATTATCAAGTCTATGAGCATTTATTTAATCTCCCCCAAGAAGCAATATGTTTTACTCACGTCGTACATTGATTGTGCCATAAGTGCACTTTGTTTTGCTACGACTCCAGTGTCATGGGTCATTTGCTTACTTTTGCACCTGCGGGTCAGGGTCGCATGTGCAAGGGAGTGTTAGAGCTTGTCCCATAGTGGTTAATTATAAACTCCAAAACTAGTATGCGAGCCTCGGTGGCCTCTTCACTCATTGCCATTTTCGTTTTGAGTTGGATGCTTCAACAATTACCATTAAGGAAAATTGTGAAAATATTTACCCAAAAAAAAAACATTGTGAAAACTACGTGCACAACCAAAGGGCAAATCAAGTTGAATGATGTTGTAAAATAGTTATAACTCTTAACCTGCCAAGGTCCAAAACCTCTCACACCGAGTTGGGTCTGACAAATGCTTAGGTCTAACTTCTAGGATTGACCAGTTTTTTGGACCACAACAACAACAATAACATAACCCATTTAAGTCCCCAATAATTGGGGGCATGGGCGGGGGATGGATAGAAGACACACCTAACCTTTGGCAATAAATGCACAAAGTGGCTGCTCCCAGAATACCACTGAAATAGATGGATTGGAGACAGACCTAACCTTTGGCAATGAATGCACAAAGTGGTTGCTCACAGAATACCACTGAAACAGTGGTCCCCCTACACCGTCATGTTTGCTATGGAATCATGCCCTCAAATCAAAGCCAAAAGGCATCAGAAAGGGCAGACCCAAGAATCATTTTGATTTTTGTGCACATTACCATGCTTCTTTCATTCAACATCCAGAGCATTGGCGTTGCACAAAGTTTTTGGACCACACCAAACAATAAAAAATCTGTGTTGGCATCAAATCCTATGAAGCATGAATATGGCTAACAAGGCGTCGTGCCTGGTCATATGGCACATGTAATTTCAGAAATGGTTGTCCACGTGTTGCGCTTCCTTCTTTTTTTTAGTCCAGACTGCTACCTGGAGTCCCAGACATGTAAGACACCACCAGCATTGATTGGATTAGTATTAATTTTCATTATTTGGTTATATAAAAACAATTTATTGCCATATGCCCCCGTTTATGCTTCGATGTGCTCCATTTCCATACTGTGTTCATGTTCTGCTTCATAGGATAAGCCGATAAGGCCATTAAACCTCCGTCCCAGCATTTCTGGATGCTCGCCTTCATGCTATCATCAATATTTGTATTGCATTTGCTCCTAAGGTTGCTTATTTGTATGAAAGTAGTTAGGAATTCCTTATCATTTAAAGACAGCTAACTTTAAAAAAAAAAAAAAAAAAACAAGACATGTCAAAATCAGGAATAGTTGAAGGTGAAAAAAAAAATGTTCAGGAACATGTGAATACCGCTCCAAAACAAGAGCTAAGTTGGAAAGCCAAACAAGTTTTATGTGGAAGCAAAGAACAATGAATTTAACCTACCGTTGAACTGAATGTGATTCTACACCACCCTCAAATCTTTGCATCACAAGAGCTCTTGTACGCCAGTCTGATGCACTGACCTAGAAGACAGTAGACCATATGTGTCAGCTTTGCAGTGCCTTCAATTGTCCTAAACTAATGACTTCAAAAATTTAGCAGCGGTGAGATTACATCTAAGGAATAAGATCTGACATATTTTAGAACCTGACAAAAGATAATCAGGACAACATGCAAAAATGGTCCAAAACAAGGATATCACACAGTTTATTAGTAATAGTACCTCAATGACATGAAAACCTTGCTCTCTCGCACAAGCATAAATAGCTGCTGACTTCCCACTCTGCAATTAAGGAGGCATCCTTATTATCCACCATGGTCAACGTTGCACTTGTATTTAACAGATAAAATTGGTTGCATAGGAATAAAAAAAACCCGACAAAAGAAAGTTCTAGGAACAAAAACTATGAAAGAAGTTCTAAACAACACCAAGCAACAAACTGTGGATGATTATGTGTGTACACACATACGTATGGATATTATGTATAAGCACGCATATGAAGGAAAGCACAACAAAAACCTATTCCCCAAGTCTACTCTTCCCACAATGTAGATGGCACCATAGAAATATTCCATCAGTTATGAATATAAAGATAAATGAGTTTGAAATTCAATACAATTTTCTCAAATATCAATACATATTTTACATATTATCCTTAACTCTAAGGGGAATATTTCTATGGTGCCCCAATGTGGTATTGGGGAACCGGTGCCCCAGTAAATCTAAGCCATTAGATGAAAAAATAGATGAATCTCAGCCATTAGATGAAAACCACCACAAGAATGAGGGTGGTTTTACTCGTTTCACACGCAATTGTACTTACTATGACCATCGGATTTACTTACCACAAACATATGCTATACTTACCACACGTGTAAGCCATAAATTGTGGCAAGTAAATCTTGTGTTCATGGTAAGTGTGATATGTTTTTTATAGTTTGTAGACCGATTGTTCGTGGTAAGTAAAATTGGGAAACCGGTGCCCCAATACCACTTTGGGGCACCACAGCCAAACCCCATCATCACTCCACATCTTACCACAAACAAAAGACCAATATGGTAACATTTCCAATAAAGTTTTTCTAGTATAGGAAAAAAAAATCCGTCCAGTCATTCTCTGTCCTCTCTTGAAATCCTAGCCAACACACAAAGCCATCAAACCAAGACCTTTAATTACAGTTTGTAGAGGGTCTCGTGAAAAAATGAGCTACTTGGCCTTCATATTCTCATCACCCCAAAGTCTTGTCCCATACGTACAAGACAAATGACTTCAGATTTCTAATAAGGAATCTAATCTGGGGATCAACAGTCAAATCTCTCTCTTTCCTCATTAAAATCCTTGCAGACTGCAAGCCATTAAAGCAAAGCCTGTTATTCAAGACCAAGTTGATAAGAAGTTATGATAAATCAAAAAGAAAATTGCAAAGGTGACTGTGACACGAATGTGCAAACTGCAAACATACATTGCAATTCATTATTTAGGACTTAAAGTTGTGGATGCGTGTGCGTGGGAGTATACATATGCACAAAAGAAAAGGAATCTAGGCATATACCCCAACTGGACCGGTAACTAAGAGAACATTCTTGAGGCTACTATCCTCATCTCTATTCTCAGAATCGCAGTCACTTTGATAGCAGTCATAATCATCGTCACGCACAGCCAAGTTTTTGCCAACACTAAGATCTTTGCTGGATCGAGAACCTCTTTCATGCCAAAGTCGAAGCCACTCACTTAACAAATTCACAGATTCTCCATTGCCACATACCTGCATAACCACATTACACAGCACATACATAATTATATAGGTGGACTGGACAAACGTTAAGAAACATGTTTTACTTTAATAGAATGTAGCATGTTAAGCAAAGGGCATTTCTTGCTAAGAGATCTGGGCTGCTCTAACCTCACAGTTAAGTCAATGTCATATCTTCGAATAAGGGGCTTGAATGATCAAAACCAAAAGGAAGGTTGTTGAAGCTATGATTCAATGTTGAATGTACATACGGTGTCATGTTTGTGTGAGACATAAAAGGCAATGTCAGTAGTAGATTTGTTCATTGGCAGTAGTGCGGATACTTCTTGTTAATGTATAGTTGTTGACACTTCTTGTTAGACTGGAAGTGGATGACACTTCCTGTTACACTGGAAGTGGATGACACTTCTTGTTAATGTATAGATGTGGGTACTAGAAGGCCCTCGCCATGGGGCATGTCAGTGGGCCCATGACCGACCACATGTAGAGCAGACAAGGGTGCTCCATCCTTCCCTTCATATAATTTCAAATGGATCTCATGTTGCTCTAACTCCTAATGCAAGGGACTCTCATGGAGCCTCCAAGTAAAGTACCACAAAAACTTAAAGAGATCTCTAAGGAATCTCCTACCTATCTATAACACTCAAATAAGGCTCTATTCATCCGAGATATATATATATAAAGTATATTTGGAGCTCCAAGCAACCCTTGAATCACCAAATCTCCAGAGAATTCTCAAGAAAAGGATGCGAGTGAGTAAAGTCATCCCCTAAATATTAAGAGTTGGGTGCCCCTTGACAGACACAATGAAAAGCTCCATCACCAAGACATGACTCTCTCAAGAGGAGAAATAGGACAAAAGACCCTCGTTGCACGGGGCGAGGGTGGGAGTGAAGGCTGGGGAGCAGAGGATCATAAAACTCCTCATTTGGAAGTGTCAAGGGAGCATCAAGAATGATTATACAAACAACTATGTAATCCAAGAAAATATTATAATTCGCTGTCAAATGCACATATTTTTAGCAAATCATATTTATATTTTCTCTAGGCATCTTTTAACTTTTGGTCATTGGGGAATTATATCCTAAGAGGTTCTATCCATTGGAGAGTCTGACTTGGTATGTAACCCCCATATAGACCACTAGCCCAGTACCTTGATTATGATCCACAAGCCATGTTACATGGCCCAAAATGTTTAAACCCAAGGTAGAAGTAAGTATCTTACATGGTTTATTATATGCCCAAAATCACCCATGTAGACATTCAATGTGGGACAGGGTATCACATGGGAGCGCAGGAGCAAGGGCTCTGAGGAGGATTCGCCACCCAGATAGGAGGTTCCTGCAAGGCTGCAACTAAAGGAAAGACGTACTAGAACGCAGCTGGTATGCAGGCGCATTCACACATTCACTCAAGACGAGTGAATGCGCATGTGGGACATTAATGTGGGTATATTAAAGGCCATCACCATGGGGCACCAATGGGCCCATGCCAAGAAATGTAGAGTAAACAATGGAGAGCAGTCCTTCCTCTCCATATCACTCCAAACAAGTGAACTCCTTGGACTTGTGTCCTTCTATCTCCCAATCCAAGGGAACCCTCCAAGTATGCCAACACAAACACTAAAAGAGATCCCCAAGGTATCTCCTGCCTATCTACCCAATCTGAAAAGACCCCATTGAGCCTGGAGACTCAACAACACCCTACGTCAAGAGCAAGACCTAGCTACCTCTCTCTGGACCAAAGAAGGCATGCAATATGGAGGAACGAGCAAATGAGTTGTCAAGGTTCACCCTCCACAAGGGGAGCTCCACCTTAACCAGTGAGGAGGGAAGGGGGAGACCCCAACCAAGACGCTAGACATCTCAGAGCATGTATCTTACTTACACTGACAAATGCACGACTTCGCACAAGATTTGAAAACTCAGGTCTGGCCCTAGGACTTGGAGAGGAGGTTCTATCACCTCCAATCCCCCTAAAAATAAGAAGGGGCCACATGTCTCAGGTGAGTTGAACCCTCCTCTAACCCACCTATATGTAGGGCAGTCCAAGCCACATGTCCTCAAGTGAGTTGAACCCTCTTCTAACCTTCATCTATGTAGGGAGGTCCAAGCATAGAAAGACGAAACCACTTCATTCAACCTAGCATCCATCTCTCTAAGCTCTCTCCTCCACCATTAAAGGCCTCGAGCAATTGTAGTGCCCGTTTTCTCGTATTCCCAAAGACCTTTCAAGTGAACTTCCAATACTAATATCGGCAATGTTAAAACACGAAATCATTCCTTGTCCCATCTTCTCTCGAAAGCTTGTTAGATTCCAGTGAGACAGAAAGAGAGAGAGAGAGAGAGAGGGTAGAACATTTTCTCATTACTTTCAACAATGAGTCTGTCAACACAGATATACAATACTCACAATATACATGACTAAACTACCCTAGGAATAGTAAAACATAACAAAGACACACCTAACTTAACACTCCCCCTCAAGTTGGTGCAAAGATATCTATCAAGCCCAACTTGAATACAATGGGGTGAAAACTCTTACTACTAAGACCCTTAGTAAATACATCAGCCTAATTGTCTTCGGATCTCACAAAAGGCATGCATATCAAACCGTTGCTCAGCTTCTCCTTGATGAAATGCCTATCAATCTCAATATGCTTTGTTCGATCATGTTGAACCGGATTATGAGCAATGTTTATGGCTGCTTTGTTGTCACAGTAGAGCTTCATAGGACCATGATAAGGAAATCCCAAGTCACGCAAGAAGGTTTGGAGCCATAAAAGCTCACAAACACCATGAGCCATAGCTCTGTACTCAGCCTCTGCACTAGATCTAGGTACCACAGACTGCTTCTTACTCCTCCATGTAATCAAATTTCCTCCAAGGAAGGTGCAATAGCCAGAAGTAGATCGCCTATCATCAATAGAACCTGCCCAGTCTGCATCAGTGAAAGCTTCCAATCTCAAGTGACCATGATTGGAGAACAAAACTCCTTTACCACAGGGGCAGATTTAAGATACCTCAAGATATCTATAAATCATGCATCAAGATGACTAGTACGAGGTTCATGCATGAACTGACTCACAACCCCCACAGCATAGGAAATATCTGGTCTAGTGTGAGACAAGTATATCAGGCGACCCACAAGTCTCTGATATCTCTCCTTTTCTGTAAGCTCCCCCACATTGCTACAAAGATGATGGTTGGCCTCAATGGGAGAATCAGCAGGCTTACATCCCAACATACCAGTTTCTTCCAAGAGATCAAGGATGTACTTCCTTTGACAAATAAAAATTCCTTTGTCAGATCTAGCCACCTCCATTCCAAGGAAGTACTTCATAGACCCCAAATCTTTAATCTCAAACTCTTGAGCAAGAAGAGCTTTAAGGCTAGCAATCTCATTCACATCATCACCTGTCATGATTATGTCATCCACATAAACAATAAGAATGGCAATCTTACCATTACTTCTCTTGATGAACATAGTATGATCAAAGATGACTCGCTTGTATCCAAATCTCAACATGGCTTTGAGAAACCTGTCAAACCATGCTCTAGGAGATTGCTTCAAGCCATAGAGTGCCTTCTTCAATCTGCACACCTTCCCCTCGGTCTGAGACGATGAAAAACCCGGTGGAATGGCCATGTACACCTCCTCCTCTAATTCACCATGGAGGAAGGCATTCTTCACATCAAACTGGTGAAGAGGCCAATTTAAATTGGCAGCACAAGAGAGTAGGACTCGCACAGAGTTCATCTTCGCTACAGGGGCAAACGTCTCATCATAGTCAATGCCATAGGTTTGTGTGAAGCCCTTGGCAACAAGTCTTGCCTTGTATCCCTCAACTGTCCCATCAGCTTTGTGTTTCACAGTGAACACCCATTTGCACCCCACAGGTTTCTTTCCTCTTGGAAGAGATACTAGCTCCCAAGTGCCATTCCTTTTTAAAGCCGTCATCTCCTCTACCATAGCTCCTTTCCACTTAGGTGTCATGAATGCATCCTGCCAATTCTCGTGGAATAGATATAGAAGAAAGAGACTAAAACAAAAGCATAATGCAAGAAGGAGATAAGCGGTCATAAGAAACAAATTTGGAGATGGGATGTTGAGTGCAAGTTCTAACACCTTTCCTATGAGCAATAGGAGCATCAAGATCATCAACAACAGTAGGGAAAGAAGCATTACCAGATGAATCAGCTGGAGAATCCGAAACTGGAGTAGGTAATGGAGGGAAAGAAGCATTACCAGATGAATCAGCGGGAGAATCCGAAACTGGAGTAGGTAATGGAGATTGGCAAAGTGGCACTGCACATGTAGACTTGCCTTTATTCCTTCGAGAAAAGGTCTGCAAATTTGACCTATCCAGTCTTTCCCGACCATCATGCTTTGCTCCTTCTACAGGTAAAGGTTCTTTCTCCCCCTCACCATGACAAGGAAAAGGATAAGACCACGACTCAGGAGTATGAAATGTCAACATCTCTTCCTGTCTATCATTCTCCCCCTGAAGAGATGAAGTGGACAAAGGATAAAGGGATTCAGTTTCCCAAAAAGTGACATCCATGGAGACATACATTTTGCGAGAGTGTGGGTCATAGCATTTGTAACCCTTTTGAGTGGGAGAATAGCCAAGGAAAATGCACTTGCGGGCTTTGGGATCCAGCTTACCGCCTGGGTGCTTAGGCGCATGAACAAAACACACAACCAAAGACTTTGGGTGGGAGAGATGAGACCCGAGAACCACCTAGAAGAACCTTAATTGGAGTTTGAAACTGAAGAACACTAGATGGCATGCGATTGATAAGAAAAAAAGAAGAAGGATAGCTTAAGCCCCAAAAAGTGTTTAGGAACATTCATGGTGAACAATAGAGAGCGGGCTACTCAAAGAAGATGGCGATTCTTGCGCTCGGCAACTCCATTTTGTTGCGGAGTGCCAACACAAGAAGTCTGAAAGAGAAAGCCATAATCATTAAGATATGCCCGAAAAGTCCCATCTAGATACTCAGTCCCATTGTCACTACGGAGCACTTTAATATTGGCATCAAATTGAGTACGCACCATTTGGTGAAAAGATTTAAAACACAAAAACACCTCATTTTTGGCCTTTATTAAATACACCCAAGTGACACGAGAATAACAATCAATAAATGTCACAAACCAACGATAGCCAGACAGGGATGTGATAGGAGAAGGACCCCAGACATCGGAGTGAATGACCATAAATGGTGAATCACTTCTGTGATTGACCGGAGCATAAAAGGAGCGTTTATGTTTCGCCAGCTCACAAGCTTCACAAAGAAATTGACTCCGAGAACATTGTTTAGCCAAACTAGGGAACAATTTTTCAAGAATCCCAAATGATGGATGACCAAGTCTACGATGCCATTGATGTAACAAGGAAAGAGCAGAACCCGTATCTGCTGCAAGAGCTTGACCACATGACAAAGGTGGGCAAACTGGATTAGGTTCAGACTCCAAGAAATAAAGGCCCCCATGTGCTTTGCCCCTGCCAATCATCCTTCCCCAGATCCGGTTCCCGAAAGACACAATGTGTAGGAAAAAATGTTACGGAGCAATTTAAGGATTGGGTAAGACTACTAACGGATAAAAGGTTAGTAGAAAAATTGGGAACATGGAGAACTGAGGAAAGAGAAATGGTTGGAGAATAATGAATAGAACCTTGCCCGGAAATAGTAGATAAAGAACCATCGGCTACTCTAACTTTATCCTTACCAGAACAAGTGGAGTAGGAATCAAATAAGGATGAACAACCTGTCATATGATCTGTGGCACCCGAATCTATAATCCAAGGCCGGGAGCTAGATGCACTAAAAGCACTAGCATGAGCAAAGAACAAAGAAATCGAGGCAAATGGAAGCAAAGAAAAAGTGGAAGTAGGAGCAGTGGTAGATGGAGCGTCAAGCCTAGCCAATAGGCGCCTGAGAGTTTGTAACTCCCCCTCAGAAAAAAGGGCGCTAACTTGAGTAGTTGTTAAAGACTCCATTGTACCAACAAATTCCATTTCAAATCACCTTAAACGGACCCCGCGAATGAGTCCGGAACGTCAAAATTTGTCAAGGACCAGTCTCGGACCTCTGAAAGGTGGTCAAAATCGGTCAAAATGGGTCCCTGAACCTCCCTAGGTCCTCTAGAACCCTCCAGATGAGCTGTTTGAACCTTTTCCTAAGCGCTGAACCCTCCAGATGAGCTGTTTGAACCTTTTCCTAGGCGCTGAACCCTCCAGATGAGCTTTTGACCCTTTTTTAAAGCCGCTGACCCCCCTTTTTGAACCCCCGACACATCCGACTCGGGAGGACCCTACGGGCTGGCGTTGACCAGCGTTGACCAGCCCCTTTCAAGGCATGCGCGATGCGTGTAACACACTCTCCATGAGTGGATCTCACTTTCCGCCCACGCGCCACCTCCCTCCCGGCGCATGAGCACTGCAGATGGTCTCCGTGAACCACCCACCCTCCACGGCGTCGTCCGGCGTAGGAACAAAACCCCGTACTTTCCGAAAAAGCTTCCCCACCACTTTCTAAGTAGGATGGTGAAAAAAACCGGTGGATTTTTGACCAAAAGGAGATTATGCGACATTCGTTGGGGCTCATGGGAGGCTTGCTACTCGCCGGAGCTTCGCGAGGAGGTTCTACTACGATGCGTCGGCGGTCGTAAACCCAATAGATCCGGGCAAAAGTCGACAAACTTGATCTCTCCGACCGAGAAGGATTTGTCGATCTCGTGAAAGGCCTCTCTATGGCGATTGATTATCAAGTCTCAATCACTGGAAGTCATCTACCACGCACCATTGATGATCGATGCTCTGATACCATGTTAGATTCCAGTGAGACAGAGAGAGAGAGAGAGGGTAGAACATTTTCTCATTACTTTCAACAATGGGTCTGTCAACACAGATATACAATACTCACAATATACATGACTAAACTACCCTAGGAATAGTAAAACATAACAAAGACACACCTAACTTAACAAAGCTCTTGGGTACTTTTTGATCCTGTTGTTCATTGCAATATCAAAGAGTCGTCAATGGAATTTACAGTAGCGAAGAAAGGGTTGAAGTAGGAAGGGTGTTCTAATTAGTATTCTACAAATGAGAGCGTTTCAAATTGCACCGAATCTTTTGGATTGAAGTATTTTCCCTTAGAGAAGGTTACGACACATTTGGTGCATCAGTAAGGATTCAACATCCTTTTCTAGGATTGGTAGGTTCCCTATTTTGTATAAATGGGAGCAATTTTAGTACATAGCGCAGATGTAGGACATCTTTGCATACCAAAAATATGCTACCTATCCATGGTTTATTACCTAAAAAACAAGACAAAAAGTTGGGCATTAGGGATTTAAACCCCATGAATAAGGATCTTGGATTTTTAAGTGAAGAACAGGAATAAATCAAATCTTCAAACTAGTACGTCACTGCACTCAATTTATTCATTTTGGTGTAAAATCAATGGCCGTCACCAAAGGGCAACCTAGAAATGAGGGTTTATAAGGACTTCACTATTGGAGTGCCTGAGCAGCTGCCAATTTATTGGCTTTGATGTCAAATTAAAGGCTATACACCAGGGCTGGGTTATAAGTTAAGAGTACTACCTCCGTCCCAAAAAGGATGTCCAAAAATACTATTCACACTTCTCAAAAAAAATTATACATTTAGTAATTTATAATATTTTTTTATAAATTTTAAAAACTTTCTTTAATAAAACTAAGTGAGATTTATTAAACAAGATCTATATTGCATATACAAATCATTATAAATCAAAAGAAATAGATTAGTTGATGAGAGGTGTGTATAGTGTTTTTGGACATTCTTTTTGGGACGGAGGGAGTATATAACTTCTTAATTGTTGGAGTGCCTGAGCAGCAACCAATATATTGGCTTTGGTGCAAAATCAAAGGCTAGATACCAATGGGCAGGGGAAGAAGTTAGGATTTATAAGGTCTAAACATAGATATCAGTTTGAAGCTGAATTTTGGGTTATTCCAGGGAGCTTATAGCAGCGACTGAACAATTCATTTCCTTTCTGTTGTATGTTTCGGTTCACATGGTCAACCTTGATAAAAGGATTGATTCAGCTGGCTAAGGTTTGATTTTAGTGTTGAAAACAATAACCTTCAATGTCTGTTCTGAGTACAGAGAGCAGGAAACTGGCTGGGATGAATAAATAAAAGAAGAAAAAAAAAAACTAGGAGTCCAAATAGTACTAAAATCCTTAGCTCATCTTAGGCTTAGTTTGCCAAAAGATTTTAGCAACTCATTTGCTAAAATCAACCATGATTTTAGCAAATGAGTTGAGTTGCTAAAATCATGGAAATTTCAAAGCACAGAATTAAGTGGTTCCGTTTATCGTTTTTCAATTTTTTTCGCACCAAATTAAAATATTCCTCGACTACTTTAACTTGGCACGAAAAAAATCAAAAAACGATAAACAAAACCACTTAATTTTGTGATTTGAAATTTCCATGATTTTAGCAACTCAACTCCTCTGCTGAAATCATGGTTGATCTTAGCAAATGAGTTGCTAAAATCTTTTGGCAAACTAAGCCTTAGTACGAATGCCTAAAAGGATACTTTCAAGATGTCGAAAAAACAATTTTAGGATACTTCACGGGCTCACCTCAATGGCTTTCTCAGGCAGGTATTTATTTGTCCATAGGCTATTCACCGGGTGATTGCCACAAACATCATGGTATGTCTTCATCCTGTGTGGGCAACAACAGAATGGAATGCAAATGGTCAATAACGCACAATCTTGTGCATGGATATAAACATGCAATCCATAAAAATACTACTATGTTTTAAGACAACGGAGCAGTTATACTCTGTCCAAAACAATAATAACTTTAGCAAATAATACAAAGTCCAAAATATGGGGAAGAGTTATCTTGACTCTTGAGCAGCGTAAAATTTGTGTTTATAATGCTATCTTCTGCGATTAAACCTACATCCTACCTCTCGATTCAAAATTCTGCAAATAACATCAACTAGAATAATTTACATATTTTGTTCTCTCAGTCTATCAATCTAACTGTTAGATCATGTCTCGTAACAATTAATTATCACCCAAGACTAATGTATGAGTCTGGGTGGCCTCTTCATTCGTTCCCAACTAGTTTTCATTTGGATTCTTCGACGAGGTGGTAGGTTTTGTAGGCATTTGAGCAAGATTCTCTAGATGATTTTCTCCTTGGTTTATGTAGCAAACAGCCAAACACATTGTGTTGCATAGCAAATCCAATGTTCTTGATCTTTTATTTAATTCTCCACGTCAAGGGTTCGTTAGTACTGCTGAAACTAGTTGAACTTAGGTGGCCTCTCCACTCATAGCCAGTTTGGTTTAACTCTAAGTTGGATGCTTTAACACTAACACAGAAGTAGACTGTTTCTAGGACAGACAAAGACTCCCTTCGTGGATTTACTTCAATTCATGTAGTTGAAATTCATATATCCCTGGCCAATGATACATCCTCAACAGACTATAAACAAGCCTCATACATAAAATGATAATTAAAATAAAATGAGAGAGAGAGAGAGAGAGAGAGAGAGAGAGCATAAGAAAGAGAGTTTTATCAATTAGATTGTGGCAGAATGGTTTCTCAAATAGCCTATTATTGAGTGATCACTAATGTTCAAGCACATATAAAGTCTATTACTGGAATAAACGTCCAAAGGACATAAAACAGTCTGGTTTACATAAACACAAAAAAGTCCATTCCACAAATTTACCTAAGGCAGTTAAAAAAAATGACTTGGGGTCAAGTATACATGAAGCAGATTTCAACGCTTGTCTTATTAGGTTAGAGAATAACAATGGCAGAACCATGTTTTTAG
This sequence comes from Vaccinium macrocarpon, assembly GCA_022606695.1. NCBI lineage: Eukaryota > Viridiplantae > Streptophyta > Magnoliopsida > Ericales > Ericaceae > Vaccinium > Vaccinium macrocarpon. The sequence goes on along the minus strand of CM040180.1, from coordinate 22,085,248 downwards.
TAGGAGAGATACTAGGAAACATATATAGGATGACCTTAAAAGCATAGACGATGGGTGTTTAGGAAATATCCACACTCGGACTTCATTCAACGTAAGGTTCCCTTCTCTCCATTGGAAGGGCAAAGCAAAAAGTAAAATTTCACCTCCAAGCTAGAGAACATACTGCAGGAGTTTCAATGGATGTGCCAAAATACAACTGAACTAGATCATTATCTAGCAAATGTACTTAATATATTATCCCATATCATAACCGATCAAAGGCAAATAAGGTTCCATACATCTTGCCACCCCACACACCACATAAGTGGAGCCTCATGCACATCATCATTCAAAAACTAGGCATGGCTCCACAAGTGATGCTTGACACCGCAGAAAATGGAGTTGAGGGAAGTATTTAATCCACACTTTTCCTTGAGATAGTTTCTGCTTTTAATATTTATTACGATGCAGTGTTCCTTTAACCATAGCAAACCAAACGAAATGAAACTCTTAAGAAAATACCTTTCAAACCTCGTAAAGGCAACGGTTAATAACTTGAACAACATCATAGTCATCATGTCAATTTCAAAAGGAAATTGTTATGAATATTATAATCAGAACCACAACGGATTCTAGAAAAGTTGGAAGTAAGAGAAATCAACTATTGATATTTTGAGCGAAAATCCTACCACAAAAAAAGAGATGACGGAAATGAAAAAGGAGTGTTGATGTCCATAACGAGGAGGAAGAAAAAGAAGAGTGAAGACACCTCAACCACAGATAGATGCCATGAAGATTCAAGAGAATCCTCACCTTTCATGAAGAAATCTTCCCTCGCCCTCGGTATCTGAGTTTCTTATATGGCCAGCATACCCATGACCCTGTTGAACGCAGAAAAACATTGGGAAAAAGTTTTTCCATTATGGCCCACAATAGAATTCATTGACTATAAAGAAACAGTAAATCCAGATTTTATTTTGTTTTATTGCCGGACCAGTAAATCCAGGTTAAATGAGGACTCATATGTACCACATCAAAACCTTCAAAGAGCACCGCCGGGGCATCAGCTGATATTGCTAATATTGCATGCCTGTGTTCCTGAACAGGAGACTGATCCAAATATATGACTTCCTCACTTTGAGGCAATGATGCTCTGTTAGGATATAGAATTAGGGAGTCATCAAAATGTAAGGAATTGACAGATCCTTCAGAAAATGCTGAGGATGCAGTTTTGAGATCGCAATTAGAACTGTTAAAGCTTCTTTCAGAAAGTATCCAATTCCCCCAATCAAGAGTGCCAACATCATCCTGAAATGCAAAAAATGGATGACTGAAAGGAATCTAGCAGGAACAGAAAATCTAAGTTCAGTTAGACAGAGGACATACCTGGACCTTTTCAAATACATGAATAGGGCTGAGTGTAGGGCATTTTTCCTTTCCCACAACTGAGCACCAATTTCTCTCCAAATCAGTTGTCTCCTTGATATTCTTGGTCATCTTTGTTGATGAGAAAAATGGGTGTATTTGCCTTCCACCAAAAATACGTACATCTTCCTGATAAAGTTAGAAGAAGGGTACTTAGCGTCATAAAATATATCACAGCAACAAAAGGGTGCAAAAGCACTTGTGTGAAACGAATTTAGCATATTCAAATCAAAAGCTCTTATATAATTGGAAATATTGATGAATATCAAGAAGCACCACAAACAAATAGGTTTTCTTCTAACTATCAAGGAACACAAACAAATTGCTCTGATCAAAGTTCAGCAACAAGAAATGAATATGAGAGAAGGTAAAAACAAGATTCAAAAGGGAACAAAGCACAGAAGCTTGACTAACCTCAGCTTTCATTTTTGCCTCCAACCAAAGATCAGGAACTGTTTGAGTCGGATTTCCACTCTGTGTGTCTGATACATGCTCAAGGTATGATTCTTTTAGGCCCCTATTCTTCATATACTTTTTTGGTGTAGTTTGTGTGTGCTTCTTCTTTGGTGTTGAATTCACCTGCCGTTTCAATTGCCGAGGAGTCTTCATGTCTAACAAACATCTAAATGTTAATTCGCAAATGGGAATAGGGTGTTGATATCTGATCAAAGCATGATTGGAGAAACAAAAGTGCTCTCAAAGAGTTAGTTCCCCAGTTGCAGACTGTCCGCATAAAGGTGTGAAATTCTCAATACAAGTGACTAAAAGCATAATTTTGCATTGATACAAGGTTCATTATAAAAATGTGAAATTGCTTGTTTGGATGGACCTCTTTCTTTCCTGTGTTAAAAGAAGCATACATGAAAGAAATTTTGCCTACTATTGGCCAACTATTGGAACATTCAGGATGTAACCAATTCAGTTATCAGTATATTAGCTAAACCATCTGAAGAGAAGGATGGCTGGCATTCCCACGTCAAATCTAGCCCCCACACAGCTTTACAGAGATACCACCCCCATTCTAATGCAACCCAGGACTGTCCCCAACTTATTTCAAGTATTGACTAAAATAAAATGGATGCACACATCAGAGATTTTGCCTAACCAAACTTACCTCCGTCTGTCTTAACTCCATAGTCATACAATCTGCCAGTTGGGGGGGCTGCGCCACGGATTGGTGCGCACATTGTAGAACTCAGTTTGAATTTGGGTGTAATCACAAACTAATGTTTTGGAGTTTGCTCATCCATTTCCTTCATGGCCAGTTGGAGACTCAGTGTAATTCTGGTTTGACTAGTATGCATTCTTAAGTGCCTATCTGTCCTCCCAGCTGTGAACCCCATAGGTATAAAAGTCATAATCCAGCAGTCAACCCCCAGCACTAAGCTAATGTTCGCAAGTTGTTTCATTTCAGTTACCTATTTTATGTCTATAGACTTTTTGCACAAAGTCATACAATACTGAAATTTTTAAAATGTTAGGAAAAAGTGTGAATACGAAATCCAGCTTATTATATACATATTGATTTTATCAACAAGTAATTTTTAAGTCTATTATGCTGAAAAAATAAGTATGTGATATTATGATATACACGTTCTCAAGGTGCTCTTAATATCCAGAATTGAGAGAAGTGACACTTTCAAGCACTTGCACTCGCACACGCTTTGTGTGACATAGGTTAACCCCTCTCAGGGTAAAAATCAAGGAATAAAAATGTTGCGCTAAGCACTAAGCAGTCTTTCTCTTCCATATCTAAGCCATTTTTTTTTTCCTCTTCAAACCTATGTGAAGTAAAAATCTACAGATAACTTAATCTGGAGGCACCTAAATTAGGAAAATAAACATACTAGCCGCAGCTTCAACTGGAGAGCAGGTTTTATCATTTGCTTCAGGTGAAACAACACATTGCTGCTCTTCTTGTGGATGTTGTCCTTGTATCTGAGAAGCTTGTAAGAATATATCGGACTCTGCACGGAATTCAGCAATGTGATAAGCGAAAAATGGAGATGGAAAAATTCCAGCATATTCTGCACTTACTAACAATAGTTGGAGAATCTTTCTCACCATCTCTCCGGGTCGGGATCCCTTTGCCAATGACAGCAACCTAATCAAGTTGATACATATAAACAGAACTGCTTTAACTTCAAATAGCAGCAATAAACAAAAAACATACGAAGGCCAAAGTAATTTTCAAATGGGAAATGCGCAATCCAGAAACTTCATTTCCACAAAAATGGAAAGGTTTAGGAGGGATCAGATAATGAGAAAATGAAACATTAATTCCAAGAAAATAATGACGGCAAAATTACTTTGAATTATAACATCTTCTGTAAGGGTTTTCCTTTCAGTCTCCCACTATGCAAGGACCAAAAATCTGTGTTTTGTTTGATAATTACATCAAACTGACTGATTACACCACGACATTCATTTACTTACTTTGACTTTCTTTTCTTTTCTTTTCTTTTTTGAATTATGTTGCTAAGAGGTAGTTTCAAATGTTGAGGTTTGATTAGCTTTCACCTAGCCGACTAAACCTGACATTAACGTAACTACAAACCAATTAAACACCTATGTACATTAAAAAAGCTTGAGATTAAACTTAAAAAAACGTTTCAAAACCGCGCATATATACAGTAGTAGACTATAATTTCCAAATTTTCTAGTGAAGTTTTGGGCATGACAAAAATCAGTTCACCAAAATCCAAGCAACTGGATTCTAGAATGTGGGTTAGTCTTATTGTTCTGACTCATACTATAAGACAGTGAGTTGGCTTAAGATGGCTCCCAATAAGCCAGTGAGGAAAATCACATTTTAGGCGAAGGAAGGGGTTAGAAACCTACAAGTACCAGTTTCTGTATCGAAAGGGCCAAAGGGCTCACTTAACCAAAGAATAATTCGCATCACGACACAAACAAACTTACATTCTTAGAAGATGTCGTCGCCTTTCCCTTTCTGTTTTTATTCTTATTGCCTTGATTATTCTCTTCTTTACCGCCGTTCAAGTCCTTTTGATCGCAATCTCGGTCCTCTTTCTCCGTCGCAGTTTCCGGGGACTTTTGCGGGAAGAGTGTGGACTGAACCAACCTCCGACGAACTCGAGGTCGTTCCTCCGTCTGCCGTGGATCATCAACTCCGGCGGCCAGCCCTTCCGCTGGTTTGGTGTCCATTGGATTGGATCGGATCAGCTGAATTATTATTAGGGTTTTTAATTTAGGGTTTTTGTTTTTGTTTTTGTTCTGAATGAATTTTGGAGGGTAGGGAGGCGGAAAGCAACAAAAATCTCGTGTGTTAATGGTGGGAGATTGAGCGATGAGGGGGGTGGAGGGAATGCGGCCGTTGTTCCCGCCATGGGAATTTATTCCGGGTTCGCCTGTTTTGATTGATTTTTTAGTGCTCCTATTTTAAGAACTTTTTGCTGAAATATACAAATAAATAAATAATTGAAATATGCTTTAAATAATATGTATCACACTGCGCATCCCGGATCAACATATATATAGAGTCCCCTTCCTATCCAAACCCAAAATCCGGACCTACCGTCCGGACTTCCACCTTCCCAATTTTTTTTTGAAAATCCGAACCGTTAGATGTGTTTAAAACGTGTTTTTAAGGTCCAACGCGAGGATTTGGCAAAAAAAAATACCCGGAAGGGCTTGATCGGAGCAATTTTTGGTAAAAACGCTATATTTTCAAAAAAAAATTGGGAAGGTGTAGGTCCGGAACTTAACAGGGTCTGGGAGCTTGGACCGGAAGCTTGGTGTATATATATATATATACCCCACGGTTTCAATCAGGATCCCTGAATGGAAAAAATGGGTATTTTTTTGTGTTGCAAATTATTTTGAAAAATTCGAGCCGTCCAACGTGTTCAAAAGGTGTTTTCCAATGTCCACGCGGGAAATCTTCAAAAAAAAATACCGAGAAGGGCTTGATCCAAGCAGTTTTTTTGCAAAAACTTTATTCACAGTTTTGAAAAAAACTGTTTGGATCAAGCCCTTTCCGGTATTTTTTTTTTTTGAAGATTTCATGCTTGAACCCCTAAAAACACCTTTTGAACACATTGGACTACTCAGATCGTCAAAAAAATGTTCGGATCATGGAGGTCCGGATCTCGGACTAGAAACGGCTTATATATATATATATATATATATATATATATATATATATATATATATATATATATCCATTTTTTGCAAAAACTGTTTGGATCAAGCCCTTCCCAATATTATTTTTTTAAGATTTCTCTCACGAACCCTTGAAAAACCTTCTGTACACATTGGACTGCTCGGATTTTTCAAAAACAATTTGCAACACAAAAAAAAAACATTTTTTCTTTATTTTTGGGAGGTGTGGACTAGAAGTTTTCTATATAAAGTCCGCTTCTAAAACGGGATTCCCGTTTCCGGACTTCCATGATCCAAATATATTTTTTTTACGATCCGAACCGTCTAATTTTTTTAGAAGGTGTTTTCAAGGATTTTCGCGATTATTCATTTTTTGCAAAAACTGTTTGGATTAAGCCCTTCCTGTTATTTTTTTTCAAGATTTCCCACGAAAACCCTTGAAAACACCTTCTGAACACATTGGATGACTCAGATCGTCAAAAAAATATTTGGATCGTGGAGATCGAGAAAAGGGAATCCCATTTTAGAAGCAGACTCTATATACATATATATTTACACCACGTAAGTTTCATCTCTTTTATGTTCTCATCCTTTTTATTTGTGAAATACTTTATTTACCCTTTTTACCCTTTTTAGTGATACATATTAATATATGTAAATATAGTTTTCTAAATAAGAGGGTTTTTTATTAGTTATATATAGGAAATCTTCTAGTCCAAACCCTCCCGAGAATAAGAAAAATGATTTTTTTTTGTTTTGGAAAATCTGAACCGTCCAATGTGTTCAGAAGGTGTTTTCAAGGGGCTCATTCGAAAAATCTTCAAAAAAAAATATATCGGGAAGGGCTTGACCCAAGTAATTTTTGCAAAATTGTATTTTTGAACACATTGGACAGATCGGATCGTCAAAAAAATGCTCGGATCATGGAGGTCCAGACTAGAAGTGGAACCATATATATATATATATATATATATATATATATTTCAAATGGAATTTTTGAAATGGTGGATGATTAATTTTGTTGCCTAAAATCATGGAATTTTTAAAATACTAGAGATTCACAATTGAGTGGGATCGTTTTATTAATATTGGAAATGATTTCTATCAGAAAATCAGGGGAAATGAGTGGGGAAATTCAAAGTGACATGTCCCAGAATTTTTGATAGAAAAGATAAATGAAAGTGATCACTTGCACATTATGGTAAAATAAGTCAATAGCAATACTCATTGTAAAATTATGAATACTCATAGTAAATGTCACGCCCTCAATTTTCAAAAGATAAATATATATAATCCACGTGGAAGTCAATGCCTCCCACGGTCAAAGTCAAAGTCTCACAATACAACTTACAAGGTCAAGGTCGACAAATTACTACAATCTACGGACAACCGTTACCCAAATGCAGTTTATAGTTGTTAAGTGTCATTACAAACCCATAAAACAAAGGGAAAATCAATTAGATTACATAATCATCTTATCAATATAACACATGCCAAGATGATGAAGTAACTCTTCCGTTTAACTTTCAAAAGTGATGCATGCACACACTTCACAGAAATCTATGTCATGCTCCTCCGTGCTGGGTACCTGAAATGGATAGGTTGAGCTACACTAGCCCAGTAGAGAAAAATCTAACAATTCTAAATGTAATGAAATGAATATGAGTGATAGACTAGATAGACATAGACCACGTAATAAAAGCCGAGAGAGAGAGAGAGAGAGAGAGAGAGAGAGAGAGAGAGAGTGTTCGAATGGTTAAAAGGTTTGAAAATAACACATAATCAACTAGATTTCATTTATCCTCGTCTCTTGTATCCAACTAGTGCCTGATGCACACAACACACCCCTTATGTTTTACACAATATCCATATCCATCTCATTCCTTTTTCAAATATTTGATCATTATCCGGGCATGCCATATAGGCCCCGTACCACTCCGGGCTTACCCTTTCGGGTCCCGTGTCATTTCGGGCATACCTTTTCAGGTCCTGTGTCATTCCGGGCATACCCTTTCGGGTCCCGTGCCATCAATACCACAATCGTACATCATTTAATGCTCATTAATATTATTTCTATATCCACATGTCCCATCACCTTAGTTTCATGTCAAAGTAGTGTTTCATATTACCTGAACGTGCCAATAAGGATATTTCAACCCGAGTGTCATATCATTCATTCACATCATCACTTATCAATTTATAAGTTCACCTCAGTGCCCCAAGCAACTCACAGATCACAATATCATTTCACAAGTGTCCCGGACTTTCCACTCAACCCGTATACACACCACGTATCAGTTTATGGACCGTGCCCTCATCACATCCACTAAATAACAAGAAACAAGTAATACCAATCAATCCCCATTATCCTTTGATACCGAAAAAACTATCAATGTGGAAAATGTCCTAATACAAGTGAATAACGCGTTTCGGGACCGAACAAGTGCAAACAAGCATTAAACATTCACTCAAACAATGTGCTTAGAAAATAAGGTCCCAAGTGATTTTCTTCCAAATACAAACAAGCTCAAGGATCCAATGGAAGATTTGGACGAAGTAACACTCAATTGAAGCGGAGAACCATATATGAACATGGGGATGACACATTATAACTCAAACATTGATTAGAACATGATTTTCTCAAAGAAATTCACAAGGCACAAGAAGATTGGTCATTCAAGAGTCTAAACACACACAAACATAACATTTACACTTAGAAGAGTTAGAAATTTTCCTACCTCAAAGGTTAAGCTCCAATTGGTGTAGATCAAAACCCAAAAGCAAATCCTAGCTTCAAACTTGAATTAAATCCGAAATGCAAGCTTCTCTATTAATGAACCCATGTCCACAAAAAATCACACTCACACTAGATACCAAGGGGAGTAATCTGTCCAAAAATCAGAATATTTGAAGGTCAAATGATACCCTTAAAAATTCGTACAAAAAGGGGTTTTGAGGAAAACGAGTGAACACAGAACAGCCCAACTTTGAAAAATCACTATAAATCGAGCTCTTAATATTTTGGAGAGATTCTAGTGTCAAAATTTTCGTAGTGAAACGATGTTCAAAGTTCAAGAAGGAATCAAAGTCCAATTCGTAATCCAAAGGCGAGAAAACAAGCAAATACCAAGGCTACACGAATCTGCCTGGGACAGATCTGACAGCAAGCAGACCCGTTTTCAAAAATTCGTAGTAAATCGAATTCTTAATGGATCTGACTGATTCCAGCGGCAAAATAAAGAGCTCTGAGTTTACTTTAACTCATAAGAAGGAAGCAAAACCTAATTTATGAAGTAGAAATCAACCAAAAATGATGACCCAGTCTGCTGTCTAGAATCTGCTGTACATACGAGTAGTGATACACGAATATTCACCGCTAAAATCAACAAAAACGAGAGAGATGAGAGCTATACTTGTGGAGGGGAAGTTGGGAGGTGCAGATGGTGGTTGGAAGTGGCAGTGGAGATCACCGGAGGTGGTGGCAGTCGTGGCCTCCCTTTCTCTCTCCTCTTTTCTTCTTCTTCTTCTTCTTCTTCTTCTCTTCTCTTCTTCTCTCTGATTCTTTTCCAGAAAAGTGAAAAGAAAATGGGGAAACAAGGAAGTGAATAAGAGGGGGGACATGGCAAGCGTACTCCCACAAAACGAGGGGATATAAGACAGTACAATTTACTCCGAGCGGTGTTCGAACTGTCTGAGCTTCGGTCTCAGAAAAATATCAAAATATTCGTACCCACTTAGAAAATCGTGGGCAACGCCACTGTGTGTTTAGAATATCTAGGAAAAATCTCGAACGTTGGACACGCATTACAATGCGATTGCCAATAGACAACATCGGACTGATTAGGGTCCTCCAATCGTGACAGTCATGTAAGTATCACCCGTACAGTTAAAAATTTATATTTCACATAAACTCTTCGGTTAACCCCTTTTTAAAATAAAATAAAATAAAATAAACATTTCCCCACCTCTAATTTAAAAAAAATTGCACGAATTTCCGGGTCTTTACAGTAAAAACATGTCCACAAGATATTCCAATCATTATGGTAAAAAATTGAAGTAGGAACAATGAACATGATAATATTTATAGACTTATGAACTTTTAATCGTGGAATCACATATGGCTACAAAATACCTTCCAATAATCCCGGTAAAACTTACACCCATAACATTATGGTAAAAATAAAAATCACATGTTCCATTTTTATCATGATTTATATTAGTCTTCCTTATGTTGATATAACTTTTTGTTTTTCGGATTTTTCTAGCTTCTACGAGAGAGCCGTTGCGCGAGTCTACAAAGATAAATGGTATGTACAAGGACAACGTACACACTCCTTATCTCCTTATCTATATAGGCCCGCACAGCGGCTATAGTATCGTAGAATATTTACCATGAATTAACAATGTTACAAAAGATTGTTTACCATAGTTTTTTTTTTTTTTTTTGTCAAAGGACTAAAAATATCAAAACAAATCCCAGTTTTTATGGTAAAAATCACTTAATGATCTATAAACATGGTAATAATAATTATTGAATTAACATATTGAATCATAGTAAAAAAATGTCAAAAAGCATTGACATGATTGCTGGTTTGATTTTAACCATGATCGCTAGAGTATATTCAAGGATCATGGTAAAACTGTTATTTCACTTCCCTTTATGAATTTGGCCCAAGTCGAACATCTACAAATGAATCAACCTTTTATAATAACTCGAGTTACGCCTTGAAATCGGCTCGTTTACTAAACGAGCTTAAGCTCAACTTGTTCTTTTTAAGAGCCGAGTCAAATCCATAACGAGCGAGCCTCAAGCAGCTTAGTTTGGTTGCACCTTAGCATGATTGTAACTCAAATTTCACATTTCCAATCCAACTTTTATTTTTTATCTGCCATTTTCAATCCAACTTTTGAAGAGCACGCTTGAAAAAAACCAGAAACAGTAGTTTGGTTGCACCCTTAGCATGATTGTAACTCGAATTTCACATTTTTAGTCGAACTTTTGAAGACCACATTTGAAGGGGAAAAGAAAAACATAAATTAATCTCTGTTTATTTCGATGTAAAATATTTTATGGTAAAAAATATTTCCCTTGTAAAATAATTTTGAAAAAATAAATTTAATCTGAAGTATTTTCCTGTATTTGGTTCACATAAATTTGCTAGAATGGAATAGAACAGACGAAGTAGGATAAGAAAAGACAAGGGAGGATAGCTATTGATCATCCGCTATACGATTGACGAAAGGATTAACAAAATCAATCTGTCTATGAGTACACCACACTTTGGTACCCCAAGTGTACAAAAGAGAAGATCGATGGCCCCGTTTTCCTCCTATAGTTATAGGCTGTAGATTTCCACGTTTTCCTCCTATCACTGATCCCCACGTTCTCTCCCGGGTCCGTAGTTCTTCTGGAGTCTTAACAGCGAAGAAAGCGAGTTAAAAGGCCGGCATCGACCACGCCAAAAATGACTCACGGATACTTTGAGAGGAATCATTTTCAATCACATGGTGTAAAACATTTTACACTACTTCTGTCCAGCCAAACAACGGAAAATGAATAAAATATTTTACCAAAAAACATTTTACATTGAAACAATTGAAAAACATTTTGTCACAACAAACAGAGCCTAGAACTCAGAACCTAGAACCAAGTTCAAAAAAGTTCCACAGAGAAGCCGTAGAACATTAAACCCAGAAGCAGTTTTCATAGAAGGCCAATTCGATCAGCAATGGTGGGAACACACTTCAGTCCACTGCAGTTGAGTCGAGTCCAGAGCCCAGCCATCTAGAAAGTCGAAAACTCCTCTGCCAATCCTGGCCATTTGCAGTTCAAAAAAAAAAATTCCTGGCCATTTTGGGCCAATGGGAGTCCACAACTTTCACATACAACCAGCATCATTGAACGATGGATGAGCCCTCCAGGAATTGACTTCCACACAAATTCATGGGAACATACGTTAACACAGGCTACGACAACTCCAATGCATAGCTTTAAAGTTACTATTGACCACGGTTTCCCATTGTTGGGAACATAATAGAAGAAAATTGCACTGAATAAGAAAGCATGATAAGTAAACCTATATAAGCATATATTCCTTCTGAAAGATCTAAGCAGACCAGACTATGCTAACAAAAAACTTAATGACAACCAGACCATAAACTGAAACATCTTCCTTTTTGAGAAGATTGAACAATGATTTTAATGACGGCAGATACAACACAAACAATGGTCCATCTGGTGGACACCCAGCCAATATGTTTGATGGTAGCCAAAACGTGGGACTTAAATGTGGTCGGAAGAGCATAGCTCCTTACAATAATATACAAATTGATGCAAACTTGTAAACCGATACAGTTTCATTTGTCTGCAGTAACGGGAATGAGGGGAGCCACGATTATTTACAGGGTTCAGCCATATTCACATCATTAGGAACGATATGAGTCCATCTTCAGAGAGCCTTTAAGACAACTTTGCTGGTCGTATGTACCCCCATTGCAGCAATCTTCAAAATGGCACGTGTCCTGTACAATCTGCAAACACAAGACAAATACAAAGAGTGCCTAAAACAAAGCAGATAATCTCTTGTTGCATGAAATCCTCAGTTTAACCACAGTAGCATAGCTAGATAGTGTGCATGTAGGTAACCCGTCTGGGTAAGTAATCATAAAGTACTACTTCTGGTACTGGGGATCCATGGACAATATTAGACTTCATATTTCTCCCACTCATCATAAACACTGAGTGCAATCATGCAACAATTTATAATTTATCAAATCCTCTTTAGACTCTTTCTGTACGTTATCCATTAAAAATTCCTGCCGTGTGATCATCAAAGGCCAAATATCATTGAAGTCAATCATCTCTCACAAGATTTTGTCCAGCACTAATTTAGCCCAGTTGAACACAAACTATCTTGGGTTCTAGGGTTAAAATCACTCAGATCCCTTCATCTTTCACTCGCCCACGGTAAATACTCTTCATCTTTAAAACCGATAAACCACACACCCTCATCTTTCAGGGAATATGAAATGCGTAAAACCTTTACAGAATACGTGCATTGACTGAAATACTCCTACTAAAAAAAAATAGGGGTTGAGAGCTTCTATCTCCATCCCCTTTTGAAAAATCACCAAACTCCATGTAATTTGTTTGAAACAGAGGTTATCTAAAGCTCTGTTAGAACGAATTACCACCCACACTTCTCATTTTCACAAACCTGCTTATATTTTCATATTCCCACGCTGATATGCCGCATTTACTGCTGCGGCAAAAATCAGATGAGTTTTGGTGCTTTTTACGCCCCGATCAAGATACGGGGACTCCTACCATCAGTCCATAAGGGGGTTTCATGGAATGGGTTTCAACTCAACATGCTTAGATTTTCCAGATCTGGACAGAAATCGAGTGCTCCTTGCTACTCAAATCAGAACCTAGGTTCATCCTTGGTCGCGTTCTACAGATGAAGTCGATGGTTTTAAATGGTGATCCACCACAACCCCCATCGGTTTTTTTCAAATTCAAACGGAAGCTGTAGATTCTAAGTGTGGTTAATCCAGAGCTGGGCCACGGTGGTACTATTGCGGGGTTGTACGCAGGTAACTCATTGGCTTGGCGATTACCTCATTTTGAATATTCAGCTTATTTTGGGGGTTTTTGAGCTGTTGGTAATTGTTATTAATTGTTGCTATCAATTGCAAATAGTCTGTTCGATCAGGAAAAAAATAGTCTAGGTTCTTAATTGTGATCCGCAGGTTTTCCGGTTAAACTCGGTTTACCATGTGGAGAGAGAGAGAGAGAGAGAGAGAGAGAGAGAGAGAGAATATTCAGCTAATTTTGGGGTAATTTTGAGCTGTGGGTAATTATTATTGATTGTTGCTATCAATTGCAAATAGTCTGTTCAATAAAAAAAAGAAAAAAAAAAGAAGAGGAAATAGTCTGGGTTCTTAATTGTGATCGGCAGTTTCTCCGGTTAAATTCTGGTTTAGCGTGAGAGAGAGAGAGAGAGAGAGAGAGAGTCAATTTTTGTTTTTTATTGGAATCATCCTGGAACTTTCCCTCCAAAATGGAGGGCAAATGCGGCATAAAAGAATTAATTTGGACGGAAGTAGCTAAGTTCTATAAAAAATATGGACGGAAGGGTGATAAAGCGATGCCGGTTAAAGGATGAGGGGGTGTGGTTGATCGGTTTTAAAGAGGAAGGATGTTAACTGTGGATGAGTGAAAGATGAAGGGGTCTGGCTAATTTTTATGCTGGGTTCTATTATTGAAGTATAAAGCATACCCAAAAAGTCATGTTTTTAACTTCCGAACAAACAATTGTGCTAGAATTAAATAAGTTCCAGCAAATGATTTTATAATTATGAGGTGTGAATTGGACTCCATTTAGCCTTTGAGAATTGCAACAAATTGAAGGAAGAGATCCAAGGGCACAACCAATAATAACAAAACAGCTACTAATATAATAACAAAACAGCTAATAACTCACCCGGCCAGAGCGAGTCCCCAGGTGGATAGGGTATAAAACAACTTCCCAGCATGCCAAACATGTAACATCTTTTCCACCTTGTTCATGCCTCCCAATGCTTTATGGAGAACTGCATGTTCAAATTATTTATATGAACACTACCATCATCAGATTACTAAACTGCGTATTAACCACTCACAATCAATATAGGAAAAAGAGGAAAGAATCAAAGCTAAATGCCTAAAGGCAAGAACAGAGAGAAAAAATTGAATGTCATCTGAGTCGCGAAAAAAGAAGAAGAAAAAGACTTCCTACGGATGGAACACCTCAAACCAAGAAGATCAAAAAAAGTTCCAATGCCATGCATTTTAGGAAAAATAATTATATGGACACAGCTCCTCAGTCACAAAAGCGCTTACTTTGTTTGCAGAAGCTCTTGAAGAGACGGTTTGAATTATTTTGGTTCCGATGAATTCCAGAATCTAGTTGCATGCCACTTTTTGCAACCTAGATATTTTGGGCAACATGAGTTCTACACTTCTACTACTCAAATGTTTCTTTATTTTCTTGTGCGTGCACGCACCCGAAATAACTTCACTAATTGCTTGGGAAAATATAAGTTTACATGTTGAAATAGTTACTTACTAATCAAAATTTTGTTTTTCCAAATCTATGTATCAAAACAAAATACCTAGTGAAATAGAATAAAATACAAGTTGTATTGTGTTTTGGTCATGGTCCATGTGCCCATTCATACGTTAACAACATGGTTCATATCTTGCGTCTTAATGTTCACCTAAGCACTAGCATAGAAGGATCAATTTTGCAACAGACTGGTTTCACTAGGTTACTCTATCCAGAATACACAAAAATTATAAGCGACCATTACGGAAGGATTAATTCAGTAGGAATTATATACTCCCTCTGTTCCAAATTGCTGGTCACTTTTGAGAATTTCAACTTTTTAAGCAGACATAATAACTGCATTCAACAAATGCATTCACATTAAACAGATTCATTAATTTCCAACAATGCCATTATATTTCAACTTTTGAATGAAATGATGATTGTTGGCATTGGGTTTACCTTGGATGATTGAACTATTTTGGAACATCCCAAAATAGTACTAGGGACGAGCAATTTCGAACGGAGGGAGTATATTTTACAAGGATTAATTACCTAGACACCCCCTGAACTATACCTCTTTTTCGCAGACACCCCCTAAACTAATTCTGCCTACAATAAGACCCCTCATCTATCCAAAACTTTAAAAGCCCTAACGAAGTAGACGGAATCAGTAGAATGGCCATTTGGCCCTTGGAAAGACTCCACACTTGGTTTTTTTCGGTACAAAACTCGATCTCCCTTCTCTTTTCTATTGGTCTCCTTCTCTCTCTACGCAAACTGTAAATCACATCCACAAATTCCAATCACCCTTTCCACGACCCACAAAATCCATTCGATCACCAACATTATGATCCCCAGAAACCCTACAAACAGATTGCACAAACCCAAGAAATTGATCCCCACAAAACTAGGGTTAGTGGAAGATGATTACTTGACAATTGGAGTACAAACCCTAGAATTTGAGGACAATTCGAAGAACGTCGAAGTAAGTATGTTACAATTCGAGGCTTAGAACAAACATTTTTATCATAATCGGATTTTTTTTTTTTTCAAATGATGGCCGTTATTTATGGCTTTTAGGTTCGACAAGGATGATATTGTTTGCATGGTGTTTGTTGTGTCTCCTCTTTCTCTCACTCTTTGTATACTGTGTGTCGTGCATGGTTTGTGCCCTCGTGAAGACTTAGGGGTGTGCATCCCCAAATCAATTATTATTATACATTTTATGCCTTGGCTTATTTTTGGTTTGTGGTCCCTTGAATAGGTCTGCATTATTTGTTATTTGTGTAAAGAAAAATAGCAGTGACCACTTTATGGACCCTAAATAGCATTGTGTTATGCTTGAAGTTGTCTTATACTAAATTTTTTTCCATTTGTTTAGTGTTTGCGGTCACCCTTGTGCAGTTTTGAAGTACAATATTGCATGTTGAAACTTCCCAAACATAGCCACTAACTCCTTTACTCTTTCTTTATTATTGTCTTTTTGCATTTAATAGTTGAAAAAGGGGCATGGAAGGGTGACTGGCAACATAAAGTTTAGAGGGAAATTCTTTGCAAATCCACAAAAACCCAGTGATAGATATTGAGTTTTGTCTTGCACGCTATGCGTTCGCTCCGAGGCAAGTCGGTCTGCCGGTCCCGGCATGGTATACCACTCGTATGTCCTGATCATATTCCATGATTCTTTTCCCATTGTTTACCATATGCTCGACCTCATGAGTTGCCGTTCAGCGCGATCCCGAGTGCCTCATAGGGGAGCGCGAGCTGGCTACAGAAGGACTTGATCCACAGGCATTGGTTTGGCCACGATGAAGCTCGGGGGAGGGTGTACATTGCCTAAAAGCAACGAACCTCCCAATTGGATCCACCACCATCGAAGGACAAAGGCGATTGTGAACCAACTGTAAAGCCAGTTACTTGCATTGCCGTTTGCTGGGCCACCTTGCTTCGTCGCCTTGCAATGTGAGGTGGCGGCAACAATTGGTTTGGTTTGATTCTTAGTAAGTTAGTCCAATTGGGCCCTCATGTTGGCCATCTCAACCTCCATATGACGAACCGTTGGGACGGTGGGGCTAGGTGTCAAACCGACGATGGGAGGAATGGAGATCCCCATAAGATGAGTGGCTATAAGTGTGTTGGTGGGTTTGAGTCCCCTAGAGTTGTGAGATCACCATCGCCACCCATTGCCGCCGTATAATGGTGAATCTGAGGAGGGAGGCTGACGGACGAGCACGGTGAAGACCGTCGAGAGATGTTGGCTGGTCTTAGCAGAGTCGCCAATTGCGGGGTCACAACTTCTAGTTTCAACCTCCCTTGAACCGAAGAGTGTTTTGCCTGAGAAGAACCCTCGCCTGTGCACTTGCTTGGCCTCGATCACGGGAATGGCCTCAAACGAGCCTAAATACTACCTATCCATCGGTCAAGATTAACAAAAACTTGAGGATTAGGGAAATCTTTTGACTCATTGGCAAGACGCATCAAACAACTGCCTAATCGTGTCATCTTCTTGAAGAGGAGATCCATATCCCTTCGGCAAGAACAACACACTTCAGCAAGAACAAGTTGAAGATTACTGTTCAAGGCACTATTAACCCAAAAACAACCCAATAAATGTCCAAAACACTTGATGAAAATGCAGAAAAGGAGAATAGTCCATGGAATACCTGAAGTTCTACCTGGAACACTAACTCAAATCCAGGCTTGATCAAAGTCGAACAGACGGGATTGTAGTAGCTCTAGATTTTTGAAGTCAGGAGAGAGAAAGAGAAAAAGTGTTCCTCCCTCTCCGTCGACCCCTATTTATAGGGAGGATAGGAGGTGACAAGATGTACGAAAATCAAAACGTCATTCGCGGGAAACCTTAGCGTGGTCCTCTCGGCCATTGAGGGGCAACAAGTGGCGTCAAAGGGCGACTGGCATCAAGATTCCTCACGACATGCATGCAACAACCTCTTCAGGCAATAGACTTTAGAACGATGTGACAACGGGCGTCCTTTCAACTTGAGGCCCTAACAAGGAGTGACATGTGGCGAGCCCTAAGTGAAAAACAATTCCACGATTGCAGAATTCAGACATCAGCACTCATCCTCATCCAACCATGATGGGGATCAGCCAATGGAGCCATGACAACGAGATCCTAATCGAGCGATACAGATTCCAAGCCACAAGTGTTCAATCATTAAAGCCCTTAATCGACAAAATATAAGCTTGGCATCCTATGGTTCGGACATTCTGGGTATCAACTCCTCCCACACATGGTCGCATTAGGAGTAGTTGAGGGGCTATTGCAGTGAGCCAAATTCTAACGGGGCCATAAAGGCAAACCATATAACTTCCTAGTTGATCATTCAGAATAGGCATGGCCGAGCGGTTAGGCCGAATTGTAGGCCGAATTTGCCGAAGGGTCCAGGTGGGCTGATTGACTGAATCAGTCTAGGAGCCAAGCCTAGTTAACATGACAACAACGAAGCCAGACACGCTACGTTTAAAACAGCGCTACGACTCATCCTATTCTGTCATTAGAACCGGCACCAAGCAATACCAATTTGCCTAACTGGAGGTTTCAGACACTCTCGAAATCAATCTCGACCGATATGACACACAGATCAGCAAAAGACATCTCAAAGTACGCACATGTAACCGTTCTCATTCTTATCTCTGTCAACCGAATGGTTATGACACATGTCAGAGGACGGCTCATAGCATGTGTGGGTAACCAGCTCAATTCCTATCGTCAGGTGTGACGTCACCCGAGCAATTACCATCGTGCCTCTGCGTAATAGGCACAACGGTACTTGGAGGACAAGTCAAGAATTCACTATAAAAGGTACAGAGATCAACCCTAAAGGGTATGCCCCTCTTCACCTATCGTCTCCTCTATACTCACCCACATAGTTCGAAACCCCTGTACGACCTCAAATCAATCCCCACACAGTTCGAAACTTTTCAAAATCCTAACATAGAAGTTTGAAACCCCCTAAAACCCTAGCCTTGTTGTTCGAAACCTCAACCAATCACTCGAAACCCAAACTTTAGTCCCCGAAAAGCATAAAAACCCTAGTTTCGAGTCTCAACAAGTCTCAAAATCTTCACAACAATACTCAACAGTGCATCTCGATTAGTTTGATGATACTTCAGTTTCTGTTTTAACTCATGGTTTCAACTCATGCTTGACTTCTGTTTAACTTTATGGTGTCTCTGGTTTGGGTATTGAGTGATTTGCCGGCTGGTTTTGTGTCAATTGACATGGTTGTTAGGTTCTCTCTCTTTTTTTTGGAGTATTAACTGTTGGTTAGTTGATTTGTTAATCAATGTCTGAGTTTGTATGGTGGATAATAGACAGAGGTTGTGGCTCCATATGGTTCGTCCCATCTGCTGTTGTTTCTTGTATAGTTGATTATTCGTTGTTCGTAGTTGGTTTTCTTTAGTGGGTAGATACACATGATCAGTAGGTTTTTGGTTGGTAAAATCTGATGGTGTGGTGATTGGTCATTATTAGTAGTCGATCGGTTGGTTATTTATTGTTGGTTGTTGCCTCTCCATTATCTAAAGAAAAGTTTGATTCTTGTAAGACTACTATTATTGGTAGTACTTCTAGTTCCTCTCGGCATCGTGACAGAGATTCTATTAGCTCCATCCCTTTGAATGGTCACAATTATACTATTTGGTCTCGTGTTGTTAAGGTTTATTATATGGGTGAGCAGAAGTTTCATTATTTGACGGATGATCCTCTTGCCAAATAGGCTAAGGATTATAGTGATTGGGAAGGTGAAAATCGTCATATTCTTGTTGAGTTGTGGAATTGTATGGAACCCTAGATTAGTGCTCCTCTGTTTTATCTCGACACTGCCAAGCAAGTGTGGAATCGGCTTGCCGGGAAGTATTCTGGTGTTAATAATCTTCGTCGTACATATGATCTCCACTACTGGTTCTTTTCTTTGTCAATGGGTTTGGAGAACTACTATTCCAAATTTCGTGGCACTTGTGAGGAACTCTGTGTTTATGAGCCTATCTCGACTGATCCTCAGGTTATGGAGCGTCAGAGTTAGCGTTTGGAGGTTGCTTAGTTTCTATATGGCTTACCGTAATTCTATGATCCAGTTCGGTCTCAGATACTAGGAGAGCGGGAGTTGCGCTCTCTCGTTGAGGTGTTTAGTCGTCTTCACCACGCTTTTGTCTCGGAAGCTGTTCTTATTTCTCAGCCACCATTTGATCGTTCTGCTTTAGCTTCCGTTGGTTCCGGTGGTTTTGGGTCGAGTAGTGGCCGTGGTCCAGACTGTGATTCTAGGTTTAGCAATTGTGGTTGTGGTTCTTATGGTCGTAATTCTGGTGGCTATGATTTGGATAATAATTCTAGTGGTCAACGTGATTCTGGGTACAGTGGTCGTAGTTCTAATTGTAATGGTTGCACGTCGAGAAAGGTGGTTTGAGCCGCGGTGGTTTTGGTCGTGGCCGTGATACCCGACTATGTACTCATTGTGGGGGTACAAATCATAAAGTGGACTATTGTTATAAGCTTCATGGTTATCCCCAGGCTCATCAGGTTGCTAATTCTGAGGATGCTACACAGTTTACTCAGTTTTCTGCCAACAATAGAGTGATTATCTCAACAGAGGAGTACCAACAATACAAGCGCCTTGTGTTGATTTAGCCTTCCGCTGAGACTTCTTCCTCCACTGCCACGTTTGCTCAGACAAGTCCCCCCATTGCTTGTGTTGCATCTTCTTTTTCTTCTCCTTGGGTTATCGATTCTGGTGTTACTAATCATATGACTAGTACTTCTAAATTCTTTTCTACTTGTCAATCTATGGATAAAACATTTCATGTTTCCTTAGCAGATGGTTCCCACCACTGAGGTTTCTGGTTTGGGTTGGGTTCGGTTCTTGCCTCTTCATCACTTTAAATTCTGTGTTGCATGTTCCTTGTTTACCCTTCAATCCTGTGTCTATTAGTCAATTTACAAAGCCCTTAAATTGTTCTGTCACATTTCTTCCTCATGATTTCGATTTTTAGGATCTCAAGATGGGGAGGAAGATTGGTGGCGGTGTTGAGCGTGGTGGTCTGTATTACATAACCATTTCGCCTGCCCATCCAGTTGCTCTTCACTCATTAGCATCCTCATATCAACAACATTGTCGGCTTGGTCATCCATCTCTTCAAAATTTGAAGCGTCTAGTGCCATCGTGCGGTTTTCTTAAGGAATTACCTTGTGAAGTCTATGAGTTTAGTAAACATCATAGAGTGCCATTTTATCCTAGGGTTGAACGTCGTTTGTCGCATCCTTTCCACTTAGTTCATTCAAACATTTAGGGGTCTATTTCTGTGCCCCAATGTTTTTGGTTTTCAATACTATGTTATTTTTGTTGATGATTTCTCTCGTATTACATATCTTTATCTTATGAAAGAGAGATATGAGTTGAAGTCTGTTTTTGAGTCATTTTACATGGAAATAAAGACTCAGATTAACACCTCTATTAGCATGTTTCGTTCTGATAATGCACACGAATTTTTTCATGGTATTCTATCTCAGTATTTTGATAATCATGGAATTATTCATCAGTCTCCTACGCTCGGACTCCACAACAAAATGGAGTCACTGAACGCAAGATTCGACATTCGTCAGAAGTTATTCGTGCCATGTTGTTTCAAATGAAAGTTCCTAAGTCTTACTGGAGTGATGCGGTTCTTATTTCGTGTTATTTGATCAACCGTATGCCCTCTGCTATCCTTGGGGGTCAGATACCCCATACGGTCCTATTTTTCGGTCGTCCTCTCTACTCATTACCCCCTCGGGTTTTTGGGTGTACGTGTTATGTTCATGCTTTTGATTCCAACCAGAGTAAACTGGATCCGCGGTCCATTAAGTGCATTTTTCTTGGTTACTCTCATACTCAGAAAGGGTATAAATGTTATTCTCCATCTTAACATCACCATTTTGTGTGTGCTGATGTCATATTTAATGAGTCACTCCCTTTTTTATTCGGAGTCTGCCACTACCAATGATCTGTTTGCATCTGAATCCGTGTGTCCTATAGATGTCCCATCTGGTACTGTCTCTCCACCAAAACCTTTGCAGGTATATGCTTGTCATCCTAAAAATCCATCAATGTCATCTCAACTAGAGCCATCTTAGTCAGAACCTTAGCCAGAGCCACCTTAGCCAGCAGGTCCACCTTCACCCATTGTCTTCTCCTTCGTTGTAGGATTCCAAACTTCTTAATGACCGTCCTATTGCTCACCGTAAAGGTATTCGGTCCTGTACTCTACATCCTATTGCTCAGTTTGTTTCCTATAATCATCTATCACCGTCTTTTTGTGCCTTTACCACTTTGGTCTCTTCTATTTTTGTTCCTAACACTGTTTAAGAGGCCCTATCTGTATCTAAGTGGCGAAAAGCTATGGACGATGAGATGTATGCTTTTCATCATAATGGCACATTGGAGTTGGTTCCTATTTTTGCTAGCAAGACTCCTGTTGGTTATCATTAGATATTCACCGTCAAGTATCTTCATGATGGCATTGTTGAGTGCTATAAAGCTCGCCTTGTTGCCAAAGGCTACGCCTAGACTTATCGTGTTGATTATTCAGAGACATTCTCTCCCGTTGCCAAACTTGGTTCTGTTCAGATTCTTATTTCTCTAGCTACGAATCTTGGTTGGCCAATCTTTCAGCTGGATGTCAAAAATGTCTTTTCTCCATGGGGATTTTCAAGAAGAAGTTTACATGAAGCAACCACCTGGGTTTGTTGCTCAGGGAGAGCGTAATCAAGTATGTTGGCTTTGCAAAGCTCTTTATGGCCTCAAGTAGTCTTTTGTAGTTAGACACACCATTCTAGGGCCTGGTTCAGCAAGTTTAGAGATTTGGCATGGATCGAAGTCAGACTAACCATTCTGTGTTTTCCCTCACTTCTGAACAAAGGAAAGTATTATTGATTGTATACGTGGATGACATTATCATTACCGGTGATGACCAACCAGGTATTGATGAGCTAAAGACCTTACATCATCAGCAATTCCATACTAAGGATTTGGGCAACCTTCGGTATTTTTTAGGTATTGAAGTGGCCTGGTCCAAAGAAGGTATTATCTTATCACAAAGGAAGTATGTGGTGGATATTCTTAACAATACGGGTTTGTTGGGAGATAGGCCTATTTAGACTCCTATGGATCCCAATGTCAAACTTTGTGTGGACCAGGGGGAGCTGCTTCACAAACCTAATCAGTATCACCAGTTAGTAGAGTAGTTAAATTAATCCCACAATCACACGATCGGATATTTCGTTTGCAGTTTGTTTGGTGAGTCAGTTTATGTCAGCTTCTCGTCATCCACATTGGGAGGCTGTCCTCAGAATTGTTAAGTATCTTAAGCTACATCTAGGACGGGGTTTGTAGTATCGAGCCAGTGGACACTCATGTGTTGAGGCGTTCACTGATTTTGATTGGGCAAGAGGACCGTCTGATAGGAGGTACACTACTAGATATTGTGTTTTTCTTGACCGAAATCTTGTCAATTGGAAGAGTAAGAAGCATACAGTGGTGGGCCGGTCTAGTGCAAAAGCAGATAATAGAGCAATGGCACACACAACATGTGAGGTTGTATGGTTGCGATCATTTCTTGAGGAGATAGGGCTTAGTATACAACTACCCATGCCATTATATTGTGATAATCAAGCAGCTATTCACATTGCTTCCAATCTGATATTTCATGAGAGAACTAAACACATTGAAGTTGATTGTCATCCAATGCGTGAGAAGTTGACTAGTGGTGTGATAGCTACTCCGTATGTGTCTACGGGTACTCAATTGGTGGATATGTTTACTAAATCATTGTTCAAGCCACGGTTAGAGTTGCTATGTAACAAGTTGGGACTTTTTTTATATTTATTCTGTAGCTTGAGGGAAAGTGTTAGAATAGCTTATATTAGTGTTTGCCCACATTGACTAATTAAGTCTTGTATCCCTCATAATATAAATAAGGGTATTACATGTTGGGGTTAATTAACACCCTATACACTTCTTCCTTTCTTTCTCTCCCCCAAATAACAGGCGGATTAGAAGGCTCAGGGAGGTTGAACCCTAGGATCGCAGCCCCCACAGAACCATAAGATAATAAAGCCGTAGCATACACAAATAATTTTTTCATGCACCTATGTTCCAGCAAAGATTCAAAAACTACAGAGCACATAATTTTTTGTAAGACTGGAAATACCACCTGATATTTATGTGGTTATATCTTGCTCGGTACATATCCCAACACTAAAACAAAGGAATTCAAAATATCATGATAATTCAAAAGTTAGCTTACTCTTCTGTAACTCCTCACATGTCAAAGTCTGCAATTCCAGGGAATCAAAATAATGTCAGATGATAATTAATTCCAAAAATTAGCAAGTGCAAAACATTTGGTCATCACATACCAGAGCTTTCGGATTTGAGAGAATGCATCTAGCCATAAAGTTGGCAATACCATCCACCACATGTTCCTCGCTAACAACTAAGTAATTTTCATTATCAATTCCACTCTGTTCTTCAACATCATTTGGAATCATCTCCTCATTAACCCAAACCCACCAACTAGGTTCTTCATGGTCAAGACTAGTTAGTATTTCAGCAGACTCCAAATCTGCTCCTAAGGACGAGGCGAGTGAAAGTAAGCAAAAATAACAAATGACAAATGCAAAGACAACTCCAAAATGGCACTAATCCTGAAATGAGATCATTAGTACATGGGAAAAATAAAAAGGAACCTGATGCCTCCTTGAACGGGAATTTACAGCCAGTTCCATCAACAGATTCACCCTGGAAGGACTTTAGCTGGGTCGAGTATTTTTCTGCATCCACCGTGGTCACGAGCCGATCATAAAGCTGAAACGAGAAAAAAAACATTGAAAAATACAATGACTCTGTCCAGGTTAAAAGTTGCAACAACTCGAAACCATTGACCTTAAAAGAGTCAAAAGGAGAAAGCTTTTATGCATATTGCGCCTGAGTGGGTAGAAATAGTATATCAGGAATCTTGTGCAACTGTAGCAACTTCAAATCTGTAAAAGTTTTTCGTCCACCTAAAGGCGGTCCTGTTTGTAGCCTGTTTACAATTATGTGAGTATTGACGCTTTGATGCAACCTATGAAACACGTGCACAGGTAGAGCTACAGGTAAAAGACGGATATATTGGTCCAACAATCTAAAAAGGGTAGGGTACATGTACGACTGATATACAAGTCATATGACTATACTTTAAAATAATGCATAGGAATGTTCTATTTAACAACTAAAAAACCAAGTTAAAGAGTAACTCAAATGGCTTTAGTTAATTAGGGATGTCATATAGAAATCATAGTTTAATGTCAAGGTTAAGTTACAAAAACATTGCAATACTCCAGCATGTTATGTTGTTGTCCCAAAAGCTTAAGTTGTTAGGAAATGAGCCCAATAATGTCTATCAAGCTATTCAATATCCTCCATCATGTGCAAACCCGTCTCGCACATGGAGACGCAAATTTTTATAGATACAGTCAAACATGATACGAAGGAGAGAGAGAGAGAGAGAGAGAGAGAGAGAGAGAGAGAGAGAGAGAGAGAGAGAGAGAGAGCTAAACAGAATACGAAAGGAGAGAAGCAAAACGCAACGGGGAACATATGAAAACAAAGACACTAGAACCTAAAACCTCTCCCAACCAGAGCTCTGATACCATGTTAAGTTACCAATTGTCCCAAAAGCTTAAGCTATTAGGAAATGGCTTTTCAACACAACGACGAACCAATTATGTCAAAAATTATGTTACAAATAGAGTGTAATATAAGTCTAGTTCTTAAAACAAGTAAAGAAAAAAGGTTCTTTAAGCCAACTTCGTCTTTTTATAAAGGAAGATGCTATATCTAGCTACAATGGCCATGTTTGGTTAGATAGTTTAGTTTAGTTTTGATGATGTCATCATGTGTAATGAGTAGGGAGAGATAGAGAGAGAAATGAGAGAAATGATGATGTCATCAAAACTAAAACTAAAACTAAACTGAGAAACGAACAGGGCCAATATAGCTTAGGATTCAGGATATAATTGGTTCCTCTGCGGTACGGAAAAAATTAAGAAAAATAATACATCAGCTGCAATTCATGCACCCAGTTTGCTAACAGAAGTACCATGCAAAATACCAGAACTTGTTACATTCCTGATGCGGTTTTACAAGTACCCATCTTCATAGCATGCAACCCATGTTACTAACAAAGATTGTCATGGTAAAAGGAACGTGGAACGTGCCCTAAATTGTTGCACAATAAATGTATGATTGTACAGATTACAACAAGATTAGAATGTGTTTATGTTTTTGTTTTTCAGATTACTCATGCAAAACTCTTTTTAAGGAGCATATGACCAATATTTCCACATCTTTCCTCGCTAGAACTCCACTGTCTTATTATTCCATTCCATTTGATCGTTTGAAAACTCTTTGGGGACCGCTTTCAAATGTGTACCTTGGAGGGGAACTACGCATTAAAAATTTATACTAAAAGCCATGCTTTTATGTAATTAGTTAATATTTATTATTTAGTTTATTATTATTGATCAGTTTTATCCCTGTTAATGAGAATCTTTTATGGGCAAGGTTTGCATTATATAATTGTACGTTGTGCATGTATTCTTTCATTCTACATAGATGATCCAGTGTGTAGAGTACGGCTTACACACGAAAGATTGGATAATTTGGTCCATTTATTGGGCCCACAATATGTTCACGAAATAGGGAAGCACATTTGTGGCTGTAAACAACTGTGGGGAAGCACAAATTTTGTGGTCAACTATACCAATTTCACACGCAAAGAGCTGTTAGATTATAGAGAAAAGGACCCCTAGTGGGTCTTGGTTCAAGTGCCATACACAGTTTTTAGGTGGCAGTCCCACATCTCTATTACTCCATTATAATGTAAAAGCACATGGGGTCTGCAAAGTGGCAGCATGTGTAAGCATGAGTCTTTGGGCTCTCACCATTACACGGAAGTTTTTAACATTACACGCATGTCTTGTATGGTTTAAGCAGTTGTACCATATTTTGAGCACATGGGTGCTTGTGCAAGGGTTGTACCGTTATCATAGTGGGTACTATTCGGTTCAAAAGGGTCAAATAGCTGTTGTTTTTCAGCAGATTATTCGACCATCATTCCAAATGTAACCCAAGGTCCAATCGGTGAATGGCAGCGCATCGTTGATTTCAACCAAGTGAGGGTGGTCCCCACCTCACAACTTTTAATCTTGATTATCATATGTATCCCTATCCCAACGGGTTGTGCTGGTTTTCATATTCCCTCGGCGGATTGTGCCGGGGTACGCAATTTTTTTTTCTCTTTTTCTTTTCTTTTCTTTATTTTGTTTTGTCCTCCTTAAGGTATGCCCCTTGTAGGCTGTACATTCGCTTAACCCCTTTTAATTTCAAGCTAATTTACCCACAAAAAAAAAGATTGGATAATTGGTTCTTGTGTAATAAAGTTCTAGTTCAAAATCTTAGATGGAATTTGACACGCCATTAGGATTGTAGTACAATGTTTTATTAGGTCTGTCTTGATTATGGGGAACGGTTCAAGTTCCAACTCATTGTGTGTATTGCATAGGACTGCTCCAAGGTAATTGTCTTAATATTGATATTATAAGACAATTAGAACCTTATGGTTATTATGAATTAAGGTCTTAATTCAAAGATAATTAATAGATGAATATATTTAATGTAGTTGACTTTGATTCATTAAAGAGTGAGATCATCTTTAGGCTCAATAGTCTCGGTGGTGAGTTGGGTCGCAACATAACATGTATAACAGTGGTTAATTATTAATGAAATCTACATCCCGGAAGGATTGATGATAACCCCTTGAGTAAGCTTATAAGTTCGGATTATGTCAAACCAGTGGATATTTTTATCCAAAAAAGTTAAGTGGAAAGTCTCTAGGTATTTTATAAGATGATGATTAAATATAATTGTCAATAATTTAATTTAATCAACAGGTATCTGTAATCCTAATGTGGAGAGATATTTGAGTACTTAATAACATGAAGCTCGAAACATAATTGAGATAAGGACAAACGTGCAATTATAATTCTTTAGTGGCGTGAATTATAATTTGTGAAATAAAAAATATAATCTTGGTGGATTAGGGTTTCTTATTTGCACAAGGAGGCCAGATTTATTCCTCCTGAGGTCCCTACCCTAGCCTTATAAATATATCATTATGTTCTCCAAATCTGAGACAGTCATCTAGAAAATTAGAAGAGAGGTTGTGGGAGAGAGACCAAGGAGCCCACGTAGAAGTCCACACTTGGCTATATGATTGAGGTATAGGGGAATAAGGCAGGAGATCATGAGGTACTGTCCCGCAGAGTTTGTACACAGATCTATCAAGTTCTAAAAAGAAACAAGTCAACAAGCGTTCGTGTCTATGGATGAGAGGTAAACCCTAATTCTGCCTTATAGGGTTTACGTTTTTTGTTGTCTAATCTCTGTATGTTATTACTGGGTTCTAGGATTCGTTTCCCAACACTACGATGGCCATGGTCCAAATATATTAAATTGCTAACCCATAAAATGAGTGATGTAGACTTTACAGATTTCTCTTGCTAATATCTTCCATAAAAAATGTGCGATATTATCAGTTTTTAGAAGGTAAATTCCTATTTTCTTCGGTACACTTACCTAGTTACCTTGGCTGCCTCAAAATACAATCTTGGCCTTGTCCATGAGTACCCTTGTCTAGGAATGTATCTTTCAAAACATAATTATCTAAGGAATTAGCTTTCCATGCCGGTAACACAAGTTGGACCAACTGGTTTGTTAAAAGCAATGAACCAGGTACCTACTACAGTCATTCTTCCAAGTCTGGTGAGCCAACGAAATCGGCCATAATGTCATAGCACCAATTCTGGTAAGTCACACCAGATCAACAGCCAGAAACTAGTTAAGAATCTCTCGGGAACATGAAACTGCAAAAGTCATTAACTCTTAGCTTCCAAAATTATGCCTAGCTATTCTGATGGGGATTCAGCTTTAAAACTGCCATGTTTTGCAATAACCAAAATATCTAGAAGACAATCCAATCTCTCATGCTTAGTGCCCCAAGTCCCAACCATATGGCAAACTGATAATTTTAAAGTCATGCATCGTATTTCTATTGAGTTTTCTGGGCTAGTCATCCAGCAGTTTTCTGGTTCTATCCGCTTGGAACTTAATACGGTCCATAACATTTCCTGCAGTGTAAAACTTAAAGCAAAATTCCAACTCTTCCCAACGAGATACTCCTACAGATTTTAGGTATACGTTAGCAGATAAACAATCATAAGAAACACATAAAACGAAACTACACCACGGAGCTCCAATACACAAGCATAAATCACAGATAGATAGACAGATGGTTTAAAGAATAATTAGAGATGAATCTGCGTACATCGGAGGGACAATCTTCGAGTAAACAAGGAGATTCGGAGAGATTCTGAAGGAGCTTGAGGTTCTCCTGAAGCAAGTTCCTAAGACGGCGGTTCTCAGATCTGAGGGACTCCAGCTCTCTCTCCTCAGAAGCCTCTTCGGAAGCAGCGTCGTGGTCGTGATGGTCGCGATGGCGGTGGCAGGATTCCAAGGCGGTCCACGCCACGTCGGCCACCTCCAACACCGTCTTCGCCACCTCTACTGGGACGTGACCGACCATCTCTCTCTCTCTAGACAAAATCCCTATCTCTTCTTGTCTTCCTGTATGATCCCTAATTTCAAGGGGTGTTTGATGCGTCTATCTGATTGTCCCTACAATCTCGGGTAGGATGTTTGATTTTTGCCCTAATTTTGGTTTTTGTTGACAACTCGACGACCAAAACGGTCCCGTGTATTGGTAGTTTTTGTATATTTTTTTTCCCGGTCCCGTGTATAGGTAGTTTTTGTAAATTTGAATAAAAAATTGTCAAAAAGCCCAATTTGTGTAGAATGATCTCTAAACAAAATCGGAAAATTACAGGCCAGTCCTTTTTTTGGAGAGGTTCCCATTCAAACTCACGCCGCGTCGAGCCCATCCTGCATAAGTCCCGTTTCAAGTGATCTCCCAAAAATAGCCCCGCTTTAAGCACTCTTGTTTTTGCCTTCGTTGCGTCGATCCTCCATCGCCATACGGTGACCCCTACCAACAACCGCCAAAGTTCCAGAATTTAAGGTGCGACCTCCTGGACTTGTGATTCTAACGGCGGCAAGCGGTGCAGTATTGATCGACGACGAGTATTGCCAGAGATTCTTAATTGATTCTGCAAATCGGAGATCTTGGGAGAATATGTATATATATACACGGCAGGGTCTGTAAATGGGGACCAATGGCGGAGATATATAAAGGACGGACGGACCAAGAGTGAAATGGCTTTTGACGGTGGATGTGTTAGCTTCATCGATGGTGACGATCAACGACGGTGACTCAGATTACAAAGGATTCGTGTCATTATTTCTATTACTCCAGTATGATGACCATTGAGTAAAGAAAAATTTTCTACTTTCTGCAAAAACTTCCATGTGGCTTATATATATATACATACGAGGTGAATGAAAAGAATAGGAGGTTGGTATTTGAGGGTGTGAATTGTTTGCATTGTGTAATTTGGAGAGCATGAATTGTGCAAAATTGGGTGTGAATTCTGATTCATAATTCACACCCTAAAAATTTTAGAATTTAGAATTCACACCCTAAAAAATTTAAAATATCAGAATTCAAATCCTAAGAATTTGGGGGTGTAAATTGTTGGAGGTGTGAATTGTTACAGGAGTGTGAATTGTTGGGGGTGTGAATTGTTCAGGTGTGAATTCTGCTAAGAGGTATAAATTCATACCCCTAGATTCACAATTCACACCCTTAAATCCATAATTCACACCTCCATCTTTCTGTGTACTATTTCATTTTTTTGGGTCATTTTTATTCTTCTGAATATTCAATACTCAATTAAACCCAATCATGGGTTTGTGCTTGGGGATGAAGTTCAAAAAAAAAAAGTAAACTCTCAAAAAATTAAACCTAAAACTTCCAGATCTACAAAATCACCAAAAAAAAAAAAAGTGAAAATTCTTCTCCATTGTTCCTCTATTTACCCTCTGCCAACGACGTCCATCGGAATTCCTTCACCACCTGAACCCCAAAAGTTCGGCACACACAGGATTGTGGAGCTAGGAAGAATCTGATGTGGTTTTAGCTGGGATTCGGAGAGCCCAAAGTCGCCAGTGCTGCTGAAGTTAGACACAACCAAGAACAATTTCTCGAACTGGGTTCTGATAAAGAAGGGAACCGTGTGGGAATCAACTTGGGGGGAGCAAGAAGACCATCAACAGGGGTATTTTTGACAGATCCCTTAAAATGGGACTTATGTGGGGCAGGTTTGACGCTTGGTGGGCTTGGACGGGAGAAGGCTGACAAAACGAGGCCGGCTTGGAAGAACTACAGGCTAGTCCTGTTTTTTAGAGAGGTTCCTGTTCAAACCCACGCCGCGCGAGCCCATCCTGCATAAGCCCCGTTTCAAGTGATCTCCAAAAAATAGCCCCGCTTTAAGCACTCCTGTTTCTGCCTTCGTTGCGTCGATCCTCCATCGCCATACGGTGACCCCTACCAGCAACCGCCAAAGTTCCAGAATTTTAGGTGCGACCTCCTGGACTTGTGATTCCAACGGCGGCGAGCGGTGCAGTATTGATCGACGACGAGTATTGCCCGAGATTCTCAATTGATTCTTCAAATTGGAGATCTTGGGGGAATATGTATATATATACACAGCAGGGTCTGTAAATGGGGACCAATGGCGGAGATATATAAAGGACGGACGGACCAAGAGTGAAATGGCTTTTGACGGTGGATGTGTTAACTTCATCGATGGTGACGATCAAAGACGGTGGCTCAAATTACAGAGGATTCGTGTCATTATTTTTATTACTCCAGTATGATGCAAAGAGCGGAAGACCATTGAGTAAAGAAAAATTCTACTTTTTGCAAAAACTTCCACATGGTTATATATATATATATATATGAGGTTGGCATTTGGGGGTGTGAATTGTATGCATAGTGTAATTTGGAGAGCGTGAATTGTGCAAATTGGGTGTGAATTCTGATTCAAAATTCGCACCCTAAAAATTTTAGAATTTAGAATTCACACCCTAAAAAATTTAAAAATTCAGAATTCAAATCCTAAGAATTTGGGGGTGTGAATTGTTGGAGGTGTGAATTGTTACAGGAGTTTGAATTGTTGGGGGTGTGAATTGTTCGGATATGAATTCTGCTAAGAGGTATAAATTCAAACCCCCAAATTCACAATTCACACCCTTAAATCCATTATTCACACCTCCATCTTTCTGTGTACTATTTCATTTTTTTGGGTCATTTTTATTCTTCTGAACATTCAAAACTCAATTAAACCCAATCATGGGTTTGTGCTTGGGAATGAAGTTCAAAAAAAAAAAAGTAAACTCTAAAAAAATTAAACCTAAAACTTCCAGATCTACAAAATCACAAAAAATAATAATAATAAATAACAAGTGGAAATTCTTCTCCATTGTTCCTCTATTTACCCTCTGCCAACGACTTCCATTGGAATTCCTTCACCACCTGAACCCCAAAAGTTCAGCACACACAGGATTGTGGAGCTAGGAAGAATCTGATGTGGTTTTAGCTGGGATTCGGAGAGCCCAAAGTCGCCAATGCTGCTGAAGTTAGACACAACCAGTAATAATTTCTCGAACTGGGTTCTAATAAAGAAGGGAACCATGTGGGAATCAACTTGGGGGGAGCAAGGAGACCACCAACAGGGGTATTTTTGACAGATCCCTTAAAACGGGACTTATGCGGGACGGGTTTGACGCTTGGTGGGAGAAGGCTAACAAAACGGGACTTATGCGGGAGAAGGCTAACAAAACGGGGCCGGCTTGGAAGAACCCCAAACAAAATTCATTTTCTAGCCCAAATTTATTTCTTTTAATTTCAAATGGCATGTAAGAGTACTAGGATTATGACCTTTCGATGCACGCGGCAACAACAAAAAAATGTTCACGATATTTTTTTTCTCATTTTAGTGCATCGAACATGCATTTTAAATTGATGCACAGGACAAAATAAATCACGTTGGTATTTTTTTCGACCTCGTATTTTTAATGACCACAACTCTAGTTGATAAAAAAATCATAGGGTTTTTTTTCTATTTAGTGTATCGAACGGGTACTTATTAATATCCAATTTAAAGACTAAACCCATTTGAAAAAAACCTATACACATTCAAATATTTACTTTTAAAAACATTTAGAATCAATTAAAAAAAACTTACCCCACATCCCCCATCCCCAGGCATACCCCCACCCCCAACACACCATAGTATCCCACGTCTCTCTCTCTCTCTCTCTCTCTCTCTCTCTCTCTCACACACACACACACACACACAAACCCATGCCCTTTTTTCTCTTTCTCTTTCTCTCAAAATTTAGAAAATCAAAATCAAAATTCTAGAAAATTAGGAGAGGGGTTTGGAGGTTTTTAAGGGAGCTAACTACATTGCTATAGGTTATTGATAGATAGATAGATAGATAAATAGATAGATATGTAACTAACAAGCATCCTTCAGTAGCTCCGCTAAAATTTCTACGTGCCGAAGCTTCTACCTCCAATCGAAAGCTCCAGTGAAGCTTCGGCATCATATTGAGCAGCTAGCGAAGCTTCGACAAAGCAAGATAGTCTTCGAAAAAATAGGTAAAGGTTTGGATTACCCCAGAATAGGAAATAAATGGGTAAAACTCCAGAACGGGTAAGGCTTTGGGTAAGAAATAGAGATTAGTTTTTACGATTTTATCCAAAAAAATTATTTGAGTCTTAAAATGGATCAAGACCGGAGATGGCCAATATAAGTTTGTAGCTTCAATATATTACTGTAAAAACTAATACTCTTTAAGTGCATAGCAAAATGTAGATTAAATTTGCATGGTCTTTTGAGTTTACAAAAATGATAGAGGTATAATAATACATGTACAAAGGTGCTCACATGGTATGTTCCACACACCATAGAGGTACAGTAATACATGCACACTCAGGTCCACACACCATATAGAGGTACAATAATACATGCACACTCAGGTGAGTGTGTTGGAGCACTGTTGTACATGTATCACTTTTGTTAAGTATAACTGTGTAAGACAACTAAAGAATATGTATAAATGTTTATGTAATGCCTGAAAATTGGGTACATTAATAAGCAAATTTCATAACTGAAAACAATAGCTTTATTAAATTTTAAAACCTCAATTCTCTAACTGAAAAGGAAAAACAAAGCCATTGAGCCAAAAGAATTACGGGTAGGGTCACAGTTCCGCCACTTCATATTCATCTTGTTGCTCCATTGCCTCGTAATCAGCAGACGACTCTTCCTTTCCTTCCGTACCTAGCATTGTGGGATACCAGATCCACAAAAGTAGCACCACGAGTGATAAAATTATACTCAGTAGGGCGCCATAAACCACCCCTTTACTAAAATTTATTCATGCATTAATTAATAACATTTAATATGCATAAACATGATAAAGGACAACTTAACATCAATACCATAATTCCACAATTTATGATTCAAATACCTTCGTAGACTCATTCTTAAATTCCAAGGGTTCACAACCACAACCCATCAATTAATATCTCAATTCATATCACCTCACTATGTGGCATCGATCCCCATCTGCAAATAGACAATTTATTAGGCTTGCGTCCACCATGCCTGACTCCTAGGCCCATGGCCGACTCCATGACCACTGGGAATATTTGCGCAATGCCCTGATACCCATGCCATATAGAACGTCCTAAATTCCCAAATTCACAACAGTCACATCTCTATTTAATCATACGAAACTAGACATAATAAATCAACAATGGAACATTAAGTACTTATACAATCCGTGGGCCATCAATCACGTAAGTCAAAACATAACAATTTAAACAAGGGTAACAACATCTGAAATTTTCATAAGGCACAAAAATGACTAACATATTCGATTTGCTAAAAATAGCAATTTAATCCCAAAAATTATGAAACTTGATAGAAATAATAATAATCAAATTTGGAACAAAGTTTGTGTTCTATGAAAACTCTAATTTTAACTTCAAGAAGGGTCATTTTAGCTTTTTAGTCAAAGTATTAATCTGTTCCAAAATCATACAAGACAATCAACTTCGAAAAATCATAACTAATTTTTTGAGATCTACAACTTCACAGCTTTAAGTTTTCCATAAATCCGGACAAAAATGGCATAATAGAATTTGTGTGTAACCAAAAAATTACTTCTTCAACTTTTAAACTAATACACACGTTTAGTTCATTTACGATATGGATTCTTACAAATAAAATGTAAATTTCCACACTCCCCATTCATCCCATGATATTGAATGTACGCATAACCCTTTGTAAAAGTTAAGTTCAAGATGCCCTACCTTTCCTCCGAAGTTTCAAGCTCAGCAACGAAGTTTTTTTAATGTAAGGACTTGTTAATCACAGAGAGAAAAGGAATCTGTTGAAAATCGAGAGAAAATTCAGATGGGAGATGTAAGGACCCATGTTTTTTTTAAAATGAATTTTCGTAAATAATGTTGAGGAAATGTGAGGAAATGAAAATAGAGTGAAATGGAGTCAAAGTGGAGTGAACATATCCATTGGTGTGTCTTTATTATGCATCAGAAACATGAGGGGTGAGAGTGTAAATGTGGGGTGTATAAGTTTGGAGTGTGTGGCTGATTTTGAACACACACACACTTATCTCCCAAAACCTTCGGCTCTTTCTCTCTCTACTCCCTCTTCCATCTTCTTCATCTTCTCCCCGAATTTCACTCAAAAACCTCAAATTCCTTCAAAACCCTCACACATACTAGACTCCTACACGTGTTTGGAAGCTCGGGTATTGTTCATTTCATTCCGGAAGGTGGAGATTCGGTTGGAGCATTGGAGAGAAGGCTAGAGTTCTTGTTCATCCTTTGTTTACAAGCTTCTAAACCTTGAGGTAGGGGGATTTCTACCATTACTAAGTGTTTTGAAGTGTGTGGTGTGTAGATAATACCCATTATTTGATCAATCCTCTATGATTTCTTGAAAATCCATTGAAAATTCATATATTTCCCAGTTTTAAGTTGATTATAGTTTGATGTATTTTGTGGTTGATGTCCTATGTAATTTAGTTGAAGCAATGCTCTCATGAAATCTTTGATGTTGATATTTGGCCTTGGTTGGGTTGGTTTTGGAAACCATGGAAGCCCCTTTGTTTTGCTGTCAAATTTATGCCCGTAAGGCTTCTGGATCGATCCACTTTGGGAGTGGATCGATCCATTATCTTCTAATGTTGTTTTGGACCAGAGTGGATCGATCCACAACCTACTGTTTTGCTCCAGACCAAAGTGGATCGATCCACTCTCATTCTGGATCGATCCACTCTCACAGTGGATCGATCCACTCACAGTGGATCAATCCACTCCCCCCTTCACCTCACAAAAACTTATTTTCGTTGTTTTTGGTCGCTTGTTTGTGTTAATACTTGGCATAACCATCTCTTATACCTCAAAACTCATTGAATAATTTGTCCCTAACCTATCCTTGCATGATTGGTGACTTGGGTTAATTTTTAACGCGACACCCACGCAATTATACACTTGTTGTGTGCGAATTACGCGACTTTGATGAAATGCGTGAACTTGAATGACGAACCGAGGTTGGGAGTGACATGATGACACTTGTGCGAAACCAATGAATGTGAATTGATATGAGAACTTGAAACTTGTTATACGGGGCCGAAAGGTAGCCCAGAATGATACTCGAGCTGTCCTATGGGCGTGTTGCGAGGAATTATGCCTTGCCAAGGGGAAGACTATATGGGGTCAGAAGATAGCCCGGAATGATACTCGGGGGCCGTCCTATGGACTTGTCGCGAGGAACTTCTAAATATTTAACTTGAATAAATTGATGACACGACACATCAAACGAATTGAACACTTCTGAGAGAGAACACGTGGCGAGTACACATTGGACACACTTGGATGATGACTTGGAACTTATATACTCATGTTTACTTCATAGGACACCCATAAACTCATTATTTCTATTATGTGGTTTAAAACTCTCATTTGTCAACTCACATCGATATTTTTATTGTGTTTAGTTTTAGTAGACGTTTCTCTACTAGGCTTGTGAGCTCACCCATTCATTTTCAGGTACTTGGCAAGACGCATGAGTTGGATGCTTGGATTGTGGATGCATGGCATGCAGCTTACTTATGCATAAAATTATTTTATCCTTTCCATACTAATTATATATATATATATATATATATATATATATATATATATATATATATATATATTTTGGGGAATAATCATGTAACTTCCATTTCTTCACTTTTGTCAATTTGATAAATGTAATGACTATATATTTTGGATAGTAGAGCAATTGGGTTCGGGTACCCTTAGATGAGAGACATATGGACTTGTTATATTGGAAGTTGTAATCTTGACTTTGACTATTCAATGGAGATATGTATGATCTTGATCTATCCTACCGTGGATATGACTTGTATTTTGGATAATAAAATTGAGGGTGTGACAAGAAAGGGAGCGAGGGAGAGATTATATGGGAAAGAGGGGAAGAACCCAATTGAAAAGCATGGCATATGGTAAGGATTTGTGAGGAGGGTGAAACAAATTGATAATACCTATGAACGCAATGAAAACTTGAAACGTATCTTCATCCATATTTGTTCAAGGGATAGAACAAATCAGAGAGATATTCTAACTTAAGACCCATGTAGTGAACCCCATTGATGGAAATAGAAGCTTGTTTTTATTCGTGTTAGGTTACTGACCCTCTAGATGTGATATTTATAGGCAACATATTCCTTCCATCAAGGAAAAGTTGTCTCCAAGTGGTGTCTTTGTTAATGGGTGTGTCTCTTGATTATGTGTATATTTCTGGTGGATGTGATTGTTAATGAGTCGTTTTCCAATAAGTACACCCTTTCACATAAGATATACCCTTTCACATAGGATAGATCTTTATATCTTTTCATAATGAGACACATTTCCACAATTAGACACCAAATAATTGGACAATTTATTTATCACTCATAACTTCAATTAATAAATAGGAAGTGAAATGTAGGCCACATTATGTAATTTCTTACATTCTCCCACTAGACCTACAAGAAACATTATATTTAGTGGTAATTAAATTATAAAGTCATTTTATCTATGGACTACCTTAAAGTTCTTACATTCCCCCACTTAGCACATGTAACACTTCAATTAGTGCTAAAAGTTAAAAAAATAAAAATAATGTTGAAATTGAGTAAAAAGTTACTTGATTTTGGGTGAGTTACTTAATGTGGGAGTTGTTCTAGAAACACAAGAGATGAAGAGAGAGTTTGACAATTTGTTTGTGTCATTTCATAAACTGCGAAATTTATTTTGATCAATTATGAATTGATTTTAGAATTGTGGGGGAAGCAATATGTATAATTTTCATAGAGTTAAACTGGTTGTTTCACTACTAGAGACGTCCAACTATACTTGAAGAATAAGGTATTGTGATAAGAATATCGAATTTAAAGTTCTATAATCCAAGGGTGGGTTTGATTTTACAATTGGAGTGCAACAATGATTTGGAAATCCTCATGCATGTATAGTAAGGTCCACAATTAAGTATGATCAGCTCATTGCATTAGACAAAAAGTTAATAAATGAAGTGTCTAAGGCCTTGTTCATTTAGTAGTTTTAGTTTAGTTTTGGAGATAGGAGTAATAAGTGGAGAAAAAATGGGTTAATAATTGGAGAGAGGAGTAATGAGTGGAGAGAGAGAGAGAGAGAGGAATGAGAGTTCTTTGCAAGCATTGTCTTTATGAATTTGGCACCTTAAAAAGAAACATACATCTTTGTATTTACCTTTCTTGTGTCGCATCTAATTATTCATCACCATCATGTTTTCCAAAATATCTCCATCCAATTGCATCCCCTCTAAAATTTACAATATAGGAAAAGATAAACCAATAGAAGTTAAATATGATAATAATCCATATGAAATAATAAAATATTTGGTATCAAAAAATGGCAAACTAAGTTTTAGAAAATCTATTCAAAGCTCCACAACCTATTATTGAAGAGAACTTGATCCTGTGCCAGCTTCCATCTATTTGAATGCAAGAAAAATCACTCTAGAAAAGATAATATTAATTCCGAAAACAATAAACATTTTTTTGGATTTTTGGCAAACCTCTTGTGGCTGCCACAATATTTTCTATTAAAAAACCTTGAAGAAGTCAAGACTATATACTAACATTTTAATTGAAGCAGAAGCATTTTTGCACAGGAAGGGAGAATAGGAGGGACTTCTCATGTTTTCTAGGATTTTTCTTTTCTAGTGAAACAAAGAATGAGGGGGAGTCCTCAAGTTTCCCTTTTTTTTAAAAAAAAATCATTTATCCTTATAATCATGAGATGTATTAGGATTATTATGGAAATCACAATTATCCCTCTAAACATAATCCCATGAATTATGTTGACTAACTTTTAAATTTTAGTCAGTTTTATTAAGGCAATAATCCACATTTTCTTCTTCCCCTGGAATTCTCATGTAAGCGCCACTTGTCACGCATTTTCATTCCTCCTTGCAAAATATTATATATTGGGCATCAATGCCTCCAAACCACGCCCTGATTGTTAGCGGAATATGTATATGAGGGAGAAAGAGGGATAAAATAAAAGGGAACATAGAGGTAAATATGTTTAAAGGGGGTATTATTTTAGAAGGGGAGATAAAAAAACTACTTGGTTTGTTTAGTTTTTATAGAGGAGGATATGAATGGGTGGATAATGTACAATTATCTGAAATTCCTATGTTGTCCTTCGTTGTTTAAAGCGAAACCCATTTGGTTAATTATCCCAAATTTGCTAATTTCATCAATAAGCAATCCACCGCCATTTATTGGACTAAAACCCATAGTCCATTTACACAACTTTACAGCTATCCCATTTAAACATTTGAGTTCAAAGTCTATTTTATTGGAGTGAAACCCACTGTGTTAAGATCATTCATCAATCACCGACAATGTTTTGCCATCCCAATTTTTTTCCTGATATATTACTTTTTTAGAAATCTTTATTCATCAATCATCGGCGAAACCTGCAACCTGTGAGATTGTCGACTTTCTCTGATCTGATTTCGCCGGCCTGGGACCCGTCACAACCTAATAGAAACAAACCCCCATCTTGCTCGAATCCCATTTCGCCGAAAATTCTCTTTGCGGCTGACGACAAAATTGAGAAGTAGACAACAGTAACATGAGATCAACAATGATAACGTCAAACTCACAACCGCCCACCTTTTCTTCCTCTAGGGATGGCAATTTCACCCAAAACCAATGGATACTCGAACCAAACCGACCCTATCAAAGCATTTTTTTTAATAATATTTTTCCAACCCATGGGGCAGGTTTGGTTTTCAAAGCATGATACCCAGCGGGTTTGGATTTGGGTTTGGTCTTAGCAAGTATTCAGCCAAGCTTAAACCCAAACGGATCCATATAATATTTTTATAACCACGTAATTTTTATGTTGCAATTCATAACCTTCAATGACTGTTCATTTCATCTCCCTCCTTATTCCTCTCAAATTCCTAAAAAAGCTCAAGAGTCTCTATAGGAACCTCTTCAGAAAAGTTTATTATTTAGTTATTTTCTTTGATTATTTTTGGAATTTAGATGTTTAATGGTAAAATCATATGGTATGTTACCTTTTATTTTAATAGATAATCTTTTTCCTTCATATGTTCATTAATGGATAAATGCTTTGGGTTTGGATATGGTAATCGCAAAACCCGGACCAAACCGATCCATTGCCATCCCTATTTTCCTCCTACAAAAGCGCTCTCTATCTCTCTGATACAGCGTAAAAAGGCCAAAGTCGTGGGCCCAACGGGGGGTAGTTTGGTACTCTAGAAGACGGATAAAATTGAGACCCCAAAAATGATACACGTACGACAGTTTGCTCCAACACTTTTCTCCAATAGCGGCTGTGTAAAAAAAAAATCAAAATTTGAAAAGTAGATCGGGGACTCCCTCCCCCACTCCATTTCACTCCATCACACAGAGATACTAATCTCCATCAACACCGCCGACCCACCTCCTCCTCCTCCTCCTTCCTCCCTCTCCACCTCCGC
Source organism: Vaccinium macrocarpon (assembly GCA_022606695.1). Lineage (NCBI taxonomy): Eukaryota > Viridiplantae > Streptophyta > Magnoliopsida > Ericales > Ericaceae > Vaccinium > Vaccinium macrocarpon. The sequence goes on along the minus strand of CM040180.1, from coordinate 22,044,427 downwards.
CGGCGCCACCAACAGACTACCGGAAGCAGCTTCAATCTCTCTTTGATACAAAAGTCAATCTCTCTCTCTCTCTCTCTCCTCCAAGAAAGACACATAAACCAAGTACTACTGGTGCTTCCAAGGTAGATTTATGGCCCCATTTGTTCCTTCCATCTTCTCCTCATCTCTTTGCATTTACCCTTGTCAGAGTCCCATTAACCAGGTACTGGTGCTTCTTCTAAGGTAGATTTATGGCCCTAATCGATTAAAAAAACTGGGTTCCAATTTGAGAATTTGAAAAACTTTTTTGAAAATCCCTAATTCGAACCACCTAATTCGAAAACCCCCACTTCAAAATTATCAAATCATGATATTTTGATACTTCTTATGTAGCCTAGTTTATTATACTTCTATTACTAATATTAAAAGAATCGCTACAAGTTTGATTATTTTTCATTTCTTATAAAGGATTCTAAACAGTTGATTTTAGTATCTTTCTCCTACAAATATTTACCTCAGTTGCTTGTGTATTACATGCATCTCCCATATAACTAATTGTATTGTTATTTGTTCTTGAATAAGTAGATGATGTCATCGGAGTCTGTTCCATCGGCAATGCCTCGTCCTCCTCCAGTAGTAGAAGAAGTGGAATGGACTGAAGACAGTGAAGATGAAGTAGAGGTATGGAGTGGTCCTTCGAACAAAAAAGGTGATAAGATAGATGAGATAGATACTGACGAGAATGGAAATGAGGCAGCAAAGAATTGTGAAGATACAGTTGAAGAACCGAAGGTCGGAATGACATTCAACACATCAGATGAAGCTTATTTATATTACTCAATATATGCTAAACAAAAGGGGTTTGCTATAGTTAAAAGAGCATCGTGAAAGGGAAAAAATGGAAAGTTAAGGGATACGACTTTTTCATGTAGTCGTGTAGGAAAGACAAAGGTGACAACAAGCAACCCAGTCAAACCAAGGCCACAATCACGAATTGGTAATCAAGCTCACATTACAATTGGTATATGTCAAAAAGATGAAAAGTGGTGGTTAAGCCGGATTGTTTTGGAGCACAATCACGAACAAAACACAGGAAAGGTAAGGTTTTTTAAGAGCAATAGGGTGCTTGATAAACACGTAAAAAGGAAGATTGAAACGAATGACAAAGCTAGGATCAAATGAATAAGACTTAAGACTCACTCCGAATTGAGGTTGGGGGACCAGATAAGGTTACATATCTTGAGAGGGATTACAGAAATTATAGGGACAAACTTTGACGTTTACAACTTTGAGAAGGAGATGCCAAAACAATGCATAGTTATTTGATGAGAATGAAAGCCAACAATTTTGAATTCTTCTTTGCAATGGATTTGTGTCCAAAGGGTCGACTAAGAAATATATTTTGGGCTGATGCAAGGAGGAGGGTAGCATGTAAGGAGTTTGGTGATGTTGTGACATTTGACACAACTTACTTGGTAAACAAGTATGACATGCCTTTTGCTCCATTTGTAGGTATCAATCATCATGGTAAGTCGATTTAATTGGGTTGTGGTCTCATTTCTCATGAAGAGACAAAGTCATTTACGTGGTTATTCGAGACTTGGAAGACATGCATGTCGGGTCGAGCACTGAACACAATTATTACTGATTAATGTATGGCCATGAAGAATGCTATTGAATTTGTGTTCCCTAATACTTGACATCAGTGGTACATTTGGCATATAATGAAAAAAGTTCCAGAAAAGTTGGGGGGTACAAGAAATATGAATCAATTAGTTGGTGTTTGCGCCATGCAGTTTATGAATCCCTATCAATTCAAGAATTTGAGGATGCTTGGAAAATTTTCATCACAAAGTATGAGCTTTAAAATAACACATGGTTACAGGGGTTGTATTTGGAGAGAAATTGGTGGGTGCATGCATAGTTGAAGGATGTATTTTGGGCTGGAATGTCATCCACACAAAGAAGTGAAAGTATGAATGCATATTTTGATGGATACATTACTTCTACTATGACTTTGAAACAGTTTGTTAAGCAATATGAAAATGCATTGGCAAATAAGGTGGAAGTCAAAAAATTAGATGATATGAGAAGTTGGAGCTCTCACATCACATGCATAGATGATGATGATGAAGCAATTTCAAAGTATTTACACACATGATAAGGTTGAAGAGTTTCAAAAAGAATTGGCCGGAAAAATGAGTTGTCATTTATGTAAAAAAAGGAGGAGGTGAGATTGTGTCTAAATACGAGGGAAAATAGTGGGTTGCATTTGGAGAAGGAGAAACGAGAACGAGGAAACAAGTGTCATTTACTGTAAATTTTAACGTTGAAATCAATGAGTCACATTGTAATTGTGAATTGTTTTAGTCAAGAGGAATGATGTGCAAACATCAACTGGTTGTGTATGATGAAAGGGGAATTGAAAAAGTGACTGACAAGTATGTCTTGAGAAGATGGTGCAAAATGTTAAAGGGGCCACACTAAAGTTAGGATCAAGTACGATAACTCAGGAATGACAATTGAGGCCCATTGGAATAAAAATGTTTGCAAACTTTTTGGTGACATTGCGGATATGGTGGAAGATTCTCAAGAAAAATATGAAATGGTGATGAAACGGGGACAAGAGCTAAAACAAGAGTTGATTGATACTTTCGTTGTTGGTGAAAGTAATAAGACGCATGATACCTTTGTTGATTCTTTTTCACTTGGAGATGAAGTTATACCTTCTAAACAAAGTATGAACATACTTGACCCAGAACCTCTTCGTCGTAAAGGGAGACCGCCGACTAAAAGGAAGTAAGGTGTTGTGGAAAAAGTAGTGAAGAAAAAAAGGCAAACAAAAAAGAAGGCATTGTCCAAAGAAAAAACTAAGGTATAAGTTCTTTATGATTTGTTACTTATTAGTTAAGCTAGACATATAGATATATTTGGTGAATGCTTAATAGTTTAGTTATTTGATGAATGCTTTTTAGTTTATTTGCTAATTTCAGGAGGTGGGGGAGATTGCGGTTGATCAAGTGTTTGGGACACAAGAGAGTGTTGCAAATGTAAACATAAGTATATATTTTTTTCATTCTAATTTCCCATTTCATGTTAAAGTTATTAATAATCCTTTATTTATATTGTTGGGCAGGGTTACCAGAGCTCTTACATGGGGCCACCAATGTGGCCAAACATGATACAAGGCAGAAGCATATTCCCGTATTCTCCAACTTTAGACCCAACTGCATCAACCTTTAACCAATTGGTGAATTACGTTCCAAGTTCACAAAGCAACATGCCAAGTTCATTCAATAGTCAAGTGTATGGTTGGGGAGGGCAATCGAGTCTTTTTGAAATTCAAAGGCATGGTTGGGGAGGGCAACAAAGTTTTACGGATATGATTAACACAAATGATTATGGCGAAGAGTAGAATAGTTGCTGGCTTCCAATGAATATGTAATGTTGGAGTATTAGTAATTTTTTATTTATTATTTTGGAATCTTGCATTTGTTACCTTGAATGTGTAATGTTGAAGTACAAGTAATGTTGAAATCTTTTGGAGTATTAGTATTGTGTCGTGTTTGTATCCCGTGTCCATAACAATCTAATGATGTTGTTAGTCTTGCTTATGGAAATATAATTTCTTTGGTAATCTATATTGTGTCTGTATCCCATGTCCATAATTGTTTTGTTTGAATGATAATGTCCAATGATGTTGTTAGTCTTAATAGTTAGTTGTTGCTATAATATGGAAAGCAATATTGAGATTTGTCTCTTTTTGGATGTTAAAAAAAAAAAGCTAATCTGGAAAAAATTGGGCAGCATCTCCTCTATTTTTTTGCCTAGCCCGACGTCTCAATGTCTCATCAGACAATCAACAATAGCAGCAAACACAGTTGACATAATAGATTCTCGCAGAGTAATGCTCATATTCAAGTCCAAAATTCATTTAAAATTATAAATAAGAACAAATTAGGGCTTTCATTACTTGAGCAAGACCAAGTGTACAAACAAATCCAGTGTAGCTCTATGTACAAACAATCTACATATGTCCAATAATCTGGCTCTGTGTACAAAGAAAGAGTAAGATAAAAAGCCTAAGTGTCTAGTTGTCCTCATCCTCATCCTCATCATTCACACCCTGACTGCTCTACTTTGAGCTTGTTGCTGCTATATGTACACACAATCTCCACTTTGAGCTTGTTGTTGGTCTCCGCTTTGAGCTTGCTGCTATCCACTTTGAGCTATTGTGGCACATTGTGGTTCGCTGCTCTACTTTACCTGATTAACAACGGTGAAGCCCCTGTGTCTCGCACAAGGGAGAACAAAAAGAATATAATATTAGTTTCAGTTTTTTAAGCTCTCAATTAGATTTCATTCAGGTCTAATTATCTAGTGAGATTCAGTGTTTAATCCACCTATTTTCTTCTTAATGTTTACAAATGCAAGTCAAACATTGAATCTATGCTATAATGGCTCCAAATAACCATTAGTACAAGACACCTTTGACATGAGAGACAAACTTGAATGAGAATGCGATAACATACACCTGCAACAAGAAGACAACCCGAGCACAAAGTCCTTTTAATAATCATGTACCAAAATGAGCCTTAGGATTATTAACTTCAGAAGTTCAGTTAGCATGTCCGAAATGGTCAACACGAAGTTGATGAGACAAGACCTTCTGATGTTTAGCATCTTATTCAAATTACATACATAATGCCAAAGTACACCATTGTTTTATACTATATGCTACTTGTCAATATCACATTAGAGATTTTTGTTCATTTACAAATACAGCTCAGTAGTGTCATTTTATGGACTTATAAATATGAGAGCGCTAATGGCAACATTTTGGATTTAGAGAGTACTTTTGCACACCAATGAGAATATCAAAGTTCTCAATTTAGTACAAAAAATCTAGAGACCTCAGTTCCCTCCAATTACAAATGCAAAAACAAGTTACATGGTCACAACAAGTTAAGAGTTTCATGAAGACAAAGCTCATTGCGTTAAAGAATACACATTCCTAGAGGCATTGCACCAGTTATATGGTCTAGTATTCTGTCAAAGCAATGTTCTTGCAATTGGCTATACATGGACCAATCAACATAACCATTTAGCAAACCACTCAATCTGCCAATTAACAACATGATTTCTTTGGCAGTTTGAAAACTCCATCTAACAAACTACGAAATACTCCGTAATAGGTTTTCTATGCAAAAACAAAATGAACAAATAGTTTCTTAAACATTTCAAGTAATGTAGTGTTTTTTTTTTTGGGTAAATAAGCTTGAAATAGAAAAAAGGACTAACCGGATGTACAGCCTACAAAGGGCATACCCCAGGAGGACAAAACAAAAAGAAAGAAAAGAAGAAAAGAAAACAAATGGTGCGAACCGGCAAAATTGAAATGGGAAGAAATAGGGAAGGCCAAGAATGGCAACAAAGGAAACCTAATTGAAGGGGAATTCATAACAATCATTTAAAGTAAGGGAAGTGTTTCTAATCCATCAAGGAGAGGGAAGAGAAAAACTCAAAATGTCTAAAATGATCCTCATTGAAACTTGAGTTTGGGGAGCAAAGTAGACATTGTGGACTTGAACAATAGGGTGGACTTGAACATTGTGGACATAAGCTTGAAACAACCCAGTAAGCAAGGTGTAGCATCATAAGAGAAACCATGACTGGGATGGCTTTTGGAGTCTAGAAAATTGGAAAAGGACATCTCCCCAACCTAAGGAAAACCCACACAGTGGGAAATGAGAGGTGGAAGAGGACAACCCCCTTTTCCTAGGCTACCTATACTAATTTAGGGTTAATATGGAAGCTCTAAATTGGGCAGCAACTGCCCAAATTGTTTGACAACGTATGCTAGTGAAAGTAGACAGTGTTTAACAACACTGCTAGGACAAATTAGAGTAGAAGCAGCAGCTAAAGCATGGCACTGACAATCATCGATAGATAAATAAACAACAGCGTGGATACTGATCAGACACACAGCAGTCCAGATGATGCCAATTAACTCTAAAATAGACAACTCAACACATCAACATCAACACATCAATAGAACCGCAGCAATAGCAGTAGTAGTGCTGCTCCAGCAGTAAAACTGCTAGCAGCCGTAATAATCTGAACCAAACTAATGGTTAATGAGACATAAAATAGCACCCATTACAGAAGCCAACAGTAGCAGGCAGCAGGACTAACAGTAGCAAGTCTAATAGTAGCAAATAGTGGCAGCAGATTGCAATAGCCTTCGCAACCCACTTAATATCAACAGATTACAATAGTAGGATGCAATTTAGTAGTTGCAACAACCCTTGTAACAACAATGATCAACAAGAGTACTATCAAATTGCAATAATAGCAGTAGATTGCAACAGCCCTTGCAACCCACTTAACATCAACAGAATGCAATAGTAACATGCAGTTTAATATGATAAGATCAAGTGCAAGCAAGTAGGTATGAATCCATGACAAAAAATGGGAGCAATGGGTGTTCTATGCCACAACACAATACAATTAATTATTGCCATAATCAGCCTCTAAGGAGTCTCTGTGGTATGGTTGCTCCTGAAATATCTAGAAATAATAACTCATGTTAAAACCAACATTCTACGTAGATACAAAGATAATAAAGTTCAATCAATCCCCCCACTTAGTTAACAACCACTGAGACTGAGATCCTTGAGGGAGATTGCTCGAGGATAAGAGTCTGCATCTCACTAAAGATTGAATTTTACTAACCACAGTAGGTACAGAGCATGATGCATTTTGGAAATGACGAATATTTCTCTCAATCCATACCTGATAGATTGAGGCAGAAAAAACCAATTTGATAATCTAGTTTTTAAGTGATTTGCCTCTAATATTTGAGATCTGATTAATCCAATTAGCCCAAGATCTTGGATGCCAATTTACATTAATGTGGGTGAGAATTCCAGACCTGACTTGTGAGGTGAAGGGGCAGTTGAAGAATAGATGATCATGGCTTTCCATACCTTGGCAAAAACTACAACAAGATACAGGGATGGTACCAAACAACACCAGTCTGTCACCAGTATAGAGTCTGTTGTGTATTGCAAGCCAGGTAATCATGCTACACTTAGGAATGTGGCTAGGGAACCATATGCTCTTGTGCCAAGACACCTTGGGATAGTGTGTCTTGAGTACCTCCCATAATGATGAGATAGTGAATCCACCATGAGAGTTAAGTGTCCATTTGTGTTTATCCTCAACCTCATGATTTGGATTTGGGAGAGAGCTAATAGTGTCCCTAATTTCATTAAGCTCCAAGGTTTGAGTAATGGGAAGGCACCAATTGGAGCCTCTAATAATTGATGCCACTGTGGCATCCTTGGTGAGACCACAGTCATAAATAACTCTGGGGCCAAACCTATTGGCAATGGGGCCAATGGGATGCCAATCATCAAACCATAGTGAGGTTGATTTGCCATTGCCAATAGTAACCTTAATATGTGATTGTACAATGGGCCTAAGATTGAGAAGTTTCCTCCAAACCCAAGAGGGTGAACTGGGCATCTTAGCTTCCCAAAAGCTTTTCCCCTTAAGTAAGTAGGACTTGACCCACTGACACCATGTAAGGACTCGTGTTTTTAAATAATTTTTCGGAAATATCATTGGAGAAATGTGAGGAAGTGAAAATAGTGTGATATGGGGTCAATATGAGTTGGTGATTGCATTTGGGGTGTCTTTGGAACACATTGAAATGTTAGGGGTGCTAGTGCAATTAGTGGTGTGTATATTTATGTGTGTGGCTGATTTTTGAGTAAAAAAAAATCACTCTCTTCTTCTTCCAAAAATCAGCCCCTCCTCCTCTCTCCTCCATTCTTGTTTCTTTGAGCTCAAATTACTCCCTCCTCATTAAACTTCTTCACAAATTGACCAAAGAATCATCATCTACGCATGTTTGGGAGCCCGGAGTACCATCTTTTCGCACCGGGAGGACTAAAAACGGGATTGCTCAAATTGGGGATCTACAAATTCGTTTTTGGGTTGACTTGGAGCAAATCCTTGAGGTAGGGAACAATCTTCTACCTCCTCTAAGTGTATATTTGTTGAATGATTGCATTGTTGGTGCTCTTATTCCCAATTTCTTGTTTAACTTGTTATCTCCATGGAATTGAGTTTGGATCATGAATGAGTTTGGGTTTGTGTATTGGGTTGATAAATTCATGAATTGGTTGTTGATATATCCCTCTTCTATGGTTATTTGTTGTTTAAAACCTCATTTTTGCCTTGGATTGAAGCCCCATTCATTTGGAACAAGCTGTCAAAATTTCACTCGAAAGTTGTTTGGATCGATCCAAACACATTTGGATCGATCCGAGATAGTCTGGTGGTGTTTTGAACCATTTTGGATCGATCCAAAGTTGTTCGGATCGATCCAAAACCTTCTGTTTGCTTTTGAACCATTTTGGATCAATCCAAAGTTGTTCGGATCGATCCAAAACCTTTTGTTGGCTCCCGGACCATTTTGGATCGATCCAAAGTTGTTCGGATCGATCCAAAACCTTTTGTTGGCTCCCGGACCATTTTGGATCGATCCAAACACATTTGGATCGATCCAGATTCCTTTGTTCAGACAGATTTTTTCCCAACTTCGCGAGCACGCCCCGGCTTCGTCCGAACTCCGATTGAGGTGATTCTTGGATCGTTGGAAAGCTCTATGAGTCTATTTTCAAAATCAATTGATCTCATAGTCAGAGCCTTTTTATTTTGAGAGAAATGTGATTTTTCCTAATGGTGTGTCAGATTTTCTAGAGATTCATTGTTCCATTTTCATGTTCCTTTGCTCCGGCCCTTCATTGACCCTTTCAAGATTCCTCCAATTGACCTCAAAGCTTCGGTAACATGCCATGGTATATTGTATGATTTGTCTTGGATTCTCATGTTCATGGACACTTGTTAACTTGGCCCCAACCAACACACTCTGAGTTTTTCAAACACAATGGATTATGTGAATGTTTTGGACACACTTGAGGAACACGAGTTTGTTAAAATGGACATGATGACTAGAAAATTGTTTGTGTTCACTTGGGCCACCATTGGGTGGGTCTTGAGACATAGGTTCCACGAGGCCCGAAAGACTCGGACATGGGTTCCACGAGGCCCAAAAGACTCGGACATGGGTTCCACGAGGCCCACAAGACTCGGAAGGGAAATTTAATACTTTCAAGCCTAAAAAGACGAACCAATGAGAGTAAATGCAAAGAAAATTGAATGTGGATACTTGATACACGTGTGATAATCTAGCAGTTGATCTATGGACTAGTGGGACACTTGAGCACTTCACGGACATTTAACACTTGAGTTATTCATCCATTCATAAACTTTGATCTATTTTAGCTTATTCATTCATGTTTATCTCATCTCCATGTGCATGTTTCACCTTCTATACCCTTAGCGTTGGTAGAAAAGTTTTCTACTGGCTAGTGAGCTCAACCTACCATTTTTCAGGTACTCATCAAAGCGCATGACTTGGAAGCTTGGAGTGGCATTGCATTGCATGAAAGGAGTTATTTTCTCATCTCCGTTACTCAGTATATTTTTGGGAAGATGAAATTGTAACTTCTAGTTTTCTCTAATCTTTTGACCTTGTTTAAGAGATGTAATAACTATGATGTAATTGGCACTGTTGTAAGGGTACGGGTGCCTCTTCTTAGGATTATTTGACCCGGACAATGTATGGTGATTTGACTTTGACTCTCCATGGAAAAAGATTTGACTTTTGACTAGTCCACGTGGATATTCTCTATTATTACGTTTTATGAAATTCAGGGTGTGACACACCACATGGATTGTTCTCCACCAAAAATGAGGAACCAAATGTGCTTAGCAATGGCAGTTTTATTCCATACAAGAATGGATTTGAAACCTAATCCACATTCTTGCTTAGGACAACATAAGTGCTCCCGTGATACTTTAGTCCCAGTCTTCTTGAGATCGGGACTAGACCATAGAAAGGATCTAAGAATGGTCTCAACCTCTTTGATGACTTTCTTAGGAAGTATAAAGAGAGAAGACCAATATGTTTGCATTGAGAAAAGGGCATTCTTTATCAGTTGGACCCTACCAGCATATGTCAAATCTCTATTGGTCCAAGATTTTGTCCTAGAAGTAATGTTGCCAATCATGGATTTGCAATCAATGTATTTCAACTTGGTGGACAGGAGTGGGACACCCAAGTATCTCACAAGCAATGTGCCCTCTTTGAAACTAGCAGATGGAGGATCTCATTTCTGGTAGAGAATTGGACACCAGAAAAGAAGACATTACTTTTACCGGGACTAGGGGATAGTCCAGATAATGATTCAAACTCACAAAGGGGCTAATGTAGTGTTGTCATTCAATGTATAGGGTTCAACCCATGTTGTAACCAAGCTGGTCAATACAACAATTCTGAATTCTTCTTTTTTGATAACACAAGTTAGATAGAAAGTAGACAAGTATGTACCAAATGACAGTAATGTTAAGCCTAAGGAAACAAATTCAAGGGAGATGAATTAGGAACTCCATAGATCGGCACAAATCTGCCAGCAATTGTGAATTGATTTTCCACTTAGATCTGTTACCCATCAGAATTAGGGTTTCGAATTTGGGAAATATTTCGGATGAGGAGGGTTAATTTGTTAGGGTTTCAGATTACTAGTTGGGGTTCAAATTAAGGGGTTTTCAAATCATGAACCCTAGTTTTTTCCAGAATTCGGGTCTCGAATTAGGGGGGATATATAGATGAATGAAACAATCTGAGAGAGAGAGAGAGAGAGAGAGAGAGAGAGAGAGAGAGAGAGATTGAACTTCATGGTGGAGTTTTTTTCAGTGTTTAAAGTTGGTATGTGTTATGTGTATCGAAGCATCTTGGTGGCGGTAGATATGGTCGTTGGAGGAGATGGGTTGCCGCTGATGGCAGGTGCTCACCGGTTGGTTTTGCTGCTGGCCTTCCATCTGTGTGTGTGTGTATGTGTGTATTTGGTCGAGAAGCAAATGGGACGGGGAAGAAAGAAGCTAGATCTTTTTTATTTTATTTTATTTTTCCAAAATAGGCAAAACGATGTCATTTTGGTTGTTGGGGAAAAATGTTGGAGCAAACTGTTGTATTTGTATCATTTTTGTTGAGACCCCATGGGGCGTGTCTAAAAATAGTCCTCCTGCAAAGGGTTGGGAAAATAATAGGGTGATTCTAATTAACAACCCTACATTTACTCCATGTAACCCACACCTAACCCCCCAATTTACTCCATATAACCCACAAAATGAACCTAAACTACCCAAAATACCCTGAACTATAAAAAGCCTTAAATCTATCTAACTTCTCCCCCACCCTCCATACACTGATCGTCCCTCTCTCTCATTCTCTCGTCTCTGTGTCTCTTCGCCTTCTGCCTATCACGTCGCCACGGTCTATCTCCACTGGTCCTCTCTCCATTCTCTTGTCTCTCTCTCCACCTTCTACCACCGCCATAGCCACCGTCGATCCTCCACTTGTTGAAAAGTCTGGTAAGTGTCACCTCTCGTCTTTCTCTCACTCATTCGCTACTCTTTCTCTCTCCTCTCTCTTTTGTATTCGTATATGTGTGTATATAGGTGTTTTTTTGCACTTTGAATCTGAGGAGTTTAAATGGATATATATATATATATATATATATATATATATATATATATATATATATATATATGTGTGTGTGTGTGTGTGTGTATAGTGAACTAATCTGAGGATTTGATGATCGAATTGAACAATGTGAGTTGTTGGATTGGGGTTTGAACATATACATTGTCTGTTAAATTGAGTTTGGGTTTTGACCCACTTGTTCATGTTTTCGTACTTTGAATGCTAAAATACATTCCAAATTTCAACAACCACATGTCGATTTACACTCCAAGGTCAAATAGGCTACTTTTGACATCCCCATGTCGAAATTTATACCTTTATTCATCTTATTAATGTCGAACCAAGTAGTTGTGAAATTTGTGGCAAAATTGGGGATTGACTATGTTCAACATCATCATGTCGCAATTTAACTATCTTTTCGACAACCCCATGTCGAAATTTATACCTCCATTCATCTTATTCATGTCGAAGAAGTTGTTGTGAAATTTTGTGGGAACATTGGAGATTGTCTATGTTCAACATCATCATGTCGACATTTAAGTATATTTTCAACATCCCCATGTCGAAATTTATGTTTCTAATTCATCTTCTTAATGTCGAACCATGTTGCTGTCAAATTTGTGGGAAAATTGGATATTGTCTATGTTCGACATTATCCTGTTGAAAGTTATGGCTATATTCAACATTGTAATGTCGAAGTTAGTATATGTGGTCACATTTTGCTATTTTCAAGATTAGCATGTCAAAAATTTTTTTTTTCCTTGGTTCTTAATTTCGAAATTCGTGAAATCTACATTAATGAACCAAAGTCAAATTTGTGAGACCTACATAGTTGGACAGCTACATGTTGAATAATAAATCTATTTTCATCCTGAGAATGTTGAAGTTCAATGAAACAGAGAACATGTTTGCAGTATTCAACATTTGTTTATTGATATATGTGGATTATTTCAACATGAGCATGTTGATTGAAGTTTTTTTATTCAACACCCTAATGTTGAATTTTGTACTTGTGCATAATACTGATTGACATGTTATGCGATTATATATATATATATATATATTTAACTTTAACATATATTTTGTAAATTTTATATAGGTTATGGCTTGTCCATCGCTTAGAGGCCGAGGCCGATGTCGAGACGGACCTCTTTGAGGAGGTGGTAGGTTCTGTGCGAAGGCAAAGGTTGAATAGTTTGGGACAGAGGTTGAATCTTTGACTCATGATGAGGTTGAGGAGCAGGAGGATGCAACTGACACTCAGCCTCCGAGTGGACTGGAGGATAGGAGTTTGTTGGTCAGTTTTGACACACATGTGGGCGCTGCAATTTTGCAAGGACAAGAACGATCATTGCTTAGACTGCACCACCATCCTAGTTACCTAAACAAGTGGGAGTTAACGGACGAAAGGATGATGGAAAAGATAAAAAAATTAGGATTGCTCCCGTTGACATTGATTACACAATACATATGCAATTCTCATAGAGTTTCTGTGTTTGTTGAAAGGTGGCATCCAGAGACAAATTCCTTCCACTTTGACTTCAGAGAGATGGAACCCACACTTGACGATGTTGACCAGTTGCTTGGGATCCCTACTTATGGGTTGGCTATGCACACGGATGATGTCAGGGATACTAAGACTCTGTTAAAGGATTTGCTTGGTGTGTCAGAGAATGAAGCAAAGAACGCACTTAAGGAGGCAAAAGCGGGGCAAGCAGTGATGTTTGATTGATTGCAGATGTATTTTAGTGAATTGCGTGAGAGTGACACAAACGAGAGGGTCACATATTGTTCTCGGGCTTACCTACTCTATGTGCTTGGTTGCACACTTTTGAGCGACAAGACAGGGAGCAAGGTAAATGTTGCCCCCCTTGCGCTATTGGAGGATTTAGATCAGGTATCACATTATGGGTGGGGTACTAGCACATTGGCCTTCTTGTATCGACAACTTGGTCAAGCAAGTAAGAGGGACACGAAACATCTTGGTGGTTTCTTGACTCTGTTGAAGGTACACTTTAAACTTGTGATTCGATTTATGGTTATTATAAATTTGCATGACAATAACACATTTAATGTTATCATAAAATTGTATGGCACGAGAACAAGAGACGTGACTTATCTATGTTGAAGAATTATGTAATTATGTGAAACTATTGACTTGTAGGCATGGATCAAAGAGCATTTCCCACTGTTCAATCCAGTTGTAGACCTGGACTACATGGAGGACCTTCCATGAGCATTGTATTGGGTTTTGCGTCGCGAGTTTGGCACTTCGCAGTCGTACTATTGAAAGTTGTTGGACGACTTAGGCACAGACCAGGTAACAATTTGAACATTTTTATATATTTGAAATACTTGTCAAACTGCTAGTCATATTTAGCCACTTCAACGGTTTGTCCTAGTTGATATTGTTAATCGCAGTGGTCAAGTACTTAAAGGTAAGGTTTGTTGAAATGAGAGTTGTGAAGCTATCCTCAACATAAACATGTGGAAAAGTAAACATTTTTTTTAGTTTATTGATGTTGATATGTATGCAATTTTTGATACTGTAGATGTTGAATTCACATGATCCAGTTATCAGTAGGTTTCCAGTATTCAACATTGGTTTGTTGATATATATGCATTATTTCAACATGAACATGTTGACTGCAATTATTTTATTTAACATTCTAATGTTGAATTTTTTTAAACCATAATTTTACGAACATTAACAACTTGACAGTTTATTAATGTCCATATTGTTGATGTTGTTTAACACTCCATTTGTTTATTTATTGCACGTCATATTTAACTCGTACCAAAAGCATAGGCAAGTCATTCCTTCTATTGTGGAGCCTTACCTCCCCGATAAAGTGCTGAGGCAATTTGGCCTAGTCCAACAAATACCAGCAGATCCTATAGCACAGACTATACGAGAGGTGTTAAGAAGTATGTGGTTGATTATCAGTGGACAGAAGGGTATTGGTCGAGCCCAGACTATCACTCTGTGCCTCATAGTAGGCGCATATGTACTACTCTTGAGATGCCATGGGCTTGCAGTTCTGACTACTTAGGGTGGTTTAGGAAGATCTCATACCCAAGGGTGGGTCGTGGTGAGGGTATAGTTCGGGGAAGTATCGCAGAGCGGGTAGATGCTGTGTTGGAGGTGGTTGATAAGGCTTTGGAGAATGATACACTACAACCTTTGAAATTGCTGGCGGCATTGAAGGAGGTACATGACATTTTACGGCCGACTAGGACTTTGACTACTTACGTTAGGCGTTGGGGCCGAGGGCGTGGACAGGGCTAGCTGTGGTGATATATTTGTTACATGATGTTTCACTTTTTGCAGAGATGTTCGGTACTGAGACATGTTATCGTATTCGTTTTTGTTGATGGATTTTTATATTAGTCATGTGTTAGATTTAGCATTATTATGTTGGTGGATGTTGGGTACTTATTTTAGATTTATTAATCATGTGTTATATTTAATAGCGGTTGATTTGGTATGTCTATTTTATTGTTAGTTTTTCTTACATAAATGACAAAACAATTAAAAATAATATAGATGCTATCATTCATTTGGCCAAGAGTAATGACTCAACCTGTGACTAGTAATCTAAAAAGTGAAGATATTAAAGGATGTAAAGATATTAAAGTCGGTAGCTTCTGAAAGGCTATTTAAAGCGAGGTTATGTGAATAAGGTTGTGCAAAGCAAACACATGATTGATAAGTCTCTCTCAAGCATTCAGTCATAAGGCTGTACAAAGCAAGAACACAAGTGATCAAGTCACGGGTAATAATACCCTAAAATTGACAAGTCTCTCTTAGGCATTCAACCATAAGGCTGTACAACACAAAGTAAGAACAGGTGATCGAGTCACAGGTAATGAAACCCTAAATTTCACAAGTCATTGAACAATATAAATATAGGGAAATCAATTGCAATGGATGGTATCCCAATTTAAGTTTAGCAAAAGCAATGGACAGAAATGACCCGATATGGAAAGGGAAGGGCATTTGCAGAAAGTAGTTCTTGACCATCAAGCCGCCTTGGACATATAATTCCAGGCGCTGCTGGTCGGGTTCAGATGGCCATGGAACGAAAAGCTGCTAGGGATGGCCATGATGAGGGTATGAACACAGTAAGTTATTCATAGAGCCCTTACGATTGAAAACGCAGACACTGATTTCATCAATAACTCTGCCTGGTTAACTGTTGTGTGCCAAGGGTACCTACAACATCCTGAATACACAGATTTGGCTACTATGAACAATATGAGGGTAACTACTGCACAGATTCCACTCGTGAGTTGTCGAATACGTTAACCTTTTTCTTGTCCAACATAAATTATGGTTATGGTTTCTTTTCATCTTGTGATTTGTGACTTGACCATTGAATATTGTTTAGGTTGTGGCGCTGGTCAAATCATGCAAGCATAACAAATTAGGAGAACCATGGCTGGAGTTGAAGGTAAATTAATGTTATGTTACCTACTTTGTCATATTTGTTGCCCACCAAAATCTTACTTTGGTCATGGTTTATTTGGAGAATAGGATCCCATAGGATCTATATGGACCGGCATTCATCATAAGACATACAAATAAGATTTGTTTCTAGGCATACAAATAAGATTGTCATATGGAGACCCGAAAAGAAACCTTATTTGAATATCACACTTAACAACCTTCAATGCATGATTGAGAAATCTGTGTTGGATTGAGTGACATTGGAGTTTAGCATGGTGGTTTGTTTAATCTATGATTTCATGTTTCTGACCATGTTTGTTTAATCTATGATTTCATGTTTAATGCTTGAAGGGCCATCAACCCCTTGAAGTATTGTTCTTAAGTTTGTAATATTTATGTTTTCATGTTGATTGAAGTTTTTAACGAAGTACTACTTTTATGAGGTTCAAAGTGACTAAAAATATAGAACTTACAAGGATCCGACCACTTACAATGTCGAAAAATAGAACTAACAAAAATAGAACAAACAAATGGTATACAAATCCTTCAATTACAGAATTTAAAAGTAAAATGTTGAAAATCATCACATGAATCGGCAAACAGATGTTGAAAGAGTAAGATGAATTGAGGAGGTAGTTGTTAAAAATTGAATAGAATAACAGACATACTTCAACCGAACATGGAATAAACCATCGAACAAGTTCCAATGTGTAGTAACAAAATAAGATGAAAAAGTACACTAATCTACATCACAGGACTCCACGGTTACTACTTCACAACCAATTAACCGTATAAAATCTTCAATTTGTGATACAAAAAGCTTCTCCCAACCTTTGGCCTCGATATGACGATATTTGTACCAGCTGTTGGCTATCGGTGGCATAGGCGACCGTGCCTTCATATACACCTATCATAGTAAGCAAATGTAAATTAATTTAAATTTGTTACGGTGTGAAAATTTAATAAATTGATAGAAATCAAATAACAAATCCATACCTGTACAAAGTGATTCCATTAACAAATCCAATAGCAATAACCTTGCGTTGCCTGGCAAGAGGACGAGATCGTAGGGGGAGGAAAGTAAGACATTGACGTTGGGATATGAAGACAACAATGACATTGTAAGTAGAAGCTATGAGGTGACCCATGTTAGGCATGGTCATCCATGTATACTCAAGTGCAGAAAAATCATCAAAGTAAGTCAATCTATGACGTAATTGCTTAGCCCCTCCCTTCTCACCGCTCACATTTTTGTAAAGCTCTAAATGTTCATTAAACTCCATAAGCAAGGCATTCCGACATTTTCTCCATTCATTCTCGGTAAACCCATTAAGCATGTCACTGCCCGGTACCCATAATTTCCATCCATCATTACATCTGAAATCGATTTGATTTGGCATCTAATTGGCTTCGGGAAGTCATCTATGTAGTTCGACCTAAAAAGGCTTGCAACAACTTTGAGCTTCTTGAGTGGGTTCTCCTTTATCACCTTTGGAGTTTTCTCCTTCACCACCTTTGGAGTTTTGAGCTTCATTACCTTTGGGGTTTTCTTATTTGCCTGTGGGGTTTTCATTGCCGCCTCAACATATTCAAACTCGGATGGGTCCCTACGTATTGATGTATTTCGGCTACCTGTTGGACGACCCTTTGTCTTGGGCTTTTGTTGGGGCTGTGAGAGGGACGTGGTTTTTCACACCCTTAATTTTACTACCCAAAAAAAAAGCAAATTAAAATCCACATGGGACAAGACCAAAGTCATACATTTAATCGTTTGAATAATCAAAGTCAACATAATATGATTCCACCATTCCAATTAAACAAATTCTATCCACAAGCGTCCAGAACCCAAAATACATGAATACAAAGTTTAAAAGTTATTACATTGTCAAATTGTCAAAAAGATAAGCTATAGAAGTTACAAAACCATCTTTTCAAAAAAAATAAAAAAATACACAAGATGGGAAAATAACTTTATTCATGAGTAAGCTCCATGCATGCATCACTTCACAAGCACCACATCTCATGCTCCATGCAGAGTACTTGAAATTTGATAGGTTTAGCTTACTAGCCCAATAGGAAAATTATTCTACTAGCACTAGGTGTATAAACATGATATATGCATAATGGATGAGTATGGGGGTGGACACGACCAATGTATAAGGTTATAAATGAATGGGAGACTATAATTCAACCATGAAGCAACCACAATATATCCAAGTGTCCAAAATACGTCTAAGTGTCCCAAAACAATTTTAAGTATCCGACCAAAGTCCCAGTAGTTAGCAAAATCCTCATTTTCGCATACCAAAAGCCATTTTTTTGCCAAATACGCCAAGTTAACCCAATTACATCAAAACCGACATTTCATAAGAAAACATTCATCCATTTTAATAGGAAAATATCCCTCTGCCGGATTTCGTGGGCTCCGTGCACCCCTACCGGATTTCACGGGCTCCATGCACCCATGGCTAGGGACACCAAACAGGAAGATATGGACGATTGGGGACCAAACGGGCATCAAAGGGTGGCCGACAACCACCCAAAAAACAGGGGATAAGCTCTAGAAAACAGGGGCAGCAGCCCTAAAATAGGGGCAGCAAGCAGATTTTCACCCTAGTAGTGTGGAATTTCAACCCAAACACAATTATGAGGTTTTTGGCTAAAAATTGAATATGTAGAGCAACAAATGGACATCATGGGAGGGTAATTCAACCAACAATAGCATCAATCAAATACTCAATCCATAGATTACAAAATTTAAGTCAAGCAAATCCCCAATAAGAGCACAACATGAATTCAATGGATTTGAGGAGTTAGAACAAATTATATGCTATACATCACATAAATACAACTAAAGGGAGTAGAATTTGTCTTCCTACCTCAAGAAATTTGCTTGAAATGAGTGGGTAAATGAAAACCCTAGCCTCCAATGAACTCCAACCCGAATTGTGAGCTTTTGGTGTGAAACGAATGTAATACGAGCTTCAAAACACGTAGAGAAGGTGATTTTAGGTGGGTTTCTTGAAGGGAACTTGAGGTTTTGATGAATCTTGAAGCTTGGAGCAAGAAAAATGGAGGAGAGAGAGAGAGAGAGAGAGAGAGAGAGAGAGAGGGTTGGCAGCAGTGAGAGAGAGAGAAAGGGCTGTTTTTTTTTTGTTAAATGGAAGCACAAAATGTTTAAATACTCCCATCCTCTTACACTTTTACCCCTAGACTTTCTAATGTATATTAAACACACCCAAATGCACTCTACCACTATCACATTGACCCCTATTAGTTAAAATTTAATTCCTCACATTTACCCAACATTATTCCGGAAAAGTTATGTAAAAATACAGGTCCTTACATGGTTGATGAATGCAAACACTCCTTGATGGTTTTCATCCAATGTCGTTGCGATTTATTGTTAAAGGTTTTCACTTTGCCAAGAAAATGATTGAAGTCTGCGTCAATTACTTGCACGATTGAATCATCATGTTTTGGTTTTTCCAAAGAAAATGTCTTCCAATGGTTGTCAATCAAATGTAGGGGTAGGTGTTTGGTTCTTTTACTTCTTTGCAATAGAAAATAATTGTATGCGAGCGTGCCAGAGAGAGTTTCAATCTCCTCCCTCAGATTAACTTTGGAAAAACCAAATCTAATCAGACGATTGTGTTTTGTTGGTTCAATTACCTCAATTAAGAGGATTTTTCTTAATAAGTGAAGAAATATAAACCAATATACTTAGGAAATTAAAGAACAACAAAGAAACAAGATGCTTCGATTGATAAATCAAAGGTAAACTTACTTCGAAATTGTCTCCAACTTCAAATACAAGAACTTCGAACGGGTGATTGTTACAAGAACAATTGAGATTGATCCTAAGTACTTCCTAATCTACTTCGAACTGAGTTCGAAATCCTACACTACTTTGCCAATGAACAAACCAAGCATCAGTTTTTTGATAGCTGTTTGTTGAAGATTTGTCTGGGGGTTTTCATTCTTCAATTTCTTCTATTTATAGACACTGCTTGCAGTTGAACTTCCTGCCCAATGAATTTGAATTTGGCTTGCTTCGAACTCCAACTTTTACTCCTTAAGTGGGTGGTTTCTTCCTCCCCTACGTTTGAATTTGAATTCTTCTAATTCTTCCTCCAGAAGCTTTTGATTTTGAATTTGCACAATTATTTAACAAATGATCATGAATTAAGGAGGTAGTTGCCTTTCAAAATGTACTCCACGTGTCTTAACTGCCATTTTTGCTTTGTTTCACAAGTTTACACGTGGAGTTTATATGTTTAGCAGTTGATATCATGGCTTTGAAGTCAATTTTTTATATCAGTAATGGCTCGCAACTTGCTTGGTTCTTTTTACTTCTTTGCAATGGAAAATGATTGTGTGCGAGCGTGCTAGAGAGAGTTTCAATCTCCTCCCTCAGATTGACTTTGGAAAACCAAACCTAATCAGGCGATTGTGTTTTGTTGGTTCAATTACCTCAACTAAGAGGATTTTTCTTAATAAGTGAAGAAATGCAAACCAATAAACTTAGGAAATCAAAGAACAATAAAGAACCAAGACACTTCGATTGACGAATCAAAGATAAACTTACTTCGAAATTGTCTCCAACTTCAAATACAGAGTAACAGAACTTCGAACAGGTGATTGTTACAAGAACAACCAAGATAGGGATGGTTTTTAGAAGAACAATCGAGATAAATCCTAATCTAATTTCTAATCTACTTCCTAATCTACTTCGAACTGAGTTCGAGATCCTAAACTACTTCGAACTGGGTTTGAAATCCTAAACTACTTTGCTAATGAACAAACCAAGCATCAGTTTTTTTGATAGCTGTTTGTTGAAGATTTGTCCGGGGGTTTTCACTCTTCAATTTCTTCTATTTATAGACGTTGCTTGTAGTTTGAACTTCCCGCTCCATGAGTTTGAATCTGGCTTGCTTTGAACTCTAACTTCCACTCTAAAAGTTGGCAGTTATTCTTCCTCCACGTATGAATTTGAATTCTTTCTTCTCTCAGAAGTTTTAAATCTGCACGTTTATCTACCAACTCAAATGATAACATGTTAAGGGAATAACTGCCTTCCAAAAGTATTCCACGTGTTCTAACTGCCAACTGCCTTGTTTTGCAAGTTTACACGTGGAGCTTTTGTGTGCAGTAGTTAATATTATGACTTTGAAGCCAATCTATATTTTAACAATGGCTTGTAACTGCCAATAACTGCTCGTCCAGTTTGAGAAATGATACGACAACGTATTTATTTTATTTTGCTTTATTGATCCAGTGTATTTTCATTGACAGATAATTGCCAATGTTTGACACTTTTGATTACGTGTCAATTAATTATTGGATTGGTTAATTTTATGTGTAAACACAACTGCCACTAACCGCTTTTCCAATTTAATACGACATTGTATCTTAGTTTCATCAATCCAGTGTATCTTTATTGGTAAATACTTGCCAATGTTTGGCGTTTCAGATTACGTGTCAATTAATTATTGGATTTGTTAATTTTTTATGTAAACATACCCCCCCACATTAACATCGTTGTTCAAAGAATTTTGAATAAGTGTTAATGGGCCTTTTATCGCTTCGACTTCTTATGAACTTCAAAAGAGGCAGTTATTCATAATAATTTTGAGCAGTTTACTCGCTCCCAATGAGAAATTGATGGGTAATGGGCAGTTAGTCTGCACGTTCTCCATCTTCAAGAATTTGAATTGTTTCCAACTTAAGATTTTGCCTATAAAAAGGCTTAATTACTGATAAAATCAACCATCAGTCTTCATTGTAAACTGACCTTCTTCTCAACTTAACCATGACTGATATTTTCAGTACCCAAAATGCCTTCGAAAACCTGATTCTTAATGACCCAATCCCTATTGATAGAAATAATATCATCACACAAATCATTGGTGAGATTCGAAGGGATCGTTCTTACGTGGTGGTTTCAGTGGAGGATCCTAAACCTATTGATCCATGGAACCTTCCAACTTCTCCTTCTTCTAAGCCCTCTCTATGGGGTTTACCACCTGAAATAGTGGTGGTAAAGATGGATGATCCTGCTGGCTATAGAGGTTGGAGCAACTATCGCTCTTTGGCCATGAGTAGGTATTTGTCTCCCTTTATCCGACGTGATCCCCATATAATAATGTTTGACAGCCTTATTGCCACTTGTCTCACTCCTGCTTTCTTTAAAGTCTGTGAAGATGAGAGATCAGGTTTTGCTGGCTATGGGGAATTTAAACAAAGAGTCAAGAACAATATATATTGGCTAAATGAGGTTCGAAGGCCTCATTTTGAGGGAAATTTTATTGATCCTGCCAATCTCTCTCTTCGAACTCTTCCAGAAAACCCAGATTGGTTTGAAGAATTAAAGAATATTAAGTTCAATCCTACTATTTTCCATGCTGATTATTTTTATTCTCTCTATCCGCAATCCGATTCTATTAAAGCCAAAGAGTTGTTGGTTGCTTTCGCTTTTCTAGAGATAAGTATTCTTGAAGAAGACATTCCTTACAAAAACTTCTTATGGGCTTGTGAGACTCTATAATGTGTTATCTCTGAGCAAGCTGGTGCTTTTATCCATGCTTTTCTGAATCAACTTCCTCTCCTACGAATGTGGATGAAGAACAATACTGCTGCTTTTGTGTTTAACCAAGATCTTCATGAGTATGAAGTACTACATGATCAAATCACTAAACTTCATACTAAAATGGAACGTCTGAAAGGAGACTCCTTCGAAATCCCATCCAGAATTTCTAAAAGACTTCGAAGGAAATTCAAAAATCGCATCAAAAGAAATGCTCTTAAATTGGCTAAGTTCGAAGTCAAAGCCAAAAACCTGGTCTTCAAAATCAGACCATTAATTGAAAAGAAACTCAAGCTGGATGAAGAAGACAATATAAGAATGAAGGAAAATGATTTTTTTTTAACTTTTCTTGGGCAAGGTTTCATGCCTTAGTGACTTGGAGCTTTCCTCACTACTTTCAAGTCATTCCTACTCCAACAGCTGTCCTTCCACCAATAGATGTTTGACTTCTTCTTTGAATGTAATAGGTTTCTCTTTGTAGCATGTAATTTATTTATGTTAATGCAATATCAGTTCTTTCTATGGTTTAATTTTTCACTTCTTTAATGCCTTTCGAAGCACTTTAAAACCAGTTCGAACTCATGATGAAACATGATAAAGCAAACTTTATGATTTTAAATCAATATAATGGCTTAACATGTGGTAATTTCAAAAACTCAAAATTACATATATTTAAAAGGTTAAATTTCAACATTTGAGCCTAATGGTGATATAAGCCCAATTGGAATATTTGACCCGATTTGTCATATCGTTTCTCCGCAACGTATAAATCTAGGGCTTGGAAGTGTTTCATTATCAACTATCCATTAAAACTTTAAAACATTTTGCATTCCCTCCCTTGTCTTCAAATCCTCATTGTCATGGCATCTGAGAGTGAGACATCGAAAGGCACTCCTTCCTTCATCCTTAGAAGATTGGTTTCCAGGGAAATTGCAAAATCTAACTTCGGTAAAGGTACCTTGTAGAATCGTACATTTATTGAGCATCCTTTCACACCCAACACTTAGATTCTTGGACCTACATTTTTCGACCTTCCTCTAGATTTTACACCATGTTACCCCATTCTTGAAAAGAGTGATCTCGTGAAGGATAGACCCCTCAATTTCTCCAATTGGGCCAAGAAAAACTTTGTGTGTTGGCCAAATTATGATAGGGATTGGGAGGACTGGACTGAACGCATGTTGAAACTTAAGAAAAAGGAGTTAGAAGACACCGGGCTTCTGCACATCATTTCCCTGCTTCAACTTGGTATAAACCAAAACCCTTCACTCATTCATGCTTCTTTAGCCTTTTGGGACCCATCGCATAACTAATTTAGATTTAATTGTGGAATGATGACACCCACAGTTCTAGATATGTCTTTTCTCGTTGGGCTTCCTCCATATGGTCTTTCCTTTGATATCACGACACCCACAAAAATCCTTTTTCTAGATGAAATGGAGTATACTGGAAAAAATGCTTCGTATAACAACTTTTTAGATACTGAAAGGAAATTTTCAGATGAAGTGTCTGAAAGGGAAATATTTACATATATTTGGTATACCCTATGCAAAATGATCTTTTGCCATGGTGGCAAGAAAATGATGCTTGAATTTGCATCTTTAGCCTATACCCTCTCACAAGGTGAAACCATTGATCTAGCTTCTTACTTTTTAGGCTATGTATACAAGGTAGGGACTATAATCATGTCAAACCATTTTCTTATAATTTAGGAGGCCCCCTCTGGTTTCTGCAAATTTGGTTGTTGGCCTATTTTCCTGATCATCAAGTTGCTGAAAGATCTCCCCTTAATGTTTATGGAGAGAAGTTCCTTATCTTAGCTTCAACTCCTCTGAGTTTAGTTGGATATCTACAATATTTTTACCAAACAAGGGAAAACAAGGAAGAAGGAGATTTTATTCCCTTTGATGACTGGGATATTGGGCCATTGTGGTTAAGTAGAATGATGGAGCAGAGGGGGTCCAACACTTATCGTGATGCTTGGGCAAGTATTTTATTGCCAAGAGAAATTGTCTTTGGTGGTTACATTGGAGGGTGCAAACAAGCTTATGTAGAAAACTATTGCCCTGCACAATTTGCAAGACAATTGGGTTTGAATCAAGCTGTTCCCTTTCCTTATCCTGGGGAAATCAATGTTGATATATCTGCGAGGGGTAAGGTTGATAAAAACCAGCTTGCACCATGAATCAATGTTGAATATAGGAGAGCCAGGTCAAAATTTCAAGCACACAAATTTACCATTACATATTCTGCTCACCCAAAGTTTTCTCAATGGTGGCACAATATCATGGACCTATATAATAATTCTGCAATTGTCAAGGCTTTTACTAAAGATATTGGTATTGTTGATGA
Source organism: Vaccinium macrocarpon (assembly GCA_022606695.1). Lineage (NCBI taxonomy): Eukaryota > Viridiplantae > Streptophyta > Magnoliopsida > Ericales > Ericaceae > Vaccinium > Vaccinium macrocarpon. The sequence goes on along the minus strand of CM040180.1, from coordinate 22,019,440 downwards.
AGGGACAGCTCATTCTGATTCCATATCAGATGATGGTTTTGGAACAAGTTCAAAGAGGACATCCCAAAGAGCTCAACAAGAAAAAACACAAGAAATGCAATCTTCTATGCTCGTACCTATTGCTTTGGATGTAAAGCCCCTTCGATTTGTACCCCTTATGGTAATTAGATCTCAACAACAAAAAACCACACCTTCCCCATCAGGTAACTTTGACCACTAGCTTCATTGATATTTCTTTAAAATGCTTCACTTTTACTCATGATTTGAAAATACTGAATCCACCCTAAAGAAGAAAGCAAGGAAAGAAAAAGAACCTGTCCAAACTTCTATTTCTTTGAGTTCGAAATCAGGTAACTCTTATCCCATCAAATTTTATTAACTTTTTTGGTTCTCTATGGACTAAATATTACTTTCCTTTATTCTTTCAAAAGCCAAGAAAAGAAAAGAAACTTTAGTACCAAAGGAAAGACCTAGCCAAGAAGAGGCCAAGCTTACTAAAGTTTATGAGGCTTCGAAGAGAAGGAGGAAAATATTAGTTGAAGAACCACAGAAGAAGAAGAGACAGAAGATGTTACCATAAGCCAATTTATAAAAGGTGAGTCTTTATGAATTTAACTTCATTATAGCCCTTAATTTCAATTTTATGCTTTCTCATCTCTGGTTAATATTTTAAAGAGAAAATAGCACAAGAAAAGCATGTTGGGGCTTCAAAGACTTCTTCAGAACCTACCCAACATACTCCCATAGGCCTTCGAGAATCAATTAGTCCCTTTGCTACTGATATTACTAAGGTCCCAAAGGCTGGTACAACTGCATCACAGAAAAAAGCCTCTATTTTGCATAACATGCCTCCACCCATCATCAGTACTATTGCCAAGGCCTTTGTTTCAGAAGATGTTCGAAATGAAGTTATTAAGGTATCAATGCCAATTCACGCTGTTGTAAATCCTTCATTCCCTGAAATGACAGCTGATGAACCAACCTCTGGAGAATCTGTTAGTAAATAGCCTTTTTCGAGAGCAAACTCCCTTAACTGAAGAGGTGTTGGTCCAAGATCAAATCCATCAAGCTATCTCAAACACCAAAGAAACTACCTTTGAAAATATTTCGGACATTGGGGCTGAAAAGACCACTGAAATTGACATTTTTATCAAAGATGTTAATATTCCTATTTCAATAGATGACAAAAGTTTGTTCCCTGAGATTGTTCCCAACACTTCTGTCACTAAAACCTTTGATCAAACCAAGGTGATAAGTGAGGAAACTGCTCTTGGTCAAGCTTCAAAGGCTGATATTCCAAAAAAACCAATTTTACTAGAAAAGGTACCCTTACCTGAGGTTTTGCATCTTCTCACAATTCAATTCTATGGTTTTTATGTTTCTCTTACAGTTTCAACATTCTAAATTTATTTGTGCATTTCTTTCGATAGGAAACTAGTGCTTCTGCTAGCATACTTCTTGGTGATCTTCCTCCATTGGAGCAATTCAAATTGAAGATAAGCAATTTCTATCAGAGAATTACTAATCCCAAGGCTCCAATTTATTCTCCAGAATCTCCAATCACCCAACTCAGAGCTCGACATAGTTCATCTCATTCTGAGTTAATCAAGCCAGTATTTACTCCAGAAGAGATTCAAGAATTAAAGGAAACTTTTCCAACAAATCTCTAAGTTGGATTTTGAAACTTTGGCTGATGGAGAATTAAAGAATCAATTGGATATTTGCTGTCAAGCAGCTTGGGTTTTAAAACCTTCATATCAAGATTTACACAGGCAACTCTTGATCAAAGTTTCTAAGTTTCAAACAAAAGCCCATCAACTTTGTGAGGTTCAAGAAAGACACCTTCAAAGGGAAAATTTAAAAGTAGCACTGTTGAGTGCAAAAGATGAAGCTCAAAATTTGATTTCTTCCTATGATCAAGAGGTTGTCAGGCTATCTCAACTACAAGCAGAGGAAGCTCAATTGGAAGAAGCTCTGCTAAATGTTAGAAGAGAGATTGCTCAAACAACTTCTAATTTGGAAGTTACTATGACCAAAGCTTCCTCATCAGTTGCTAACATGAGAAACCTTGAAGGTCAAATCCAAAGATCCATTGACCAAGAAGAAATTTATGAGTTTATTTGTAACAAAGGTTCTCATGTACTGAATGACTTGAAAGACATTATTGTATAGTTTTTAAAGTAATGAATGAAATATTCCTTTGTTTTCAATCTCATTCATACTTGAACTTCGACTATTAAATTTGCTTGTTTACTTGATTTATCTCGAATAGCACAAGCAAAAACAAAAGACAAACTACTTTTAGTTTTATCTTCTGCTAAAGGATTCCCAAATAGTTGGGACATAAGCCTTTAAGTATCTCCCATTAATTTTTCTTCTATGAATATAACCATTTAAATCTTTTAAATGGTATGCTCCTCTTTTAAGAACTCTATGAATTTGGTAAGGTCCTTCCCAATTCGGAACCCATTTTCCAAGTCCTAGTTTTCTCTCTTTGATAGGCAGCACTACTTTCCATACTAAGTCACCTATATCAAAGCTTCGAACTACTACTTTATTGTTATAACTTCTAGCTAATCTTGATTTTTGTAGTAGAATTTGATTCAGTGCTTTAATTCTCTCTTCATCTATCTCTTCAAGCTCCATATACATTGCTTGGTGATAGGCTCTAATATTTAACTCATTTTGAGAAGCAATTCTTTGTGACCTTACCACAATTTCTATTGGTAAAACAACATCATGTCCATAAGTTAGAGCAAAACGAGGAGCCCCTGTACTGCTCCTTTTAGTAGTTCGATATGCCCACAACACATTTAAAAGTAAACTTGGCCATTCCTCTGGATTTCTGTCAACCATTCTTTGAATATCTCTTTTGATAATCTTATTGGTTGACTCTGTTTGGCCATTTGACTGAGCATAATAAGGAGTAGAATTAATTAAAGAAACCCCATGAGAAGCTGCAAAAGCCTTTACTGCTCTGCTTTCAAAGATGGAGCCATTGTCTACGGTTATAGTTTCTGGAGATCCAAACCTATAAATGATGCTTTTAATAAACTCAATAACTTGTTCTTGAGATACACTTTCAAAGGCTTGAGCTTCAACCCATTTGGTAAAATAATCAGTGGCTACTAAAATGAATTTATCCCCATTTCTAGAAGCAAGATAAATCATGTCAATCATATCCATTGCCCATCCTCTTAATGGCCAGGGTTTAACTACATATTGCAATTTAGTAACAGGTAGCCGTTTAAGTGGACCTGTCTTTCGACAAGCCTGACACTCTCTTGCATAATCTATGCAACCTTTAAGAATAGAAGGCCAGTAATATTCATACCTTCGAATTAACCATCTCATCTCAATCCTTGCTTGGTGGGCACCATAAATACCTTCATGGACTTCTGCCATAACTCTAAAAGCATCAATCTTGTTTAAACACTTAAGCAAGAGTCCATCTGCTCCTCTTTTGAACAATTCTCCATTATACATAATATAATTAACAGACCTCAACCTTGTTGCTCTATCTGTTTTAGCATCAGATTTTGTTAAATAATCAATCAATGGTTATCTCCAATCATTTTGACTAGAAGAAGTAGTAATTTCATGTACTTCGAGGTCCAAATTTCTATCTTTGAGCATGAGGAGAGATTTTCTCAAAGTCAATTGGCAAAATTCTCTGCTTTCATCAGTGATAAATTTAAAACCTGAAGCTCTTCGGGCTACTGCATCTGCTTCCTTATTGAAGACTCTTGGCACATAAGTAAAGAGATCATATGAAATTGCTTAATTAACAACTTCACATATTGATAATAAGGTTTTAAACCAACACTATGACAACCAAAATCTCCATTCACCTTATTTATAACCAACTAAGAATCTCCAAACACCTCAGCTATGTCAACTTTTAAAATAAGTAAAAGTTCTAATCCCATAATTAAGGCTTCATATTCTGCCTGATTATTGGTATATTCCCCTTCATTTATCTGAAATTCAAATTTGGTTTTCAAACCTTGAAAAGACTCCAAAACAATTCCAACCCCATCCATTTGAGATGTTTTCGAACCATCAAACCACATTTTCCATGGCTTAATTGTTATTGTATCAATCTCTGTTATTTCTGGAGTTTTGATTCTATTTGGATGTTCAGCCAAAAAATTAGCTAATGCTTGCCCTTTAATCGATTTTTGAGGAACATATTCTAGATAAAACTCAATCAAATATACAATCCGTTTTCCAATTCTGCTACTAAGTACAGGTTGAGACAACATATACTTCATAACATCAGTCCGGGAAATTACATAAGTTACTCTAGGCATCATATAGTACCTGAGTTTCTTTGAAGCAAAGAACAAAGTTAGACACAACTTTTCTACTATAGAATACCTACTTTCATAATCATTAAGAAACCTACTTAGATAATAGATAGCTTCTTCTTTTCCTTCTTCATTGTCTTGAGCCAACAAAACTCCTATTGAGTCATAGTTTGCTGCCAAATATAATTTAACAGGCTCCCCTTGTTTAGGTGGAACAAGAACTGGTGGATTAATCAAGTACTCCTTGATGGCCCTAAAAGCATCATCATGCTCCTTCGTCCATTCGAAGTCCTCTCCATCCTTCAATTTCAACAAAGAAGAAAACACTTTAGTTTTTCCTGCAGTATTAGATATAAATCTTCGAAGAAAATTCAACTGACTAAGAAATTTTTGAAGTTCCTTCTTATTTGAAGGAGGTTTTGCTTCAAGAATAGCTTTAGCTTTATTTTTATCAACTTGAATACCTTTGCTATGAACTAGATATCCTAAAAAGTTACCTGCCATTACTCTAAAGGCACATTTAGAAGGATTCAACTTCAGTTGATAATGCCTCATATTTGAAAAGGTAGTTTTCAAATGCTCTACATGATCATCAATATACTTTGATTTGACAATAATGTCATCTATGTAGCATTCCAGAAAACCTCCAATTATTTCATGAAAAATAGTATGCTTAGCTCTTTGATACGTGGCACCGGCATTTTTTAGCCCAAAAAGGCATTTTGACCCACTCAAAAGTCCCAAGATTACCATGGGCTCTAAATGCAATCTTGTGAACATCTTCTTCAACTATACAAATTTGATTGTACCCTGAATGTCCATCCATAATAGTGTTTGGTTCTTTTTACTTCTTTGCAATGAAAAATGATTGTGTGTGAGCGTGCCAGAGAGAGTTTCAATCTCCTCCCTCAGATTAACTTTGGAAAAACCAAACCTAATCAGGCGATTGTGTTTTGTTGGTTCAATTACCTCAATTAAGAGGATTTTTTCTTAATAAGTGAAGAAATGCAAACCAATAAACTTAGGAAATCAAAGAACAATAAAGAAACAAGACACTTTGATCGATGAATCAAAGATAAACTTACTTCGAAATTGTCTCCAACTTAAAATACAAAGTAACAGAACTTCGAACAGGTGATTGTTGCAAGAACAACCGAGATAGGGGTGATTGTCACAAGAACAATCGAGATAAATCCTAATCTAATTCCTAAACTACTTCCTAATCTACTTCGAACTGAGTTCAAAATCCTAAACTACTTCAAACTGGGTTCGAAATCCTAAACTACTTTGCCAATGAACAAACCAAGCATCAGTTTTTTGATAGCTGATTGTCGAAGATTTGTCCGGGGATCTTCACTCTTCAATTTATTCTATTTATAGACGTTGCTTGTAATTTGAACTTTCCACTCCATAAATTTGAATCTGGATTGCTTCGAACTTTAACTTCCACTCTGGGAGTTGGCAGTTATTCTTCCTCCACGTATGAATTTGAATTCTTTCTTCTCCCAGAAGCTTTAAATCTGCACGTTTGTTTACCAACTCAAATGATAACATGTTAAGGGAATAACTGCCTTCCAGAAGTATTCCACGTGTTCTAACTGCCAATTGCCTTGTTTCGCAAGTTTACACGTGGAGCTTGTGTGTTCAGCAGTTAATATTATGGTTTCGAAGCCAATCTATATTTTAACAATGGCTTGTAACTGCCAATAACTACTCTTGCAGTTTGAGAAATGATACGACAACGTATTTACTCAATTTTACCTTATTAATCCAGTGTATCTTCATCGACAGATAATTGCCAATGTTTGGCACTTTTGATTACGTGTCAATTAATTATTGGATTGGTTAATTTTATATGTAAACAAATAGACATGATTTTATGGCCTGCGGAACTATCCACAAGCATGTCTACTATAGGCATTGGGTATTCATCTTTAGGGGTTGCAATATTCAAGTTTCTGAAATCAATGCAAACCCTAATCTTCCCATTTTTCTTAATAACGAGAATAATATTTGATAGCCATTCTACGTATCTTGCTATTCTAATAAAGCTAGCATTTAAAAGGTTTTGAATTTCCTTTTTAACCAGTGAAATGATTTCAAGAGACATCTTTCTTGGAAGTTGTTCTAAAGGTTTGCAATTAAGTTTAATAGGTAATCTATGTTCAACCAAATCCCTATTCAAACCTGTTAATTCTTTATAACTCCAAGCAAAACACTCTTTGTTCTCCTTAAGCACTGTAATCAACTTGGCCTTCGAAGCAGTATCAAGTTCCTTGTTGATTTGTACAGTGTTTGGAACAATTTCTTCTCCCAATTCCACTTCTTCTAAAGGATCTTGGGAATCAGCATGACCTATAAAGACCTTTTCGAATTTGATTGACGACTTCAACCCTTAGTCAAACTTCTCAGTTAAAAATTCTTCCCAATCATTTGTATCTTGTAACTTTTGCTCTACTTCTAGAGCCATAAATTTGACTAAGGCCAATGAGTTGGCCTCTTTGAACTCTGCTTTGGATTCACATCCAAGCAGCTTCATCTAGTGGATTGTCTGATTCATAATCAACCGCTTGCTTGAGCTTAGATTTTAACTCTGCCAATTCTCCAATTTTCAACACATTGGATGAAGGGGTGGCAGGTTGTGCAATTCCACTTAGAGGGATGATTTTTGGTTTATACATCTCAGCCTCTGCACAATTTGCTGAAGTAATGAAAGGATGTGGGTCTACCTTTACTTCTTCAACCCCCACTTCTTTTCCATTTTCATACTTCACAATCATCAAGGCTTGATGCATTGAAGACGGAATACAACCATTGACATGAATCTAGTCCCTGCCAAGTAAAGCATTATACTTACTTGTAAAAATATCCATTACAAAGAAAATAGTGTCAGTTTCTACTTGGCCAACTTTAAGGTGTATAGAAACAATTGCTTTAGGACTTTTACTTTCACCAGTAAATCCTGCAATGGACGTGCTTGTAGGGATCAATCGAACCTTCTCTTTACCCAACTTTTTTAAAGTTCTGGATAGGAAAATGTTTACCGCTGCACCATTATCAACCAAGACTCTGTTTAATAAGATTCCATCAAACAAAGCAGATATGTATAATGGTTTCAAATGGTGCCTCATATCAATTGAAGGTGACTTAAAAGGATAAAATACATCAGCACAATTCAGATCAACGATCAAAGGATATTCAGTGTTTATATCTGTCTCTGGAACAAAAACTGCTCTCTCCTTCAATGTCACTTCTGGTTCCTCCATAGCATTAACCATAATCATGAGTTCTTCTTCTTTCTGAATCTTTGAAATTAAGGTTCCCTAGCCTTCATTCCAACCATTATCATAAGTAAGATCGTATTCATCGTCACTTGATACATCAATGACCTCCATAGGAGTATCTGTAGGTTGTAGGGTCCTTTGAACTAGTAAGCAGTCTAGTTCAAAAGGTCCAAAATCAAATGAAGGAGAAACCATATTAATCTGCACTTCAGGTAAGTTTCCAAACTGAATGGTCCTTTTACTTGAACTGGTAGCTCTGACATTTCTTCTGATATGTTTATCTTCTCAGGGTTTCCATTGAAGTTTCCTGTTTCAATAAGAGATGAATTCACTCTTTCACCCTCTTCCTGTTCCACTATCATGGGCTCTAATAAGCCAGATTGATAGCTTGCCAAGGAATTTGGTGAAGTTGGACTATTTTGGGATACTTCACTATCCATTCTTTCAGCCAAACTTTCTAGTGCTTCCTTCTCTGTTTGAGTAAACTCCCTTCGAAGTCTGTTAAACCTTGGATTGAACTTGCTTATGTGCAAAATCAACCCTGTGGATAAAATGATAGAGTTAGAGTATGAAAATAAAATGAAGCGAGTATGCAAAAAAGGTGATGAAGTGTTAACCAAGGTGCATTACGTTGTCGATCCATGTTGTTATGAATCTGTCCCTATACGGTCCCAACCCAGTGTTTTCAATGTATTCAATTGCCGAACTATTATACACTACAAAGTCACACTTAAGAGTATCAAGCCCCTACTCGTACTCTGATATAGTTGACATGTGTACCAAATTACACCAGACATGCTTGAATTGTTGCTAGGTCTTGTTATCGAACTTCCTTCTACACTTGGCAAAAACATTCTTCTCAATATGCCTCGACATGGGAGATGGGTGGTCTTAGGAAACACTCTTGCAATGGCATTCAGGAGAGCCAATTCCCTGTCAATGACAACAACCTTGGGAAGTGAGTTCAGATCCATCATGCCTTTCAACTTCTCCAATATCCACATGTAGTTGTCTTCCTTCTCCCCATCCATGAATGCAAAGGCCGCGGAGAACGTCATCTCCGTCGATGTGACACCGACTATTTGAAACAAAGGAAACCTATACTTGTTGGTCTTGTAAGTGCAATCCATCAGTAACACCTTAGGAAAAGCACGCAACATGTTGCTAGCAATATGATGCGACCAAAACAAGTGATAGGCGCGCAATATCTAAAGATATAAGCACCTAAGTAGGGCAAATTAGCGCATTAGAGGCGCGATTTATTCCGTTTTCCACTTGATGCGGTGTTGTCTTTTGTTTTTGGTATTTTTGTTTGTTTTGTAGGAAACAGGCCAAAAGAGCACATAAAGTGGACACATGGCGGTCAGGCACGTAGGGAACCAGTGGGGCCCAAGTGGGGACGGCCAAACAAGCTTGGAAGGCAGTTTAGAGGATCCGGTATCGATACAGGGATTATCCTGTATCGATATAGTTTGCATCGTACGGGAACATAATGTATCTGTATCGATACATGACTTCTCCTGTATCGATACCGAATGCCGTATAATGGGCAGTTTGACTTTGTTTTGGATTCTGACTTTAGTAGGGATTATAAATACTCCGTTTTTGGGGATAATTGGGGTTACACACGAATTTTCCTTAGGGTTTTTCTTTTTCAAGTTTTCGGCTACGGATCTCCAGTTCTTCTTTCGGTTTTATGCTTCCAGTTTTGATTCCCAACATCCCAGTATTCAGATTGTTTTTGCAGTTCGGTAATTAAATTCAGTTTTTCCTTTGCGATTTGTGTTTTTATTTCTTATCGTTCTTATATTTTATTCGTTAAGCATGCATATATTATCTAGGTTTAATTTGATTCTTGCAATTTTCATAATCATGAGTGAGTAGTTGCATTGAGTGCGGTTGCGGGGCTAAGGCGGCCGCATCTGGCTAGTCGATATCTCACCTCGGGGCTGAATTAAATCATTTTTCAAGCAATTTTGGGAACTGGAACTTTCTAATGAACAAACCCAGGCATTACCGGAATTCGAATGCACCCGGAATCTGGTGACAGGTGGTGCGCATTCGTTAGGAAATTTTTCTCAAATTCTAAAATCAGTAAAAAGATTAATTGTGGCCCAAGTAATTATCGGCTAGGCTAGGTGAGGACGCCGGGTTCCCACAGCTGTGCTCTCTTTATTATTTCGCATTTAATCAGTTAAATAAGTTTAGTGGTTAATTAATTAATCTCATAAAATCAAAGGGGTGGCTACCTAAGAGCCAAGATAAACTGTGAACCCGTCATCTTTGAGTCCTGCACACGTTCGTCCGTCTCTGCGGATTCGACTCCGGTACTTCTGGATATTATGCTATATCGGTCGAGAGTCCTACGCTTGGGACGCGTCTTATTTTTAGTCACTCGGTTGGTCAAGCAACAAGTCGCTCACACAACCATCATCACTGGTCCGGTGAAAATGAATGTATTGACAATCTTGTAACTTAGCCAATAAGTATCATTTGTGATCTTCCCGCTCGCTCCTTAACCTGGTGCTTGTGGTGTGCATTATATATGGATTTAATTGTGGTGATGTTGAATTCATCATTGCCCTTCATTACACTTAGTATTTCTCTAGGTTTTGACAAAGAAAAAATGCACATATCAACCAGCATAGTCGTTTGCTCGGAAGACAACCTCCCAGGATAAGGATGCCCTTTAAGCTGATCCGCAGGAGGATGGTTGTGATTATCATTGACGACTTTCACGGTCCAACCATCTAACTCCTTCAAACACCTTAACTCAAATGGGCATCCACATTTCTTAGATCCGATGTTGCGCGGTATGTTCTTCATCGCCTTTTCGTTTACTCTTTTGCCAATTGACTTGTTCTTGTTCACAAACTTTATGTACTTGCCACCCCGTTCACAACCAAATCTAATCCTAGGTTTTTGGTTTATTGGTTGTAACTCAGACGCCTTTATGATAATGACCAATCCATTTTCTTTACCGGTCGATATTATCCACTCTCTCATCTCTTCTTTGGTCGAAAACACCTATAAAACATGAGTCAAGAACATAATTCAATACAACTTAAAAATCCATAATTAGAAAAGCATATTGACCTTTTCAAAGCACTCACCAAGTCCGTTTTAAAACTTTCAGTATAATCGTATAAGGTTTGTAGTAGGCCTGTGTTACTCCCATGCGTTGACGCATAACCTTGCAAGTAGCAAAACTATGAAACTCTGTATTTATTTCAGTATGAATATGTCAAAAAATTGTACCATTTTCAACATCAACATGACAAAAAATATGATTATTATCAACATTATCTTGTTGAAAGGTATTGACTACCAGAAAAATCAATTTTGCAAGTACAAACATCGGCATCCAAATGTCGAAATAAGATAATAATTTAAACATTATCTCGTTGAAAGGTATTGTACTATGACGTTGCGAAAATTTACAAGTACAACTTTCGGGATCTAAATGTTGAAATAAGAAAATAATTTCAACATTGTCTTGTCGAAACTTGTAATCTGTGGAATTTTGCTTGTATCTTTTTTGGAATGAAAATGTTGATATAATATGTAGAATTCGATATTATGATGTTGAAAAAAGTGAATTAAGCCGATAATTTATTATTGAACGTTGTCTGGCATAATGTAGGTTAAGTAAGATGTTTCAACATTGATATGTTGAAAATATTTATATATTTCGGGGTATGAATGTCGAAAAAACCCCTGCAGTTTTCTAGAATTGTTCTTCGTGTTTGAATCGGAATGCTTACCTCTTCATGACATTTTGGCTCCACGAAAGGAATATTGTTCATCACAACAACTTGACTTTCCATCATTGTATTGTCTATCAACAAATTTGATTGCATTTCTATTGTTTCTTCTTCTATTGAATATAAACCTTCAAATAGATACATGGAAGAAGAAGAACCCACCATTGATTGCTTGTCTAGTCCTTCATTCTCCATTGACACTGAGGAGAAGAAATTAACAGCCGGAAAAGGGGTGCCGGTTTGGGTGACGGTGGAGGAGGAGTGGCGGGGTGGGATGTGTTACAGAGAATTCAAATTTGTCTGACAGTGAAGTGAAGAAGAAGAAAAGGAGTTTGGCTGTAGAAGGGGTTATGTAGGGTAATTTTGGTCTTTGCACATTAATAAAAATGAGAGTTTTTTGTGAGTTACATGAAATAAATGTAGGGTAATAGAATCACCCAAATAATATCTGGGTTGGATTTCGGACACCCGGATTTCTATATCCGGGCAAATTATATATCCTGCTCCAATATGATGCTGCCAAACAGGGCGCGGGGTCTTGCACACATGGCTATGGCAGTGGCAGTGGCAGTTGCAGTTGCAATTACAGCAAGACCATTCTCGACATCATCTGTACTTCTGTCCCGTATTACTCGCCCAAGGCCCAAGTGGGTCATCTTAAACCCCTTGGCTTCCTCCTCTCCTCAACCCATTTCTTCTTCTTCTGGTGTGTCGAGAAAGCTCATTCTCTACTCGAAGCCCGGTTGCTGTTTGTGCGATGGCCTCAAAGAAAAGCTCCACGCCGCTTTCTCTCTCTCTGCCCCTGACTCCCTCCACGACGTTGATTTACAGGTCTCCCACCTCCTCCTTTAATTATAGTATGTACTAACATATCCAGCCCAACCAACATTAATCTAATTTAAGCTTTTATGTCCTAATCAATTCGGTGGGTTTTATTGTTTTTTCGTCAATTCTGCCTAACAATTATCAGATGTACATTCCTATCTTTCTCTGTACTATTTTCTACGCTGAATATCTATCTCTGGATACATAAGAATTGGGTCTTATCATTAGACGAGGCAAATTGCGTCTCTCTCTCTGTCCATCTTTTGAATGGGTTTGATCTGTTGTTGGGTTTCATCAGATAAGGGATATAACAACAAATCCTGAGTGGGAGAGAGCTTACCAGTACGAGATACCTGTGTTGGCAAGAGTCCGGTTGGACGGCACTGAGGTCAGCCATTTTGAACTTTCGATTTTGAGTATCTGCATATTTGTGCTTCTGCCATGAATTTTTTTTCCTGGATTTTTCATGTTGGAAATTTTCTTTTACTTTTTATTTCATTAGTGGGCCCTACATTTGATCAATGCAAATTCTATGATTACGGTCAACTAGTTAGTTAAACCTTGCACAGTATTGCTTGCAGTTGCAATACTTTTTTTTTTTTTTTTGATCGGTGCTTGTAGTTGTATTCCTTACTGATTCTTTGCATAATTTTCTTCATTCAACATTGTTAAGAATTTCAAATTTTCAGTGAACTCTTTTATGAACACAGTGATTTTCAGTGAACTCTTTTATGTATGCAGAGGTTAGTGGAAACTTACGTATGAGCTGTAGTAGTATATAAAATTTTGTAGACCTTCTATTAGAAGCTTTCTTATAACAAAGATTAGATTCACTTGGTGATGTAATTAGATCTGGAGATCATTTTTGTAGAGGTAGTTTCCAGAAGACCATTTAGGGGGATGTTTGATAAGTTCTTTGATGCCAATCTAGCCTGCCCTTTCAATAAGAGTCATAGAGATATTGCCTTGTTTGTTTGGTAGTTTTGGGTATTTTGGTAACAAGTGGAGAGAGAAATGAGGGTAATAATTGGAGATTGGGGTAATGAGTGGAGAGAGAGTAATAATTGCAGAGAGGAGGTAATGATTGGAGAGAGGAATAGGGTAATGATTAGAAAACAAAACTAAAACAAAACTAAAATGGCAAACGAACAAGGCCATTGATATCGGATGGTAGCCCGACAGAATTGGTTAAGATTATGCTTAATCTAGTGCAGATTTCAGTTGGGTTATGGGTTTATTTGATCAGGCATGGGTTTTGTCCATGCCAAAGTACTTGTTCCTTCAACTGTTACTAAGGCTGGGGTCAAGTATGCTGGATTCTCATACAAATATTCTGTTACGAAGGACAGGAGTTTCTGAAGAGAGTAAAAATAGATAAAAGTCTCTTCTTTAGCTTTGTGATCCTTTATTGTCTAGGAGTTTTTTTTGGATGCCAAAGCTTGTGGATTACAGTCATTTCATGCTGGAAGTTGCAGATTCTGAACCAAATCAGCATCATATAAGTTTTTATATTGAAGAAATTCTGCATCAATTAGGATATAATATATGCACCAAGAATCATATACTTTTGAGAGTTTTTATTCTATGTCCATGAAAAAAAAGAAGAGAAAACCTTATGAATCTTATGACAAGTCGGCTGTACCTTTCCCTAGATCATATCCTTTTCAGGAATTCCCTTGTTTTAGAGTCATGCAAACACCGAGATGCATCCCGTGATCTTTCTCGACACCTGTCATTTGCCCTCTGATTGTCCATGGTTTTAGTTGGATTGGACGGGTCATACACATGACATGTCAGTGTTGTGTTATCCTTATGCAGTGACACGGCTTATCCAACCGTCTGTGGGACGTGTGTGATCCCATCGTGCTTTCCCTATAAATTGGTGTGATCGGCCAGCATTATTCTCGCGTTCCTTTCTTTTGTGAGATACATTCGTAAAGGGCCTAGCCCTTTATCAAATGGTTCTGCCACATCTCTGGCTTAACCATGTTTGTTCTATTTTGAGGAAATGCACTCCCGTCCCATGTAACTTCCTTACCTTCACCTGCTGGTGGTTCCGTCTAGGTGTGGGGGATTTTGGGAAGTCAAACCGGGGACGTCCTAAAATGAGGCTTACGACACCCATCTACAGCAAGTAGAGGGTGGGTGCTCTTTCACCTCTCGGTCTTGTCCAAGCTGGAAGAGAAGGACGTCCCTTTGCTCTGCAACTGGCCTTCGGACTGGTTGGAGGTGGTGATGTTTGGTTCCTCTCTCCACTTGTTCGATGTAGAGAGGAGCATCTAGGAATTGCTGAGGAGTGACCCTCCTTAGATGCCATGGTTATAATTTAGTTATAATCACCTGTTTTCCTCCTTTAAGTCGAATTTCTTCTCTGTAATCTATTACTGCCGAGCTTTCATTCAGAGATGCCTTGTCGACAATATTAAAATAAACTTTTCATTTGTTTGACAATATTTGTGATGAATCTTGACTTTCTCTATGATAGTTCTGACTTTTCAAATGTTGACTCTCTGGAGTATATGTAAGCATTGTTTCTTTTCTCCCCCCACCATGACTAATTGGGGTAATGTCACATTGGAAATATTTTGAAACTTCTATTTGAAGAGGCATTTAAGCTTATTCGGAAGATATGCTTCCAAAATTTCACCCTCCTCCCTGTCCCCCCTCCTTTACACTAATATGTCTTGATATCTCACCCCATCCTCTTCTAATACCCTTCATATCCATGCCATGCAGCAATCGTGTTTCCAGTGAGGAGCAACCACCCCAACCTTCCCCATGCCTAGCACTTACAACTTTTCTCCACCTTCTACCCCTTTCACAAGCAAATCTCCACAACCACTTCCCTAATAAACTTTGATTGAAAATAGCAAGCCTCCTCACACTTAAACCCAATCCACAAGATGGTACTTAAACTCCTCCCCCAAACCACCTCAAATAAAATCTCTTTGCAACTTCTCAAACCCATTGGCCACCGAAATATGGATAAAGAAAATCTCTTTGAAGAGGGCTTTTCGAAAGGACACAATGTATGGTTTTAAATGGATTGGTTCAGGCTTGGGCTGTGACTTAGTTCTTTAGGGTATTGTTTGACTTAAAAAGTGTGGGCAACATTAGATCCCTTCATTTTTTTTTTGAGATAGTATGTTTGCAAGACTTTGAATCTCTTCTATAGTCGTATTTCACTTAGGTTCCATCCTTGGTAGTATGTTGTTGTGCTACTTTTCCTAGCAACGACTTTTATTCATTGTTGTGCATTTTCCGAGACCAATGGAAGCAATTCTTGCTTTGATAATGTTATGGTGAGGCAACCAATCTAAGCAGCATCGGATACAAATACGGGAAATGGACACGACACACATGGATATGTGGACATGTGATTTTTCACAAAAAATTAGGACACGTGCACGTTGGGGATACATTAAGTGCATAAACAAATGAGTATTTATATATGTATGTATGTACATATGCATAAAAGATTTATATTATATAAAAATATTTTCCCCCTATTAAGGATGAGAAAATCTACTAAGAAATGTGAATAGTAGATTTCTTTTTTATCCTTAAGGTATTTAATATTAGTTTTTAGTTTGGTTAGCGCAAAATATTTTATTTTTTCACTCATTTCAAGTTAAAAAAGTTAAATCACTACCAAAATTATGAGTGATGTTAAAGCTTCCAACTCAAAAACCAATTGGCTATGAGTGGAGAGGCCGCCTAGGTTCATATACTATCTTCGGAGGTTATAATTAACCAATGTGGGTCAAGCTCTAACACTCTCCCGTATGTGCGACCCTTGACTTGCACGTAGTGAGGTAAACGGACAATTAAACATATACGACAAGTCGATAACGATCAACCATCAACGACAAACAAAGGGGAACCAACAATCAACAACATGTCTTGTCCAAAAGCCTTCGAAAGCTTAGCTCTGATACCATGTTAAATCATCCAACTCAAAACCAATTGGCTATGAGTGGATAGGTTGTTCAGGTTCATATATTAGCTTTGGAGGTTATAATTAACCAATGTGGAACAAGCTTTAACAAGTGATGCGTTAGAGTGGGTTGGAATCAGAAAAAAAATAGTTAAGTACTTGGACACGTATTTGCACGTGTCGGACTCATGTCGGAAACGTTTCCAAGCGTGTTCGTGTCCGACGTATTTGCGACAAAAATACAGAAGACCCGGAGACATGTGCTTATTAGCAACCAATCATTGGTTATGTAGCATTTTCAGGGTAAAACACAACTACTTATTTTCTTAAAGGAGAAAGGGAGAATGAAGTTGTAACATCTCCAGCCCACACTCTATTTTTGCCTCTCTTCCTCCACTTTGGAAGAAAATAGAGCTCCAAGCCACCCTCTATTTTTTTCTCTCTATTTGAGAGGATTGAAATCATACTTTAAACATGGAGTATCAATAACACATAAAGGATATCCTCCGTTCCTCTTTTCAAAATTTCTAAATTCCATTTTTGTCCTTGTGCTTTTGGTTCAAAATTTAAATACTCCCTATTTGCCATAATTTTAGTTTCCTTTTGAAATTCTGACCTTTTAAGGAGTCATGCATTTAATGCACTCTATGTCAAATCAAAATTTACTTGTTGGCAAAATAGTCCATTTCGCAACGTTTCAAAGTTTAAATGTATTTTGGCTTTGACTTTTCAAAGGGGACATGTATTTTGAGACATCCCAAATTGGAAAGATGGGACTCAAAATATGTGACGGGGAGTACCTGGCATTTCACTTGTGTATTTTATTGTAGATTGTAAATTACCTATAACTTTTTTGTATGTATGTTTACAATTTACGGTTTATAAACTTGGCCTCATTGGAAAGTTAACGATATATAGGTGAAAGAGCTTCTAATAAGGGATCCCTTACCATGTGGACTTGTGCGGACTTGATGTTTCACGATGAAATTATTGGCAGAAATACCTTAGTTGTGGATTGATTTTGCTGGATTGATTTTGTAGCCCTAGAACGACATTGTTTGCTGGATCGATTTCGTAGCCCTGGAACGACAATGGCTGGATCGATTTCTTGTTCTCCTTCTTTGTTCGTTCGTCGTCGCATCTCTCGTTTTCTCTCTCTTCTCTCCAGATGTAGCGCGAAAAATGAGAGGGGAGGAAAAAATTGGGGTTTTAACCGTGTGACCCCTTGACCTTGACCCTTAAAGGGTTCAGTTTAATGAAGGGGGCTATGGTCTAATGAACGAGGGAGTGTGGGCCGTTGGATTAAACACCAACGGCTGAGATTAAAAAGACCAGATTCCTCTCATTTAAGGGTAAGCTTCTAGTCCGGACTCCAGACCTCCACGTTCCCAATATTTTTTTTATGATCCGAATCGTCCAATGTGTTTAAAATATGTTTTTAAGGGCCTTCGCGAGAAATCATCAAAAAAAAAAAAAAAAACCGGGAAGGTCTTCCGCAAAACTGTACAATTTTTGTGAAAAAATGCTCGGATCAAGGTCTTTCCGGTATTTTTTTTTTTTTTTGATGATTTCTCGGGGGGCCCCTAAAAACATGTTTTAAAACACATTGGACGGTTCAGATTTTGCAAAAACAATTTTTAAAAACTTCAAAACACCCAAAAGCCTCCGGTCAGGGATCCCTGATTGGAAGCTTATATATATAAAATCATGATCTAATGAGGACTATTTTCCGAGGGACCTCATGGATCATGGTCGAATCTCGACGATTCGAACCGCTCTATGTGTTTAAAATGTGTTTTTAAGGGTCATTGCAAGGAATCGCCAAAAGAAACAAAAACCTAGAAGGGCTTCATTTAAGCATTTTTCGATAAACTGTATATGTACGGTTATTATTAAAAACATCTCGGATGAAGCCCTTTTGGGTGTTTTTAATAATTCCTTGGAAGACATGTTTTAAACACATTGAGTGGTTCGGATCGTTGAAATTTGGTCTCGAAAATTTGTAAAGGGGTGGTCCTCATGGAAGAGACCTGTGAGGGAGTCCTTAGGAGATCATGATTATATATATATATATATATATATATATATATATATATATATATATATATATATATATAGGGTAAACTTCTAGTTTGGACTTTTAATTTCCGGACTTTTTATGCAAAATTTTTTTTGACGATCCGATCCGTCCAATGTGTTCAGAAGGTGTTTTCAAGGGCCCTCGTGGAAAATTTTCAAAAATATAGGGAAGGGCTTGATCAGCGGTTTTGCAAAAAAATATATAAATACGCTTTTTTGCGAAAATTGCTTGGATCAAGCCCTTCCGTATTTTTTTTAAGATTTCTCGCGTAGACCCTAGAAAACACCTTCTGAACACATTGGACGGATCGGATTTTCCAAAAAAAAATTTCAACACAAAAAAACCCCATTTTTTCCTTAAATCCGGGAGTGTGGACTAGAAAATCCACCTATATATATATATATATATATATATATATATATATAATAAGGGTCCCTTATTGAAAAATACCATGCGGACCTAGCCTTTTTTGTGTTTCCGGACCAAATTTTGACGATCCGAACCGTTCAATGTTTTTAAAATGCATTTTTAAGGGCCTACGCGAGGATTCGTCCAAAAAAAATACCCGGAAGGGCTTTATCAGATCAGTTTTGGTTAAAAACGCTATAAAATGCATTTTAAAAACATTGAACGGTTTGGATCGTCAAAATTTGGCTCGGAAAGGTGAGGTCCGCATTTTAACTTCAATAAGGGACCCTTATTGGAAGTTTATCCTATATATATATATATATATATATATATATATATATATATATATATATATATATTGTTGACCATATCTTCTTGATGAACTTCACACATGTCTTCCTAACCTTCCGTTTTTTATGTTCAAACTTTTAAAATGAAGACGTAAAAGCATTCGAGAAGAGAAAACAAATATGAGAGAATATCCACAGAAGTGTGTTATGTGCATTGTTAAATATAATTGGGGTGAACTATTAGAAAACAAATCAGCAATTCAAGTTGTGGGGTTCGCTCTAAGTAAAGAGACAAACAACAAGATGAAAGAGTTAAGGGTAGGAAAAGGAATAAAAATATTGGAACACAGGGAGCCTGTGGAAATTACATGACAAGAAAAGTGATTGGAAGGAATTATAGAGGTTAGTTCTGGTGAGAATTGTTAAATAGACATCTCTCTCCTTGGAATTTCGAAAACAAATGGACAAGGCAAGTAGGAGGAAAGTATA
The DNA here is from genome assembly GCA_022606695.1 of Vaccinium macrocarpon. NCBI lineage: Eukaryota > Viridiplantae > Streptophyta > Magnoliopsida > Ericales > Ericaceae > Vaccinium > Vaccinium macrocarpon. Next base: position 22,000,053 of record CM040180.1, on the reverse strand, counting down.
GAGGTTACTTTTGGAATGAAACCTTTAGAGATGAAAAAGGAGGGGATTGGGTTGAGTTAATGTGAATAGTAAAATCCTTTATGTTCACTTTTTAGAGATGAAATTGTATTTTGATCCTCTAAAATACAAAAATGTGTTGGGTTGGAGATGCTCAAGTAGTAAATTAATAAATAATTACCATGTTCACACTAGTTGTGTCATTGGATTGTGACGAAAGCTTAACCAATTACTTGGCAATATCGGTTACAAAATATTGAATGTTCATATTGTCATGATTTGATATGTCAACATTAATTACTAACTTACCTCTACTATTAAGACATTGGGATTTGTTAAGTGGAAGGCTTGAAGAGCATTTTGAGGGAGGGAAGGATAAGGATTTCTTGTAATAAAACCATAACCTCCAAATAAGTTTTCTAGTAAAAGAGGATCAATAGCATTTCAAATAAAGAAAGGCAAAGATGTTAAAAAGGAAATTAACTTTACAATACATATCCAATGTGAGCTTTTATTCAACAATGTCATTCTTGGGAAGGAAAGCGAATTAGACAACTAAACCTGGATATGACACTTTCCTCTAAAACTATGTCTTTGAAGTGGACAATAGTTTTAGATATGGAGGCCCGATGATGATTGTCTAGATTTCATCAGGCGCAAGTTGTTGTTGATCCAAACCTTTAGGACTTGGCTGGTAATTCCGATATCTTCACAGAATTCATAAACTTCATTGCCATGTCCCCTAATCCGCCAACCCAACCTCTCTGCAAACACTCTCATTCGGTCTTTTTGGTCCTTTGTGAAGTTTGTCCTGCGTTTCCTCTTCATTCCCGTTTCCTCCATCTTGTTGTCGTTGAATGGTTTCATTGGTGATTCAATAGGCTGTGGATTACAATTTGCATGTTTGGCACCATGCAATTGTGATTGTGGTGGTGGGCAGGGTGGTTGCGGAGAGGAGGTGGTGGGACTTCGGAAAATGTGAACCCTTGCATCCTGGAGGCGAGAGAGAGGTAGATCCATTTTTTCTTTCCTGTGAAAGTTGCGATGGCAACCACAAACACCACAAAGCAAGGCCTCAGGTGTTCCGGGCTCTCCACTTGGCTCGTAGTCTCCGCACCCGTCAAAGGTGTGGCGCATGACTTGCGCTGCATAGTTATGGAGGCACTCTCTATATCTTACTACTGTTGTACAAGTAAGACCGTTATTTTTTGCCATGAGAGAGAGAGAGAGAGAGAGAGAGAGAGAGAGAGAGAGAGAGAGAGAAGAGGGGGGTGAAGACAATCTTTACATACTTTCTCAAGAAGAGATGCTTTCATAGACCATTTGTAGTGAGAGATTTTCGAAATCTAGCCTCAGATTCTTGTGTAGAGATAGAGTGATCTGACCCACTAATGTAACCGTCATTGTCTTGTGGTAGTATACGGCCAAAAGTATGACAACATTGTTGTACGGATCCAAACAAGATGTTAGTTCGGCCATGTTATGTTGCCTCGTGTACGGTGCAAGTGCGATCTAGAGGCAATGCTATTGATGCTTTAATTCAAGGATACGTAGACCTAAAAAAGGTCCTATACTTCTGTAATTAATTTGGTTTTCTTGAATGAAATAGTCTTTTTTATACTCCCTTTGTCCCAATTTGTTTGTCCAATTTGAGGAATACAACTTTTTGAGGCAACATAATCATTACACCTATAAATGCACAACTTTCCAAAAGATACCCTCTTTAAATTTTTGAAAAAGATTACTTTAACTGAGATAATAAGGGACAAAAAGGGAATTGTGTACCTTTTGGTCCATTAGTATTTGAAAGTGGACAAACATTTTGAACAATTTTTTGGCGTAATTCATTATTTGTTGTAAAATATAAGTTAATGACCCATGGGTCCTCCATGTGACATTGGTTGGCAATTCAAGGACCATAGTGTAAGTAAAGCACTTTGATTATGCGGTAACAAATGTACTCCCCCGGTCCCAAATTGTTGGTCCTTCTTTCCTTTATTGGATGTCCCCCAAAAAAAAAAAAAAAAAAAAAAAAAAGAAGAAAAAAAAGTCGAGTTTGAAAAGTAAACATAGACACAAACGTAGACACATCCATGAACACCATATTAAAAACTCAGAATTTTCAAAGCTATGTAGCTATTTCTAATCAATTAACAATTGAACTAAAAACCTGCAGCAAAATCTGCCATACAGATGCATAATCAACTTCAAACTGAAAGCTGCTATTACTGAAAAATAATTAAGCTACACAGCCTATCAATTCTGAAAGCCTCATGAGTCTACTTTCTAACGCAACAAGCGGATTGAAATTCTGAGCTTCCTAGACCAAAATATAGCCATTCCCGTAAGGTGCAACAGTGGTGTCAGCACTGCAAATTCACAACAGAAGCTCGGTAAAACATTTTTCCTATTTTCTGTGCTTCGCATAAAATTCTGACAATTTGACACAGCATATACGACATGTATGGGTAGCTAAGTAAAAATTTCAGAAAATTACAAATACAGGAACCACGACTAAAAATTCATTGAAAATCATGGCAGATTCGACCCGTTTGACACCAATCTGCTCAACATTAGGGATAAATTGAGAAAAGTCAAACCCAGTTAAATGCCCCATCATTCTCCCCATAAAAACTCACTTTCCCATAAGGCAAGCAAATTGGGACCGAGTATTGCTTATCAGGGCCCAATTGCTCATTGTGTTTGATTTGGTATTGCTATTGGACATGACTGGGAGAGTCACGATGATATGCCGAAAGATTTCATTATCGAAAAAGTTTTGCTCCCACTATCCATAGGGGTAAGTCTCGAACTAATTGAGTTAGAAAAACTGTGTTGAATAGGGCTAATTGCCGAAGAGTCATGATGATGTAAAGGCATGGTTTGACCTTAGAATTGATATATTGTGATGATGTTGCTGAAGATTCATGCCTCATAGTTAGTAATAAAAAAATAGGTTTACAATCACAAACACTTGCACCAACAATTGTACAAACTCTCTCACTTGGAGTTTGTGGTTCTCATAAGTCGTTAGTGGGACCCACATAACCCGTGTGAGAGTTGGAATAATCGTTGGCATAAGTTTCATATAACAAAAATCCCAAGAGCTCTAGCATTTATGGACCAACAGGGGACAAGTGTGTATGTTTGTAGATTGAGAGAATGGAGATGGAAATTAATCCAAAACATAGTGGGAGTTGAGGAAATTTGATAAGGAAAAAAAAAAAAAAACCAACCTCACTAAAGAAGTTGCTAAGGTTAGGGTCTAATATTTTCGTCTACAAATGTTATCTTCCGGAGCAAAATTCAAAGACCAAAGTTAGAGTAGAAGCAAGTGGAGCTTGTTTTCTGAGAAGGATAAATGTAAGTGAACTTACATAAAAGGAATTACTAATTTGTTCTAATTAGTTTTAATAATGAACAAGAAAGGATTCTTGACTGAAGGAGTTCTATATAACGAATTTTCCCTCATGCGAAAATTGAAAGACTTGATTGAGAATTGTATAGAATAAATTTTCCATCCGTTCTTAGTTCCTTCCATTTAATTTAAGTTGCTTCCTTAGGAGTACGAGTGAAACACCGCCCTAACTGATTATTTTGGTCGCTACTGTTTTGAGCTTAGCTCATTATAAGCCATCTACCTTTATGCGTAGTTACAATTGTTTTGCCCTAGCTTTGATTGGATGCGTTCTAGCATATTTTTCTGGTTATTTTTGAAACAAGAAACACACAATCAACTAATCTATCACAAAGTAAAGTTCGAATCAAATTCTTGCTGCTGTTTCAACTGGTTACTAACTTGTGATTCCCATGTACTGATGCTAACTTTTGCAACTAGTATATTCCAGATATAAACTTTAATTGCTACTCCTAAAGAAGAAAATCTAAATAAGAGGTTATTGACTCCTTCTAATCTAGTGACTAGAATAACCCAACTCCGATCAACCAAGCTTTGTCGGAAGTAAATTAAGAAATACTGGATACTTGTTCCTTTTCTGCTTTAGAGTTCCTTTTTTTTTTCCCCTGCACTTGAGGGCGAGGAACAGATAACACGAGTTTCCTTTTCCCACCGAATACTTTCAATTGTATTTAAAAAGGAAGTATTAGTTAGAGTAAAGCATCCTTTTAATTTTTGATAAGTTAAAAGAGTAAAGCATCTTGTAAAGCACAACTTAACTTTTAATGAAGGCATCATGATGTGCTGGTTAGTATCTTGCACAGTTCAATAAGGGGCCATTTGTTGTAAATCTTATGCTGATATTCAAAGCTGTTTCCGGCAATAGATGAAGCTATGTGCCATAAGATAAACAACCAAGAAATACCATCCACAAATCTTGGACTCTAAGAGTTAGCATCTGACAGCAATTTTGAATGAAAAATTAAGTCATGATTATAGTGGACAAATAACTTGGTCTTCAGTGGAATTTGAGTAATTATTGCCTTCAATCAGGTCTCTTGGGTCAAAGACAACTTAGCAAAAGTGAGGAATATGGTTGAGTGAGGGGTCTTTAACCATAGGGATAGAAACGATTGTGGTCTGCCTCACTCACATAGGCCACCTTACGGAATTAAGAAGCACAAGTGTGACCACATAATCCAATACTTCATTTTGATTTCGCTCCACAAAAGTTTTAGGATTAGGCATCCAATTTTGATGTAATAAAAAATGATCCTAGTAAATACTGGCACAAGTCACAACACTGCCAATAAAGGAAACAATTACACTACCAATGAAATTGATTAGAATTTAGACATTACTTCATCTCAGTAGGGGCCATATTTACAACAACAGATCTGCTCTATAGGAGGAAATTAAGTGCGTAAACAGTGCCACAGAGGGTAAAATCATAGAGGACCAGATACAGGGTAGCCACCTATTACGGGGACGAATTGGGTGGTTAGTTTGCTCTTTGCACTGACCAGATTCTTCTCTTCTTCTCAAATGGTAATGCTATTTACTTTTGACCCACAAATATTCACTGTTTCCTTTCAGTGACAAGACCATGCAAACAAGCACCTATTTCTCTTTCTTTATGAAAACAATACTGTATTCTTCTCTTCGTATGTAATGCTTAGTTTGTCAGCATTACTAGTTTGTTCTGAATCTGTATTCTTGTAGAGTGTTTTTCTGAGGTTGCCTGTACAGCTTGGTCAGGTTTGATGTTGAGATGTCAGATGGTAGAGCCTGATTGTTCCACGAGTATGTCTGCGCTGGTGTTTTGTTTGTGTTTCTTGCCTTTGTGACTATTTGTGTATTTATTTGGTGATTACACCCAATGTTTTAAAAACCGGACCGGACCGGCCGGTTCAACTGGTTGGCCCATCAACCAGACCTTAGTCCAGTTCGGTTTTATTCAAAAACCGCTTATTTCAAAAAAACCGGTCTAAAACATGAAAACCGTTCCATTGTAACGGTCGAACTGCCAACTCATTCAAACTTGAGCTGGGTTGATCAACCCGGACGGAAAATTTTTGAACTGAATTCAGAGCTAGTTAATGACCAATGCTTACGTATCTTTGCGGAAAGTTACTTCGGCAGTGGGCCCTTGCTGGCTCACATGCCTACAGTGGATGACTACTAAAATTTAAAGGCTTCTCCACCTTTTTATAGAACGTATAGCAAAGATGGGCTATATATCCCACCGATGTGGGACTGGAGAAAACTGACTAAAACACATTTGTAGCACAACTCCGTCATTTCCTCAAACTTTCTACATAGTTTTTTTTTTTAATTTATAAAAATGCTTATTTTATTAAATTATATATTTATAATATATTTTTTAATATAATTATGGCACACGGTTCGATACCGGTTCGACTGCTGTTGAACCGGTGACCCATCCGCCCGGTGCCTTGTCTGGTTCGCTCACCGGTCCGGGTTTTAAAACATTGATTACACCTATAATTTGTTTTGTTTTCACAGAATTTGTATTTTACCAGGAAAAAATTCTTTCAACAAACAATCTCGAAAAATGTTTTTCCTCTCTTCTTCTCTGAATAGGCGACGCATTACCATACCCCGGAACTGAACATCAATGACAAATCAATAGGGCATAGAGTTTATTATAGTTTTGAACAAGAATGGAGAACACAAACTGAACCTGGTGTTAAGTATTGAACCTGTCAGATGTATGTGGAGTCTTGAGATGGAACTGTCGTGTCAAACCTATTTTGCTTATTGCGCAAAAAACCATAAGGCTCAAAATCTGCAGATCATGAAGACAATGCTGCCTCTGACAATGGTCAGGTTGCTTTTGAGATCATGATATGCTAGTCTTTGTCTTGATAATTGTGTCCTGCAAAGTTGTCCCCCCAATAACTGAGGGAGTAAAAAGCTAAAATTGCGACCAGACCTTGAAAAGTGATTTAGTCATTTTCCAAGCTGAAAGAGATATCCACATATTTAATTCTGCTCATTGCAGAAACATGTTGAAGCTGCTGATAAATATCTATGTTTGTCTATGTGTTTGCAATATGCATTAGACAATGTGCAGAGCTAGAGTTTTGTCTATGGTTGATGTTTCAGGTGTTTTGACAAATGGAGATCATTATCTGTTGTTGTGAATTGTGATTAGTAGAGACATTATATAATTTGACATTTGGAGATTATAACTTGTGATCTTGAATCATAAAATTGAGAAATAATAGAGAAATTAGTAAAGTCCCTTTGGCATATGCTTGTTGACCATATTTTGAGTAGATAAATTTTGTCATTTCGAGATCAGATAGAATGTAATGTTGATTATATTGAGTATAGACTTGAAATCAAATTTCTAGACTCTTGGTATTTTGATTTCGAATATAATACTGTCAGGGCTTTAATGTTTTCATAATATGAGATGTAGAATGAGATTGAATGTAACACTGATTAGTTAGTTGTAGTATGTTTTGTTAGAGTATGACAAAGGGAGATCATTATCTCTGATTGTGATTAGTATAGACATTACAGGTTGAACTTCGCTGGGTTGTTTGAGAAATAGAGATTATTGCTTGAGATGGTCAACCATAAGATTGGGAAATATATAGTGAAATTAGTTGATCCCATTCGCTGATGTTGGTTGATTGTATTTTGAGTGGAGAAATGCCGCCACCTAAATCACATTTTGGATGAGATCACATGTAACGTATGTTAATTGTGCCATGCTTGGCTATAGTGTGACCACGGGAGATTTGAAGTAATCGTTAAAGGATTAATTGTTTGAAATGAAACGAGAGATAGAATATGATAAAAAAAGGTGTAGTCTCTAAGACTAGAGAAGCCATTTACCTTTACAAAAGAATATAATAACTTCTAATTAGTTGAATTTATTTGATGGATGAATATTCCACTTCATTACTTGCCATTGAATCTCTTAAAATTGTGACTTGGAATTTTGCAACTATACCCCGGTGTATACAAATTAGGAAAAATGGTATAATATCTTAACCTAACAAAATTTAAATAGATTGTAACGCCCCTAATTTTGGGAAAGTTAATTTATTACAATAAATAAATAAAAGTTTTAAAACGATATTCTATCATGAATATTACACAAATCTCCCTGCCAATACATTTATTCTCTAATGGGTAAGCTATGGTTATCTATAATTCTCGGCACGACTGTTGGTCCAGCTCCAGAAGCCTCCAAGCTATAATACTCCTGTTCATCTCTAAAAAGCTTAGCATAATACATCGGAATCGCAGAGCAACATTGTGGTATTATGTCAGGGTCACACAAGTGTAACATTGCGAGTGATAACGCTCGATAACCAATACCCCAAATCCTTACACTAACAATTATAAAAAAATAATGACAGAAATAATGACAAAAGTTTAACAGTTTAAATAGTAACATAATAGAATGTTCGTGTCAATGCAAAGCAGGTGTGTCGCATGTATAGTTCTGTGTCTCGTATTATCTTTTAGTGTCAGAGTTCTTCTTCAAATATTACGAGGTGTGGGACTGCTTCTGTCCTCTGGGCTGACTATCCAGTCACTCCACTCTATGGCACTGCTTCTGGCCATCGGGTCTACAGTCCATCACTCGAAAGTATTGGTCCATTTATGTCTCTTTCAACTGATGGTCACCAAACTTTTTGATCACACCCACACGAACATGGTCCTGAGTGGCTTGCCATCACGGACTCTCCTTGGCATGATACAAGGTCCGTTCACCATGTTATACACGCTTAGCCCTAACCACCATGTTCTCTCTACAAAGATGGGGCAGCGTTCAAGCAACATTACCGCAATCCATTCATTTCCTACTATTCTTTCCATATTCATTTCTCATTTTGTATTCCGTCATTTCTCATAAAACTTGTTGTATTTATTTTCGTATCTTGTGAATTTGCAACTTTTCCCGTAAAACGTGTATGATTTTCGTGTCTCATGACTATGCAACTCTTCTCCAATGTCATGTAAAATTATTATATTTAATGCGAACTTCCCGAAAACTAGTCTAGTATCTATTTGTAGGAAAACAGGCATTTTAACGACTATGGAGTTTCATTTAGGTACATAAGTTTGAAGTTCCTTTTCTTGTAAATATAAACTTTCCTTGATCGTACTATGAAAAGACGTTATGACTATTCAAAAAAAAAAAAAGAAGATCAACTAACTATGATTTTCTAGAAACTAAACGGGCATTATAACGACTTAAAAATTATATGTAGGGCAATAGGGTCGAGTAACTACTTCGATTCCGATGATAAGTTGGAAGACGCTTAAGCTAGGCGGGTGGTTTGTTGGGCGGAGTAACGACTCGGTTGGTTTCGAAAGAAAAAGAATGACTTCTTTTTCTACAAACAAGAAGACTACTAACTTCCTACTAACTTTTGGATTGAGTGGTGGAGGGTGGTGGCTCCAACTTGAGTTTCTTAAAGAACAAGAAGATACTCAAGAAAACTTCAAGAACTAGAAGGTTTTTCTCACTCTAAAACACTTAGAACACAAATACTACGAAGGTGGTGGAGGTGTGAGGAACAAATGAACTATGGGGTCATTGGGGTGGTAGTTATAGGCAACCATGGGCTCCCCATCTCCCTCTCCCAACTGACCCTCTCTCCTCTCTCTCTCTCTCTCTCTCCCCCAAATGCTCCAAGATTTAGGGGATTTGGTAAGTACATGCAATCCTAGGCTTAATCATGGAAAATCTATAGGTTTAGGTACTAAAATCTTAGGGTTTTAATGGAGGAAATCTAGGAAAAATATTTAGGGTTAGGGTTTTGCATGGCAAGCCTTGTTTCATGGGATTTTTGTGTACAAAACTCATGTACATGCATGTAGATGTAAGGTAGTACAATACTTGTTCTTGGGAAACAAGTTATGACCAAGAAACTACTACCCACCTTCCTCTCTCTCCCCAAATCTCTCTCAATCTCCCACATTAATGGAGATAAAGTGGCCAAATGACGAGAATAGGGTGGGAGATGACTAAGTTTTTTTGATCGGCAACAAATTATTATTAGATAAGCTCAACAAAGGTTACATCGAGCGAGAGAAAAAGATCCAACCAAAGATTGGAGCACCCAAAGGGCAAAGCCCGAAACACCCATGGGCCTGAAAGCCTAGATAAAACAATGAAAAATATACCCGAGGGCCTACAAAGCCAAGATATAACAATAAAGCACAAGGGCCTTAGCCCAAACAAATGGGCTAAGCCCAACCCAAAGAAAACCCAAAACCAAACCCTAAACCACAATGCAAAGCATCCTCCGCCATCGTCACTAGGGTTTCTGATAGCCACAACACAAACCAACGGCCACTGCCACTGCCACTGCCACCTCCACACCACCATTGGAGAACCCAAAAATGGTGGAGCCAACGACTTGCGATACACGGATCCGCGTTTTGGGACGAAGTACCTATGTAACATTACCACATGACACGAAAAGTGGTGTGGATTCGTGGTCGATCCTAAGAAACTTTAAATCGGACACGCCGCCGGAGGAGGAAGAACCAGCAGAAAAAAGAAAGAAAGAGGAAGATCGATCTTCTCGATCTGATAAGAGGAGGAGGAAGAAGAAGAAGAAGAAGGAGAGAGAGAGAGAGAGAGAGAGAGAGAGAGAGAGAGAGAGAGAGAGAGGGGTACCGCAAGGAAGATGATCTTCTCGGTCTGCTGCTGCTGTCCACGCCAGGAAGAACGAAGAAGACGATGTGTGTGGCTAATAATCTAGGGCAGTTCATCTTTTAATTCTTTTGGGCTCCAAAGTTGGGCTGAGTTTTAATGGGCTTATTTGTTCTTTTTAGGCCAACTAATGGGTTTGTGAATTTATTTGAATGTTCTAATGGGCTTATTTATTATTCTTTGGGCTTCTAATGGGTTTGTGTATTTGGGTTAAAGTTGATTCAAGTATTATTTTTGGGCTTTAATTATCCAAAATAAAAGAATGAATGTACTTTTAAATTTTAATACATAAAATATTTATTATTTCATCTATTAAATTCAAAAAATTATAAAAAAATCTTTAAAAAATCTTAGAATATTTTTTAATTTTTTTTTTAAAAATAAAAGATATTACATGGCGTATCCCCGCACCCGTGTCCAAATTTGGATCCATATCCACTAATCCTCAATTTTCAGGTTTTAAGTGTCCGACCCTTGGATCCACACCCGTATCCGATTCACGCACCCTTATCCGTGTAACATAGCCGACGACAAACAACCCATGCTATCTCAGAAGCTCCACGAGCCATTGAGCAAAAACCACGGCACCCACCGGAAACCATAGTGGGAGACCACGACGGACATCCACCTCCACCACCCACAAGATTTTTAGTACACTATTTGAGAGATTTTAGGGTACATTGGTAGGGCTACACAATAGTGGGATAAATTCCCCTAGTACATATACATATATACTAGTACAAACACGAACATATAGAAAGCTATATAATTATATATTAACGAAATGAATAAAAATAAAAGAAATCGAATTTGTAAATAAATTTTTTATTTATAAAAAATTAGGATTATTACATACGTAGTTTTTTTTTTTTGAAGTGGAATTTTTTATTTGGTGTATGTATAATTAAATAGCTTTTAATAAAAGAGATGCACATTAATTCATGAAATTAAAACCAAATTTTTTATTTTTTTTCACAAGTTAGTGGGCAGTGCAAGATAACATATTTTCTACTTTGACCGTCTACTTTCTCTTACTGGTGACGAAGGTATGATGAGATTTGTGACAGTGATAAGCTAGTGAGATTCCGGAGATGATTTGGAAAGGAGGTGTTTGATGGCAGCAACAATATTTGACAGACGTGTAGTTTTTTTTCTATGTTTTTTTTTCTTGTATTACAACTCGTTTGGGGGGTTACCAAACCAAACCAAACCAAACCGATCCTTAAGTCCAAATCAATTGGGGTCAACTATGTGAATTCTTTTTCCCCATTGAGCTCTGTCAAGGGCTACTTGTTTACTTAGTCTTAGACTCGTATCTTTGCGCTCTGTAACATCCAATGTCAATTTGGGTCTGCCCCTCCCCGTAGCATTACTACTCAAAACTATCCTATTAACTCTCTTTACTACTGCATCTACAGATCTACGGTAGATATGTCCAAACCAACTTAATTTATTCTCTCTCCACTTCTTCTCTATAGGGTACAACACTCACCATTTCATGAAACGTTTCATTTCTAGTCCTATCCCTTCTAGTCTTATCACATTTCCATCTCAACATTCTCATTTCAGCTACACTCAGATTACTCAATTGTTGTTTTGGACCAACATTTTATCCCGTAAAGCATCGCCGGTCTTATAGTAGTTCTATAAAAAAATTCTTTAAATTTTGTTGGTATCCTTTTGTCACATAGTTCACCAGGAGCGCTTCTCTACTTGAGCCACCCAACTTGAGAGAGAGAGAGAGAGAGAGAGAGAGAGAGCTGATACCGAAATTGGTGGAGCATGTGGGGAGATTTGGAAGGGAAATAACAAAATTAGTTTAAAATAGTAGTTCGAATAATCCACTCCTCTCTCTTTCAAACTCTCATTTAAGAAGTCAAAAGCCAAAAAAAAGAAAAACAGACAAACTTGATTAAAATCAGCCTAGAAAGGAGCTTTCTTATTAATGAGCGGGCTAACCTCTAGCAACTCCTAGGCTTGGAATGTATTTGTGGGAATCAAACTTGTGTCATTTAGTTGCTTTCTCATGCCCACTTGGTCAAACCCCTTGCGGTTTACGTCTGTTTGTATCGGTGACCTCTTGGGGGACAAGCCCACTTGTCCAAACCACAAGATTCCAGTTATATCTGTGTAATGGAGGTGAAGTATCGCGATGAACTATTATCTCTGTTGCAGGAAGTGCTTCCGAGATTATCTCCTCGGCTTGGAGTTGAGCTAATCCAAAAGAAAATAGCTGCTGCATTGAGGCAATGAGGGTTTCCAGCAATGCTTTGTTGCATGTTCAGTGTATGCTAGCCAAGGAGTGGAAAAGATTATCAAATGTTTATGGTACTTATCTGTTTCACAATTGACAGACAGATTGAGACATGTTCAAATCAAGATTTTGGGGCTTCCTTTCTAGTTCACGCAAAACAAGCTTGTGGGTCTTTCTTATCAAGCATAAAAAAAAACATAACCAATGACTTTGGAGTCATTTCTTGGTTAGCAAGGACATGGTTATGTCTTCCAACTTATATTCCGCTTGACTGCAACAAGTATCCCTCTTCAGGTGATGTATTTTCGTTACTTTTCTCAGGAAGACTAAAACGTAGTTGCAATAATTCCTGTGGAAATTATTTGATATTCTCGGGGCATTGTATGTTGAGGCAGCTTGAGTTCGAGTGTAATGGGTTTGCACGGCAGGCTCGGTTGCTTCTGTTTTTTGCAATGGTAGGATATGTGTCATTTGGTGGTTGGTATGGGCAACCCTCCATTCCTTTTTGAGTCCATTTTTTCACAATTTCCTTTTACCTTGATGAATGCCCATTTTAAAAGTAAATGAACAACAAGGGCATGCCCGCCACGAGCTCCTATTCCTAGGCCAGGGCCAGATGAGAGGCCGGTAACACTATTTTTTGTGCCTTCCTGTTTTGAATTCGAGATTGATTGAAACTTTTCAGTGGCCATGGGAAACGTAAAGTTTACTCAGGTGTAATCATGATGTCTCCTTGATAGTTGATTTTTTTTTAAAAAAATTGGACTGATGAAGAGGGCGGAATGAGTAATTATTTGTTTGAAAACGAAATAAAATATCCGAGAACAAAATTATTAAGTCATGTTAATCCTATGGAACCACTCTTTCAGAGCAGTATAATTAACTCAAAAGAGGGTAGGTTGCATCTACTTTGAAGATTTAGACCCATAACAACATATCTCAAAAGAGATTGGTTCATTTTACCACCAAGTTTTAACTTGAAATCACTTTTTGAAGTTTGCTAATTTCCCAAAAACTCCTCCTGGTATCGAGCTTGACTCGATTGAAAGTTGGACATTTGTTTGTGATTGACTTGAAAGATAAGTACAATATAAATTTAGGCAAATATAAATGCCAAAACTGTTTTTGATTGTGTTAAAACTCCAATGTATAAAAGGTAGTATGTAATTGGACATAAGTACAAGCATTTTATGCATTGGAGTTTTGACACAATAAAAAAACAATTTTGACATTATCGCTACCCTAAATTTAACCGCATTTGGATTTTGTTAGATTTTAAAACCAAGTTTAAAAAAACTCGTTATATAGTACTACGCTTGTCTATATCGCCACACAACTACGAAGCTGGATAAAAAATTGAGATACTTTTTCATTATCCTGGCTTTGTAACCATTTAATAGTTCTTTCAGAGATTTTAACCAACTAAAGAAACTCAATCGTTGCATTTTTGAAAATATGTTTTTTCAATTTAATAGAAATTTAAATATGGGAGAGTAAAAGAGGAAACTCATTAACTATTACCCCTTCAATTTTGAACTGGGACAATCATTTTGGGACATCAAAAAATGTTAACTAGTACTATAAAACGGGGATGGAGGGAGTATGTGCACTTGCAGGGAGGCTTGTTCCTCTGTATATTTTGTTTACAGAAGGGCAGCAGCTAGGTAATGTCAACATGGTTGTTGATTTCATGAGCATTTCCTTGAAGTTTCTCTCCCTCTCTCTTTGGGAAATGGATGGTTCTTGGATGTATCTTACCCTCATGGAAATTAATGTTTTCTCTTCATGCCCCAACATTCAACAAAATTCAAAGCCCTCTTAAATTGCACAAATGCCCATTCCCCCCTCCTCATGCGTACACCTCAATCTTTGTGAATTATTGCATTAGTAAACGTCGCTTTCATTAATAATATGCTTATGGGTACCGACTACCGAAGCAGTGGGCACTGTACCAGATGCATGTATCAAAACTTCAGGTAGAAGACAGCTGGGAGGGAGAGCTCAGAGAGAGAGAGAGAGAGAGAGAGAGAGAGATGTTGCATGAAACTCACATTTGTGCATGTGTGAAGATGGTTAATAATGAGGTAGGGACCCGTCCGAGGCAATGGAACTGAAAACAAGTACCCACAAGAGTACTTTTCTTGATTAAAATTGGGGAGAAACTAGTTTTGGTGATTTGTATGAAAATTTATAGATGAAAGATAAAATAAATATGGGAAGGGTATGAGGCAAGCATGCACAATCCTGTCTCGTTATATGGAAATGATGACAAATAAATTTTTCAGTAACTTTTTTTGTGGCCGTTAGTTACCATGAAAATTGTGGAACTCTCAACTTTAACTTTTTTACTCAAAAACACTTTCTTGTAAGGATCTCCCTAAAGTTTCTGATTGAGTGGGTGCACGGGACTGGTCCGCCTGTGCCCAGGATAGTAGATGTGATTGTATGTAATATGAGATTAGTTGTACAATATTTATGTTGGTGGGGAAAGGAATTTCGAAAAAACGTTTGCAGGATAATTGGTGACTATTGAATGAAGAAAGAAATAATTCTAAAGGGCTGATTAAATAATGCAGATCCAATGAGGGACCGGTCACGTGCCCCTGGATTTTGTACTATATCACTTGGGCCCATATAGAAATTATCAACTCTCATGAGCCTAAAAAATAATGTAAAAAGAAGCCCATAAGTTAAATTACTTAAAAAGAAGTAGACCATGGCCCACAGGGAAACCAATGGATATTTTGGATCAAGCACTGACACACGTCCAATTGAGCTGCTTTCTTACGGAATTCCTTGGAAAATTATTCTAAGATCAATGAATGGCTCGGATCGTTTGTGTCGGACCTAAAAGTGGGTCCCTTAGCTGGTCTGTACACGGTTTGTACACACTTCATTTGTACCTTTAGTTTTATCGTTTGGAATTTTTAAAAGATAGTGAACATTATCATTACTCTTACTAGTTGAAATGGTGTAGGGCGCACAAAAAAATGTATTGCAAGAATAAGACCTACACTACTCCAACTTTTTTAGAAAGGTGAACAAAATTGCACTCTGTGTTTGTGGCCTATTCAAAAAAAAAAAAAGGAGCAAGTAAGAACATAGTACCTAGTAGTAGTAGTTAGTGTTTGGTGAACCGTATGTTATGCGAATCCCATCGATTAACTCAAAGCCTCACAGTTCACAGAGAGAGAGAGAGAGAGAGAGAGAGAGGTGCCAGTCAAACCATGCAGTCATAAGGTCAGCCATGAAACGGGCGTGTTGCATTTTTACTACTCCAATTATTATCTTTAGTAGTTTCCCCATCCTTCTCATCCTCTCTCTCTCTCTCTCTCTCTCTCTCTAGATTGAGACCATGACGCGCTTTGGAGCTCCGAGACAGAGCAGCACCAGCTGTTTTTTTGCAATGGCAATGCCTAATGTTTAAAATATTGGCTCTTCGATTATGTTACATCATGCTATAGTTCAAAGGTACACATATTAATGTGTATGAAAGGAGCAATAAAGTACGGTGCGGTTGAGATACGACTCTAAACATTACTACATCCATCCCAAGATGATACGTAAATCTTTACGAAAATAAGTGTAATTTTTTTAATAAAAGATAAAGTTCTTATGGTTATAATTTTTTATATGTTTTTTGGACCAAATTATAATGCTAATCGAGATTTTAGATTTGGTGTGCAAGTATTTTATTTTTTGATCCTAAAATTGCATGTTTTTAATTGGGGACTATCATTTTGGCACGGTTTGAGCACTATTCTTGCTAGAGGAGAAGTCAGGGGGTCGAACTTTGAAAAAAATAAAGATTGATTATTTCATCACCTAAATAAATGTTATTTTGTTTACTTATTTTTCTCCTTACTGAGGCTGTTAGTTGGATTTAGTGTGATTGTAGACATCTTCAGTATGATATCATTCAGATACTTGAATTATTCTGTTGATTTTGACAATAATTTTTTTTTTAATGGAAAAACGTGCTATATGCGCATTTAAACTAAAATAGTTATTCCTCGTCAAAAAAAAAAAAAAAACTAAAATAGTTACAGTAATTAAATGACTTCATTAATCCAACATAGAAGTGAAAATATTAATACCGTATTTGAAATACAGTAGAAATCTGAGTTTAATGTCATTACCCGAAAAACTATTGACCAAAAAATCCTAAATTCTACATTGCTAAGCGTAGGGAAATAAGTATTAAATTAGCTTAATTTCGCCTTTAAAATACAATATTTTAAGATGGAGAATTGATTGGGTCAATCGATAGAAGAGATCAATTACATCATCTATGAAGTAGTACAAAGTACAAACCCGGGACATTTCATCAATTGTGAGAGTCTACGAGACAACCAAACCCAACAACTTAACCAATACAAGAAATAAACCCATTATAAGGTAGAAACAAAGACAGGAAAAGCCTCTATACGCAGGTGAGATTCGAACTCCTACCTCCTACTGTTTCGGTATATAAAGGGGTACTTCTATAAGTTGCAAAATTGTACGTATTTTGTATTCTCGTTAAGCATGTAGAAGTATTGATTTCCAATACGTTACGGGTACGAGTACATCATGATTTTACAAGTACCTATGAATTTTTCCTAGTGTCACGGGATGACCTTTGAAGCAAGATTATGCTCAAGAGATACCACGTGTGGCTTCCTACGTACCGAGACTCCCTTGTAGGCATGCCAAGCTCCCACAACTCCAAAGCAACTTGCTTAGCATTGTGATTCAAACCACCAACAAGATGCAAGCAACAAGCTAACAAGTAATGACAATGAAGCAATTCAAGTAAGCAAATTTCATTGATCACTAGAAAATTAATTACAGGATTAGACGATGACTAGAAAAACAAGTAACAGACACTATATTGACACAAAATGATGGGAGGATTAGCCACACTACTCGTGAGTACCAACCTCCTACATATATGCAAAATGGGCTTCTTCCGATGAGGCATGAAGAGACATCTTTTCGTCCTAGAAGTTGAAGGTGTAAAAGTGTAATTATATAAGGACTCAAAGTCCAATAAATCAAAAACACCTAAGCTAGGCCCAACAATACAATGGGTTGACACCAGTTTAGAACCTAGTTGACACTACAAAAGAGCACGGATCACACGTTGGCCCGGTGTTGAAGTCGTTGACACGCTGAAAGTAGACTGTCTGCACCTTGATTAAGCAAGATCCGTTAACATGTTTGAATCATCACGGGATGTTACTGGGTAACCCACGACAGTCTCCTAGCTTGTGCACTTAAACTTTACCGATGAGACGTCATATGCACATGGGTTTGAATTCTTTGGTGGTCAATGATTCCAAACACGTTACGCAGAGGTTGTAAATACATTACATTTTTGGGTTCAACAATTATAATACTTCCATAGGTGGCTATTTCAAATCATGCATGATGCAATGCCTTCAAGTTTCCTCTCTCTCGCAAAGCCTGGAAGCTACCTAGCTATGACAGGATCCTATGTTCCTTCCTCTCTCTCTCTCTCTCTCTCTCTCTCTTTCTCTCTCTTTCCTTTTTTTTTTTTTTTGCTGGTTTCACACTTTCCCGTGGCGGATATAAAAATTTCTTTCAGAGGGTCATCTTTTCAGACAAAAGACTAATTATTTTTGCATTTTTACTTGAAATTTATAATTCTAATAATCAATTTGTGTAATAAATAGTGTTATTATAAATGACTTTGTGGTACCAATGCTACATAAGTGAGTTTTAATGTGGGTTCGAGTCTCTTTAACACAATAAAAATTTCATTGATCACAAGTTATTTTTAAACCATTTAACACTAAAAATGAGAATGAGAGAGCCAAGGTCATAAATGTGGAGGCCAAAT
The DNA here is from genome assembly GCA_022606695.1 of Vaccinium macrocarpon. Classification (NCBI taxonomy): domain Eukaryota; kingdom Viridiplantae; phylum Streptophyta; class Magnoliopsida; order Ericales; family Ericaceae; genus Vaccinium; species Vaccinium macrocarpon. Next base: position 21,981,848 of record CM040180.1, on the reverse strand, counting down.
GGCTTACCACGAGAATACCCGCGCTTGTTTGATAGATGGTGGCAACTTCATGTAGCTACACTGGATCTGCCCACGTTTTTTTCTCTATAAACTGTATCATTAATTATATCCCCACCAATCAACTTGTGCTTGCTTGGTAAGCCAGAACTTCTTCATTTTACTAGGAGGTGAGAAGTTTGAATCTCCCTACTTTCGTGTGAGTGTTGTTTTCCTTTCATTTCTCGAAATTATTTCTCCCCTTAATAAGGCTATTAGTTGAGCTGGACTTATAGTAATTGTTGAGTTGTTTTCATTTTGATATAATTCTGATACTTATACTCGCCTACTGCTTGTAATAAAAAGAAATTATGCACCCCCCATAGATAGCCATATTGAGACACAATGTACTCCGATGCAATTCATTGGAGTTCAAATCCCATTAACTATAATTAACAATATGTGACTTTTGCTAAACAAAAGAAGAAGAAGAAGAAGAAGAAGAAGAAGAGGGTTAGGTGGCCTAAAATTTTATACAACTATAAAAGACAGGAGTATAAGTTGTATGTAATAAATTAATAGCCAAAATTACTCAAGTCACCCTTACAGTTTTCTGACAATCTTTTCATAGTATATCATTTCATTTTATAATTCAGAGACTTTTCATTATGTCAAAATGGGGTAACTTTAGTGTAAGTGAACAGTACTCCTATATATATAAACAAAAAACATACTACGTATTATTTTCGAGGTTTCCCGGATGGTGAGTGAGTGGTTGGTGTGCATATGGATTCCAGACTATGCCTTATTTCCATGTGTGCTAATTAATTAAGGACTCATGCATGACCTTTTCTTCAACATTACAGTGGTGTGCGCCTTTGACAATTGATCATCTTCTTATTAACTGCCCGTTATAAAATACGACTAAAATTTTGCTTCGTATCATCATATACGCCCAATAATATGACATTACAATTTCTTCATCGAGGCCATTCCCATCTAATTTGCTCTACTATCGACCACATTGAAAGGGGGACATATACAAAAGTGCTCCTAAATTTGTGAAAATAACTCATGACTTGCCTACGCGAGGAATTGCCAAAAAAAATAATTCAGAATGGCTTCATCCGAGCATTTTTTCATAATAACCGCACATATATAGTTTATGGAAAACTACTCAAATGAAGCCCTTTCGTGTATAATTTTTTGGCAATTCCTTGTGCAGGCCTTTAAAAACACGTTTTAAATCCATTGAGGGGTTCGGATCGTTGATATTCGACCCCGATCCATGAGATCCGCATGGAATTTTTGTGAGTTATGTGTGTGTATATTTTCTTTGCTGAAGTGAACAAATCAGTGAGACACGTAAAGCCTCAACTCAAGTGTAGTCAAACTTGTACTAGACAAAAAGTAACTCCTAGTATGGAAGGAAAAATTAGTCATTTCAAGAAGAACAAGGCAGAGATTTTCTGTAAATTATCTCAATAAAAGTGCTGGAAAATATCTGTCACCCATTTCATGTTACTCGTAGAATCTTATTACTCCTTCACTAGGGGATCTGCTACTGCTAGCTAGGTATACAATTTATAAAAATAGACCAACTCATCTATAAATAGCGACATCTTCTCATATCACACATATATATATCCCATCCCATTCCCATCCTCATATAGCAATAGACCAACATCTACATTAATCCTAGCAGTACATCAGAAACATCGAACACATCTCTGTCACCCATTTCACGTACGTATTGATCATCACCGATCCAATCCGCAGGCTAGGGCCAATTGCGCGCAAGCAAATTACTTATATAAGTAATGTCGTCATCATCAGCAACATCATTATCTTCTTCACTGCCAAAGAAGAAGTTTAAGGGTGTGAGAATGAGAAGCTGGGGGTCTTGGGTTTCTGAGATTAGGGCACCAAACCAAAAAACAAGAATATGGTTGGGCTCTTACTCCACCCCAGAGGCAGCCGCTAGAGCCTATGACGCTGCCCTCTTGTGCCTCCACGGCGGCAATTCCCTCAATCTCAACTTTCCTAACTCCTCACTGAACTTCCACCATCACCACTACCAGACCTCCACCACCACCACCTTGTCCCCTAAGTCCATCCAGAGAGTGGCTGCAGCTGCTGCCAATTATACTACTTCCAATGACAAGTACTGCATTAATCCCACCACTTCTCCACCACCCTCCTCATCGCCGCCACTTTCTTCTTCTTTCCCATCCAATCATGTTGAGGATGATATCTCATTTTTGTCATCATCATCCTTAGATCCCTACACACCTTACGGAATGTATGAACCATCATGGTACACCTTCGATTCACCAAAGTACTCTGATATGCTCACCGAAGCAATTTTTGGTCCACCGGTGATTGAAGATATCTACGAGGAAGGCGATATTCGTCTTTGGAGCTTTTGCTGATCTTCAAGAATTCAGAATTAATTCTGGATTCAGTCAAAATAAAGACAATCCACTCCCTATATGAATAATTACTTTGATAAGTACCTATATATGAAATTTTGTATTCATTTCTTTATATCTTTTACTTGATATATTGTCTCTTTAATTGGCTCGAAGACATGTGAAAATCTATGCTATGCCCCCTTGAATAGGGGCGTACAGTACGCCCCCGTTACTTATAATTTCAATCAAATTATGAACCGTTATGAATTTTGAAAAATTCACTATTCATGTCACTAATTACACTAACCTTTTTACATATAGTTTTGGTACTTGTTACGACATGTTATGAATTTTAATAAATAGAACAATTCACCTCACTATACATATTCACGGTATATACGGATAAAGAGTCTTTTTTTGCTTGGACTAAGATGAATGATTGGATGACTTGACTTTTTCAACACCTCAATATCAATAATCTTTTTAATATCCTTAAAACTCAAAAGTATACAACAAATCACCAAAAATTACAATGACCCTAAAATCCTCAAAATGACAGCAACTAACTTCGCAAATAGCCCCTCAAAGCTAATCCTCCAAATGCTCCAATTTTAGCCGCTACTTACTTTCGTTTCCTTGGAAAATAATAAGGTCGGATAGTATATGAAATACGAGGACAATAAACATTGTTTGAAATAAGGACGTGCTCAATAATCGACGATAACAAATTAAAGCGAATAATTTTGAAACGATGAATCACTTGTAGCCTCTTTTCTGGCCCATCGATGTAACAATCCGTGGCGGGAAGATTTTGACGGAGGGTATTTGCTTCCCATTGTGTGCTCCAACCTTCTACCAAATGATCCTGCACCAAAGAGCACATGTTAGTGTCACTTGGGCTTCTTGCCTAAGGACTCTCTGATGATCATGTTAGTAAAGAGAGAGAGAGAGAGAGAGAGATAGAGAGAGAGAGAGAGGAGTACAATACAGTAGATCTGAGATTGTGTGTACCTCTAGGGTTTATCCCTTGGTATTTATAGATACCTTTGTACTTGCTCTCCAAGTCATGTGATGTCAACCATTACGTATGCGGTTACGTGACACAACCTATACCAGGGCTCCACGTGGTCGCCTAGAACTTCTAGAAGCCTCTCCCATAGTGCCAGGTGGCCCTCTGCCGTCTAGATTTGCTCATGGGTCGGGCCTTGACCACCCACTTGAATACTGCTCGACCCAATAGGCCCACTCCTTAATCCGAAGCTGCTCCATCATGCCCTACGGCCCTAACGGGGTGTGAACAACATCATCGGTGATATAACTTTTTGCCTAAAGGGACTTGATGACCCATGGGCTTGTGAACATACGGTCCATAAGCCTACAGCCCTACGGTCCATAAGCCTACGGCCCATAAGCCTCACATAATATTCTGCCCCCACACAATCCAAGCACCACTAAGGTCAAATCATTGTGCCCCCTTTCGGGCGTATAAAGTTTAGGGAAATCAATCACATCTCCGTACTAATTTCTACCTGGTGGGCTAGCACATGCATCTATCTGTTCCATGGCTTTTAACCAAATATTTTCTATGTTATGGTACAAAATGTGATAGTAACTGAACCAATAAACTTAGAGATCAAAAGAGTACAAATATGAGAAAATTAAACACCACTCTTTGCAAAGAGATTTAGTGTAGTTTATGTATTGCACACTACTCGGTACATGCATTTTATTTAAATATTTTGAATCGAAATACTACTTGTTTTAAAATGCTTGGAAAATAAAAAGCCCATGCTTTGTTATAATACTTGCTATGTTGATAAATCATGGAATATTGAAAGTGGCCTATTCACATGTATTTTTGCTATGGATGATTGAGACTATGGAAAATGATTTGGGAACATGGCTGTTATAATTTGCTTAAATGTGTTCTGCTATGTATGCAGTTCACACGATGTCCCATGTCCTAGGGGATGATAAATAGGCTAGTGACATTAGGATATAATGGAGGGTGCATGCGTGACACCATTACAAGGTATTGATATCATACCATTTCTCTCGTGGAGTCGCTCCCCAATACTTTTGGCAATACTTAAACACTAATATTATTTTCTTGTTCTTCCATGAAAGGATAAAGAGTCCTTTTACTTGGACTAATATGAATGATTTGAAAAGGAAATGTTCTAAGTATTACTGTTTTATAGGCGGGACTGAATTAAATGCTTGTGTATAAGGGCAAAGTGTAGTTTGTGTTATAGTTTTGATAGTGTCTGTGTACAATATAAACTTTTGTAATAAGTCTGTAACTAGTAACACGTAGTAGACTGTGGAGAATGTATGTTTACAACGCTTTCGTATCTTATTTTGAAATGTTAAAGTATGTTTGCTTTGATTATGGAATGGAATGGAATGTAAGGCCTAGGTGACTTAGTCACCAGCCGGTCATGCTACCTACACTTGATTTGGATAAAAGCAAGAAGACAGTTTTTTCTCACTTCCTCTATTAAAGGCATTAGTCTAGTTTATTTGTCGTGGTACTAGAGAATAGACTCGTGGCAGTATCACTAGTCATTAATTACCTTCCGTTATAAGTAGGGTAAATTTCACTTCGAGGTTTTTGATAAATGCAAGAACCTCCCTTGAGGTTCTAATAATTACACTAACCTCCCTTACTTTACAAACTATTGACTAGACTCCCCCGTTCCATGAAATTGCCCTAACGTCGTTACTTTTTATAATTAAATGACTAAAATACCCTTGAATATTAGGTGAATTAATCAAGTCTTTTTCTTATTGTTTTTGGTATTATAATTGGAGTTCTAAATATTGAATGAAATTACATTGAATACATGTGATGGAAATTGTACAATTACTAGCACAAATTATTTAGGTAAACAAATTATTGTTATCACGTAATTTATCTCCTTTTTTGTCACTTGCATGTATCTTTTTTTATTTTAAAAATGCACATGCACATGCACATATATTCCTATATCATTACATCTAAAAAATAGTCTTAATTTTATTTGTATAAAGAATTGGATGTATTTTTTCATTATTGACATCAAATTAGACTTAATTAGGTATATTTTCATCTAACTTGAACAATTACTTAAGCATTTTATGTTATGATTGTCATGACCTTGACCCACTTTTGTAGGTCTTAGTCACAACAGAGCACCAATAAAACTACCACCAAGGCCATTTCTTTCTCTTTCTTTTTTGGGTAAACTCACCAAGGCCATTTCATACACATGACCTCAAATAATCACATAATTAAGAGCGGCCAGAGTTCATAAGCTATAGAAGCCCAGTTAACAATGCCCAACCTGTCATAAAATCATATTTATAAATGATTATAATTCCCCAATTACACCTCAAAGTTGCACATAGCTAACATGTAATTTTGGTTCCTAATTATTACAAGTACATCATAAAGTAGTTCGGCACAACCTTCCTATAATCGACATGCATGTAAATCCTCGTATAAGCCTTGAGTCCACATGAAAGGAAACAAATCACCCTATTCTTCAACCCTGAAAGGTGGAACATTTTCATAAGTCAAAGCTCGTACAAGTAACCAATATATAATTTACATGCTTTTCATTGATATTATCAAAAGATATTTAAGAAGAAATACACATAGCTTTTCATATTCAAGGAGAACTCATAACATAAATAAACATATGTTTCAGGTAAACTGTAGCTTCTTATATTTCCAAAGGAACCTTGTAACTTATAGAAACATATGTTTTATAATGCACATCCCACTATTCACATCATTTCATAGCACCGAGTGTCCTGGGTGTGGATAAGCTTAGATGTCTTCGCATTCCCCATATCATTTCATGTTCATATCTTGCTAGCCTTTTAGCGCTGTCCTTTAGCAAGTTGGGACATTAGGGATGCCATTAATAGATACAAAACATATCCACCTTTCATTTGATATCCATGGAGTTCATATCATTGAGTAAAACATGTGAATAAAACATAGCTTTAACATATGATGAGCGAAACACATTTAAACTATGTAACTTAGATATTAGGTACTCACCTCGACCCATGTGATCAACCAAGCCTCCTATAACAAATGAACGATGGACATATGATCAAGAGATGCCAAATGAGTGTAAACATGCCTAATATGAGGTTTTAGAAGTGTGCAAGGTCAGACATGTAACATGGGCGAAAATAAGAAAATTACATGTTCATTACCGGTAGTGCCAAAACTCACTACCCGTACTAAAACCTACTGATCACTCACTAACAATAGGGCCAAAACCCACTACTAGTTAAGAACCGGAAAATTCTAATAAAATGGAACTTCGATCCTCTTCTCTAATAGGCAAGATGCCCCTAATCAGTTGGATGAGTTTAATGATTGTTTGTACTCTTGTGAGCTTGATGATCTCAAATTCACAGGGTGCCTTTACACATGGTCTAATACGCAAGATGCCCCTAATTACATCTCCTCTAAGTTGGATAGAGTATTGGTCAATGATAGTTGGATTAAAGCACATACATGTCCACTGCCCACTTCCTCCCTCCTGGGGTGTCTGACCATTCCCTTGCTATTGTTCACATAACATCTCCTCACAAACTAACACTTAAACCTTTTAAGTTCTTTGACTTTTTAGCTGACCACCCCTCATTGTCCAAGGTGTTTGAGGAGTCATTATTGGCAGCCCTATGTTTTGCGTCTACGAGGAACTCTGGTTTCTTCAGACTGAATTTAGGAAGTTGAACAAACAAGAGTTCAGTGCCATTTCTAATAGTGTTGCAAACTCAAAATCTCCTTGAATCTCTTCAGTATAATTGGGGCTTAATCCTTCTGATACTGCCACACAAAAGGAGGAAAAACTTGTCTACAAACAATTTCTTACTCTTACTAGAGCTGAGGAAAGTTTAGCTAGATAGGAGTCCAGGATTAACTGGATGAAGTTGGGTGACCAGTGTACATCCTTCTTCTTTAAATCAGTCATTAATAACAAGAATAAGAGCAAAATAACTAGCCTTGCTCTTAATGACTCAACCATTGCACATGATGTAGCTGTAATTAAAGCTACGTTTGTTAACTTCTATTCGAATTTATTGGGCAAACCACATAGTACTCAATATAGTGGGAATGATAGGCTCAATCAACTCATAAGTAGAAGACTGACCAACACTCAAAGCCTGGCTATGGTCCAGGATGTGGTAGACATTGAAATAGGGGATACTATGTGGGAACTTAACCCCCATAAAGCCCCTGGCCCTGATGGGGAATGCTGGGGTTTTTTTTTCTCAAAAAAGCTTGGCTTATTGTTGGTCATGAAACCACATCAGCAATTAAGAACTTCTTTAAATCTGGTCAACTTCTTGGTAAAGCTAATGCAACTGTGGTAGCTCGGGTTCCTAAAATTCCCAATCCATCCAAGGTTGGGGATTTTAGACCTATCTCATGTGGTAATACAGTCTACAAATACATAGCTAGAATCTTGGTTAAAAGACTTCAGAATCTCTTCCTTTACTCATTGATCTTGTCCAGTCTGGATTTGTGAAGGATAGGAGAATTGCTAATAACATTTTCTTACTCAAGAGCTTATGAGGGGGCATCATAAATCATCCCCTTCCCCCAGATGTACCTTGAAAGTTGATATCATGAAGGCTTATGATAATGTAAGATGGGGGATCTTTTTTGGAATATTCTTAAGTCCATGAACTTTTACCTTAAGATGGTAAAATGGTTACAAACTTGTGTCACTTCTACAAGTTATACCTTAAGTATTAATGGGGAATTAACTGGTTCCATCAAAGGCAAAATGGGGCTTAGGCAGGGGGATCCTCTCTCTTCCTATCCTTTTGTCATTGTTATGGAAGTCTTAACATGTATTTTGAAGGAGAAAGCTAATTCTTTTAATTTCCAATTCCATTGGAGGTGTAGTAAAAACAAGATTATTAATCTTTGCTTTGCTGATGATCTTATGATCTTTTGCAAATGTGATATGAGCTCCATTAAGCATGTTCAAGCTTCCTTCCTTGAGTTTGAAGCTTTTTCAAGACTATCTCCCAGTCCTGGGAAGAGGAGTGCCTTCTTTTTTGTTGTGGATTATTCCACTAGAGAAGGCATTCTCTTATTGCTTGGCTTTAAGGAGGGTGTCTTACCTGTCAAGTATCTTGGTGTTCCACTACTTACTACCAAGCTTAAGCATGAGGATTGCAAAAACATGATAACAAAAATTAATGCTAGGACCAAAACTTGGACTAATAGGGATTTAACCTATACTGGAAGAGTGCAACTGATAAAAAAATGTTTTATTCTCCATGCAAACATATTGGTCTTCCCTTTTCATTTTACCTAAAAATGTCATAAAAGAGGTTGAAGCAATACTTAGGTCCTTCCTTTGGTCTGGCCCTAATCTTAAAAAATTTGGCGCCAAAGTTTCCAGGGAACACCCAAACAAGAAGGGGGTCTTGGTTTCAAGGCTACCCAAGTCTGGAACAAGGTCTGCTTTGAAAGCAAAACATATTTGGTTCCTAGTATCTTGGGGAACATCTATGTGGCGCCAATGGGTAAAGTCATATTTGCTTAAGGGAAAGAACTCTTGGGAAGTTAAAGTTCCTAGCATTCTCTCATGGGTGCGGAGGAAAATACTTAATCTCAGGCCTATTGTTCACCCACACATCAAAGTTACCATAGGTGATGGTAAATCTACTTCCCTGTGGTATGATAATTGGACCACCCTTGGTCCACTTGCAAATAGGTATAGTCCTAGGTTAATCTATGGCTCTAGGATACCTAGGGATGCAAATGTCTCTTACATCATTAGAGACACATCATAGGCTTTCCCCATTACTCAAAAACTTGAACTCAATGAGATTAGGTGAAACCTTATTTCCATTCCTGCCCCCCAATGGAAAGTTGGAGGATTAGCTTACCTGGTCTCTAAACTTTTAATGAGAAATTTTCTATATCATCATTGTGGAATCATCTTAGAATGCCACTCCCCAAGGTTTCATGGAGCAAATGTATATGGTATCCTGGACACATTCCCAAGTGTAGTTTTATGTTTGGATTGACATCCAACATAGACTCTACACTGAGGACTGATTAGTGTTGTTTGGCATTAAGTCTGTCTCTTGTTGCTCACTATGCCCCTTTTCTTCCCAGGTTTGGAACCACATCCTCTTTCTTTTAGACATAAAATGGGCTCTTAGATCTTGGGATGATTTGGTTGCTCACTTCTTTACAATCAAAGGCAAAAATCTGAAATCTCTTTTACTCAAATTAGCCTCCACTTCAACTATTTACCAAATTTGGATTAAGAGGAATGTATGCAAATTCTAGAACAAAGCATGTCCAATTTTTGTGGTTGTTATTAAGATTTATTCAATGGTAAGATGCAGGTTACTATCTCTTGAAAAATTGCCTCAAGGGCCCCAGTCCCTAAGGCTTCTTGCCAATTGGGGCATTGCTTGAGTTAATTGGCTTAAATGTGTTATTGTACCAATAATCTTTGCTTGTTGGTTTCAGATTTTGAACCAAACAGTTTTCACTTGATCTTGAATGAAATCTCAACTTTCTGCAGATTCTTAGGTTTTGACCATCTAATTGTACCTCTAATACCAAGCAGAATATCTTAAACTTTCTCTACGCTGAGTGGCTTTTGTAGTTTGGAGTCTTGTGTGGGCTATTCTACTTTTTGGTGTTATGATTGGATGGTTTGAATATTCTTATGAGTTATGAGTACCACTATAACTGAGAGCCAGTGTGAGATGTGAGTTTGAGCCTCTGAGTCCTTTGAGAGAGGAGGTAATAATTAGTGGGGGAATTTGGAGAGGCAAAGTTGAGGGTGTTTGGACCTTTAGAGAGAGTATAGAAGTGTGAGGTTCTAAGGGAGTGGTAGGGTGAGCCACTATACATTCTAGTATGTTCTTTGTGTGTGCATATCTTCATCATCATCTTCTTCTTCTTCTTTTTCTTCTTCCTCTCTCTCTCTCTCTCTCTCTCTCTCTCTCTCTCACACACACACACACACACACACACACACATAGAGGAAAATCAGAGGGAATGAGATAATATCCCCCCACTGCCGCTCTTAAGCTCTATTATTAGACCCCTAAATGAAAAATGATTCGGTGTATGCGCATGCCTGTGTATTACTTGTGCCAACCAATGACAATCAAACACATAGGCATAAGTAAACTCACACAATTAAATTAGTACTCCAATTGTAAGCACAATTAAGGGTCAAGGGTATTACAATGATAGTCATTGTCTATTTTTTCTCTATCCAATGTTTACTTTATCCTTTCATCCTTCTTTAAAGCTATTCTTCTTCTTTTTTCTACTAGTGTATTAGTGATGAAATAGAATTGTTAAATAGTTCTTAGTTTACTTATGATTCATTATTACTAATACACTAGTAAGGAAGATAAGAAGGAAAAATAAAATAAAGATTAAAGAACATTTCATACTGACTTTAGTTTCTTAAAAAAATATAATAAAAATGTCACAATAGACTTTTTATATGTTGGATTAGGCTTTTACATGTGCCTTTATTTTTCAAAATACATTTAGGATGAAAAAAAATTAGACCTTGATTATCAAAACATAAAATGCATAAGTGTATATGTAAGGATCCGAATTTTTTAAAAATAATTTTTCGAAAATAACAATGGGTTAATGTGAGGAATTGTGTTAAATGTCAAAATTGACTAAGTGTTAGATTATGAGTGATGTATAAATTGATTTGAGTGTATTTAAATTACACAAGTCACATTTGGACTTGGGGTGTAATTATGTGAGATGTATATATGTGTGTGGTGGGAGAGGAGAGAGACAAAGTCATCTTTTTTCCCCCCCAAAAACCCAGCCGACCCTCTCTCTCCTCTATGGCTCCTCCAACTTCTCTCCTCACAAACCTAGCCAAATCTCAAGCTCCAAGCTTACTCCCTTCACAAAACCTTCATAAAATCTTGTACGCGTTGATATGTTTATATCGCCCCATTGTTTGAAGAACTTTTCTTGGATCTTGAAGCTAGGGTTTGGGTTTTGCTTCTTGGAGGTTTTTCAAGCTAAATCATTGAGGTAGGGGACAAATCTCTACTCCCTCAAGTCGTATTTTGTTGATTTGTTGCATATGTTGTTAGGTTGCCCACAAATTTCTAGCCAAGCATGTTTATCACCATGGATAAGGGTTTTAATCTTGAATATCACCACGAATATGGGTTTTGATCATGTTTAATCTTGACCTCTACTCCCTCTAAGTGTTTGGGTAATGTTTTGATCCATATTTTGATGTATTTCAAGTGATTCTTGCTTGGGTTGAAACCCCCATTGAATCTGAAAAAACTATCAAAAATCTGTGCGAAGCCATCTGGTATCGATACCTCTGCGATCTCGTATCGATACCAGCGCATCCTTTTTTTTCCTGGCCGACTGGTATTGATACCCCATTTTGGGGTATTGATACCAGACAGCTCTGGACTTTTATTTTTGTTTAGGCTTCTCCTTGACTCTTAGGCTCGTAGACTATCTTCAAATGACTTGCTAACTTAAAATCATAATTTTTATCGAACACCTTGATGATTGGGTTGTTTGTTTAGCTCTCTCCTTGACCCCGCCGGTGGTTTGACCGTGTATTTGCCATATTCACCAACTACACTCCAATACTTGTTGGAAGTCTTGTTCTAACTAAAATCTTGGACCGTTGATTGTTGTTCTTAAATTCCGTGACATTTGAGTATATTCTTAGACACTAGACACGTGATGGCGTAACATAAATGACACATGCCTCATTGAATCGGTTTTTGACATTTTTGATAAAGTTGGAACGATTGGAACAAAATATGATCTTTCGAAATATTTTGATGAATGAATTGCACTAAACAAACTTAAATGGAGTTTTGGACACTTGATGGTTTAACAAACTTTTGAAAAATGATGGTGATCTAATACTAGGGTCACCATCGGTGCGTCCCTAGCCATGGGTGTTCGGAACCCACGAAATCCGGCAGGGGTGATCAGAGCCCATGAAATCTGACAGGGGTGTTCGGAGCCCACGAAATCCGACAGGGGTGCACGGAGCCCACGAAATCTGGTAGAGGGATTCATTCCCTATTATACACAAGTGGTTATTTGTGAAGAGGTCAAAATGAAATGTTTATGAAAAACATGATATTTTGAAGAAATCGAACACACGACACAAATTGAAATGGTTTTGATGAAATTAACAAACACTTGGTTATTATTGGACACTTTGGTATTTTTTCGGACACATGGGTACTTTGTGATCATTATTCTCTTACTATAATCCTCCTTTTTATGATTTGCTCAAATCATTCTTGGTATCAAGTTTCATGCGCACATATCATACTTTATACACCTAGAGTTTATAAAATAGTTTTCTATTGGGCTAGTATAGCTCAACGTATCAATTTTCAGGTACACGCTCAAGGAACATGTGTTGGATGCTTGGAGTGTGGATGCATTGCAAGAAGCTTGTTTGATCATGAAGCTAATTTTATCCTTTCCATACTTGTGTATTTTTGGGAAATAACTATGTAACATTTGTTTCTTCAATATTTTGACATTAAAATATGTAAATATTTTAACTCTTTTGGTACTTATGTAATTGGATATGGGTACCTTTGGTGAGAGACGCAAAATTTGATTTGGATATGTACTATTGACTTGACTTTTCAACTATGACCTTGATCTATCCTACGTGGATTATCCTACGATTTTATATGAATTTCGGTTATTAAAAATGAAGGTGTGACAATATGTGTGTATATATGTATATACACTAAACTTCCAATCCACACCCTTAAAGTGCGGACTTCGTCCATACCTCATAAATCCCAATCAAATTTTTATGATCTGAACCGTCTAATGTATTAAAAACATGTTTTAAGGGTCTTCGCGAAAAATCTGCAAAAAACAATATCGAGAAAGGCTTGATTCGAGCAATTTTTCATAAAATTTTATGAAAAATTGCTCGGATCAAGCCCTTCCTAGTATTGTTTTTTGTTGATTTCTCATGAGGACCCTTAAGAACACGTTTTAAACATATTGAACGGTTCGGATTGTCGAGATTTGATCTGAAACTATGAGATCCGGATGGTGTCCGTAACTTTAGGGTGTGGATATGAAGGGGACTGTGTTAGTGTGAATTTAACGGAATGGGAGAAATCTAGACAGTAGTTTGTAAAGTAAAGGAAGTTAGTGTAATTTTTAGAAACTTAGGGGAGGTTTCTGCATTTGTCATAAAGATAGGGAGGTCAGTGAAATTTACCCTACCTATAACGGAAGGTAATCAATGAAATTTGTTGTAAACAAACAGAACTACTTATAATGGAAGGTAATCAGTGAAATTTTGTCGTAAACACTTTTGGACGATTGAGATGCGCGTCGGGCAGAACATGACAGTGCCTGCTCGGCTAAATTTTTTTCATTAAAACCCCCAAAATACTAATCCAATTGTCCAAGGTCCGTCAAATTAAAGAGTTCCAACTCCTAATACACTAGTAAAAGAAAATCCTCGTTTTCAGTATATTTGGTGTCGATTGATGCATGCTTGGGCTGACATTACAACCAGCTGCTAAAGATCAAGTCCTGTTAGTTGAGTAAATAATCCTTTAAATTTCTTGATTATACTCTCCTTGTCTACAGCTTTCATATATAAATTGCTGGGTAAATTCAAACCTAAAGGAATGTAGTATTATCAATCTGCAGAGTGACAATAATCCAAATTCATACCGTAAAAGATATAAGAGAGTCGAATTTGTATTATTATATTTTGGGATTATTACCTCTAGGTCTAGAAAAGATATGTCTAATTACCAGTAAGGTAAGTCATTTTTTTTAATTACCACTAAGGTAAGTCTTTTTTTTTTAGAGTTTTGGTTTATGGTGCACTTGTCTATTATAGGATTTTAGTGGTTTAGGCACGTTCATAGAGTATTCTAAGATTTAGGCACTTTTATGGGGTACCCTAGTAGAATACCCTAGAATTTTAGGCACTTTCATAGGGTACCCTACGACTAGGACGTAGGGTACCCTAATCGTAGGGTACCCTAGGATTTTAGGCACTTTCACAGGGTACCCTATAGGATTTTAGACACTTTCATAGGGTACTCTAGTCGTAGGGTACCCTAGTCGTAGGGTACCCTAGAATTTATGTTTAGGGTGCACTTTCCTATTATAGGGTTTAGTGGTTTAGGCACTTTCATAGGGTACCCTAGAATTTTAGGCACTTTCATATGATACTTTATGATTTAGGCATTTTTATATGAGTTGGGGAGTTGATGGAAATTTTTCAGAGTTTGGCTTGACCTGATGGTAATTATGAGATCCAAGGGTGACCTAATGGTAAATGTCCCTTATTTTTTGGATAACAAAGAGAGTCGAAATTTTTGTCCAATTTAAAGCAGATACAAGCTATATAGGATCCTAAAACCACATAACTTGTACATGTAACTTGGCTGCTATGAGATTGGAGGGTTTTAGTACGTTTAAGATATATGCTATATTGATGTACACCAGGCGTTATTTGCACCGATTGTCCTCGTAAAGGAAAGAAGTTGCAGCGTCAATTTTGAGACTTAAAAAGAAATATCGTCTACATCCTGATCAAGGACGGATCCAGAAATCTAACTCAGTGGGTCACCTTATTAATTGTAATCTTGTAAAAAAAATTCCTAATCGACGATTTTGCTAAATTAAGACATTTATTGTGGACTACAAAGATTATAATGTATAACTTTTTATTAAAAAAGAAGGGAGAAAATTAAAATTAAGTTATAAAAAAATACTAGGTGAATTATTATAACCATTATACGTTCACAGTATGTATAATAAAACTAAAAGGTTGTTGTATATTGAATGTTGCTAGTCTTGTGGCAAGAGGGAAGGTATTGCTTTTGGAAGCAGAGGTCTTAGGTTTAAACCTCAACAATTACTTTTCGGTTCCGTTTGTTTCAATGTAAAATATTTTCTCACGTAAAATAATTTTGTAACAGATGAATTTTGTACTTTTATTTTTCTATGTTTGGTTGGCAATTCAAAAAATATAAACAATCGAGAACCAAAAAATTTGAGCGCTACCTTTGTCCCATATGATATACTATATATAGTTGCAATACAGTAGATATATTCAATGGGCAAACAATTGAATGGACATCCTTATAAATTTTCTGGCCCCATATGATATACTATATATAGTTGCAATACAGTAGATATATTCAATGGGCAAACAATTGAATGGACATCCTTATAAATTTTCTGGCACGAAAAAAGGAACCAAGAGTCGAACTTGTGACCTCCAACTCGGAGACCAAGCACCTTTCCACCAAGCTACATACAAAATATGTTACCAGGTCTAGACACAAACTATATATATATAAAACTTATTGTCCAAATTTTTTTTTAACGTTGAAAAGTGGGGGTCAGCGGGGGCACGTGCCCCCCTGTGCCCCCCTTGGATCCGTCCCTGATCTTGATCTAACTACAAAAGAGAAAGTTATCAAAAAAAAAAAAAAACTACAAAAGAGAACAACATCGATCGTTGTTATATATTAATATACTGCACCATATATGGAAACAACGAAAAAGAACAATATCTATCATTGACTTTATTGTGTTATAAATAACATACCACATAATTAGCCGGCCCGGCCCGATGAGAGTATCATCCCTTCTTTGAGCATTGACTAGAACAATTACAGGCTAAAGAATGAAGCAAGACGACGACCATGAATTAGCTGCTGCAAGCAGAAAGGAAGGAAGGGTACACTACTTCAGTACAAACACAATTTTTCCAACTAAAAACTGCATTTACAAATTAGCTAGAAACGTAGTCAGATTGAGAAACAGAGAAATGAATTAAGAGTCTTTCATTGATTAAATATCATCTCTACGCCCCTATGATATCAGTGTCACACATATGGATTTTGAAGTCTTCTATCGTGTGTTGCGTTCAGTTTTGGAATAGATGATGAATATACACTGTATCCCTGATGCATATACGTAGCATTATTTTTGGGGATTTTTAAATCGCAATGTCCCGTACCACTGTCATGTGTCGCATTCATAACATGAAGCCTTCCGGATGTGTATGAATACTGGATTTGAATAGAGAGATTTGTGGAGGGGGAAAAGAAACAGAAAAGAATTTAAGTTTTTATTTGGCACAAACTTTCGATTCCTCTTCTTTTTCCCTTAACCAATTCCTCCACAAATCCAATATCCAAACTCAATCTTCAGGTTACGAACGCACTCTGAGATTTTTTGTCTACGAATTAAAATTGAACCCCCACTGCATGACATGTCTATATAGGGTAAACTTCTAATTCAGACTTTTAATTTCCGAACTTTGTATACAAATTTTTTTTTGACGATCCGATCCGTCCAATGTGTTTAGAAGGTATTTTCAAGGGCCCAAGCGGAAAATCTTCAAAAAAAAAAAACACCGGAAAGGGCTTGATCCAAGCAGTTTTTACAAAAATATATAAATACAGTTTTTGTGAAAACTGCTTGGATCAAGCCCTTCCCGGTATTTTTTTTGAAGATTTCTCGCATGGACCATAGAAAACACCTTCTGAACACATTGGACGGATCGGATTTTCCAAAAAAAATTTGCAACACAAAAAATCCCATTTTTTCCTTAAATCCAGGAGTGTGGACTAGAAAATCCACACATATATATATATATATATATACATATATATATATATATATCTCCTCAGTAGTAAAGTACTATAAATAAATAAATAAGATCACCTTGGTTATGAAGTGGTCGATACCTCGTGCGGAATGGCCACAAAGAAGCTGCAAATTGTCTCAACCTCCAGCACCTCCGGTTCCTAGCTTCTTGACCATGATCAGGATAAGAAGAAGAATCCTGATCAGAGCCGTCAACTCCACTAGTGTGATCCGATGTTATTATTGTAACGGCCGGAAGCTCATGGCGACAAACAGGGCAAGAATTATGGAGCCTCAACCAAGGCACAATGCAATCAGAATGGTATATATGGTTACAAGGCATCTCTCTCGCTTCACCGCCGACTTTAAACTCCTCCTTACAAACCGGGCAACTTGAATCGCTAGTACTACTCAGATGATCAGCTGTGATTTTTACCGTCGGCAGAGAATCTATAGCTGACTCAGGTGCAGGAGGAGGACCTTGTCTGTCATTCTGAGTAAGTTGTTCGATCAACTCGCTGAACCCTGGCCCCACAAAGTAGTCCCGAGGATTAACCCTTGTTGGAACTGGTATGAACCCTCCTCCTCCTCCTCCTTCCGTTGGGGAATTTTGATCTCCAACCGGGCCGCCTGATGATGGCCTGACGACAATCCAGGAACGAGGGCGCGCAAGGATCCCACTCTCTGGTCCCCAGTGATCGTCAATGTCATCAACAACCCGGTTTCGCCTCCATGGCCAGTGGCGGACACCACCACGCCGGTTACTTCTCAAACCATCACCACCACCACCAACTTCGTTATCTCTGTTTCCAATCAGGGGATCAAGCACGAGGGAGAGGGCTTCGAGTATTCGGGCTTCTGGAGAGGGGTCAAATTGGGTGAAATCGATGACGAGAGCAGGTCTGGCTATTTGGATTTCGAACAAGAATTGTCCGAAGCAGCGAGGGCAGATGACTTCCGACGGGTTTTGTGATGAAATACGGACGGTTCGGTGGCATTGGTAACACCAGTATAGCGGGAAGTTTGTGTTGCCGTTTGTTGGGACGTCACGAGGAGGGATAGAAGACATGGTGTTTGGGAAGTTCAAAAAACAGAATCCAACAAAATAGATCACGAGGGAAAGGCAAATCGGTTCTACTATATACTCGTCCAAGGTTTTTGGTACAAGGACAATGTAGATAAATTTAATAGGCAGAAAAGGATAGCTTTTCCGAGCCTTGAAAAGCGATTCTCTCTCTCTCCCTCTCTCTCTCTCTCTCTCTCAGGAATGACAAGCATGCGTTGCCGTCTCTTGGCCTATTCTCTTTCTTGCTTAGGAAGGGAAGGATGAGTGTGTGAGGTGCCAAGGATTTCGTTTCTAATTGACATGCGTTTGTTATAGCGGGGGACCAACAGGATCTATTATGGATGGGTTAAGTAGTAGGCTAGGATAGGTTAAAATTTTAGCTATTAATTGGACTTTTTTTTAGCATGTATTGAATATGTTAGTATGAGTGTTAAATCTAGCAAATGATACTATTTTTGGCCAACTTTCTAGCTATTTAATATCATTTTTGTAAATAATACACTATGTTAATTTTTTAATATCTAAAACATTTTTCATGCCAAATTTAGGTGTCTACGCCTACCTATAAGCTACTTTCCATGCCAAAACATGGTAAGATCTAGGAGTATTTCGAATATATCTTGTTGATTTTACTCAATTCTCATGCATAGACTACCATATATGCTTGTATTCTACTCTTTCCGTCCCAAATTGTTGGTCATTCTTTTCTCTTTTAGCTGTCCCAAAACTATGGTCATTTTAAAAAGTTGAAAAAGAAAAGTGTGTACTTTTTTCTTTTTTTGGTACTTTTCATAAAAAAAATTGGATTTCCAAAGTAGGACTATCAATTTGGGACGGAAGGAGTATTTCAAAATAAGAATAGCAAAAGATTAGAAACAGGCCTCTCATCGATGTGGACCCAAAGCTAATTAAGAAAGTTATATTGTCAAAAGGATTGATTTTGGATTATATATGGCCCTATAGTAAGAAAAATGATGATTAAACACCTAAAATGTCAAAAAAATAGTTAGAGAGAGAGAGAGAGAGAGAGAGAGAGAGAGAGATGTACCCAGAATTTTGGTGGTTGGGTAAAATTATCTAGTCAAAACATGGATTCCATGACATTGCTAATAGTCCATGACCATGTTATTCTGGTTCTTGATGCAGTGACCATAGCATAATTACCCCTTTTCGATATGTGACAAGCTATGATACAGAGATTCCCGTTTTTTAGCGAAGTATCCGTGTCGACGCGACATGACACAACAACACGGGTACGTGTGCGGGATCTGTGTTGGATCTAGCAACTTTATATCGGACATGCCGCTGGAGGAAAAAGAACTAACAAAAACAAAAGAAAAAGGAAGAGGTAAGATTGATCTTTTCGATCTAGTAAGAAGTGAAAGAAGAAAACACCACGTCTCGTTGTGGCTAGTAATCTGGGGAAGCTCATCTTTTAATTCTTTTGGGCTCCAAAGTTGGGCTTTGTTCTAATGGGCTTATTTGTTCTTTTCAAGCCTACTAATGGGTTTTGTGTATGTATTTGGATGTTCTAATGGCCTTATTTATTCTACTTTGGGCTTCTAATGAGTTCGTGTAATTGGTTTAAAGTTGATTCAAGTAATTCTTTTTGGGCCTTTATTATCCAGAATAAAAAAATGAATGTATATTTAATACATAAAATATTTATTATTCTATGTATTAAATTCAAAAAATAACTAAAAATCTTAGAATATTTGAAAAAGATACTTTATCTGTCCCATTTTAAATGCTCCATACATATATTCGTGTCATTTTCAAACGTCTGTATCTTTTTATTGGTAAGGTTTTCAAAGTTTTTAATTTTTTTGTCTAATAGAACTAATTGAGATCTATTAAATAAGATCCATATTGCATATAAAATACATTATAGAATGAAAACTATAAGAGTTCTAAAAAACACGCATAGTCGTATGAAACATTAAAATTGGGACGGAGAGAGTATTATGTGGCGTATCCCCGCATCCACGTCCAAATTTAAACATGTATTCTCGAATCTTCAATTTTCAAGTGTCCGATCGTTAGATCTACTCCCATATCCGATTTACACACCCTTGTCCGTGTGACATAAGTGACAAGATGTTCTCTCTCTGGCCAGTGGGAACTTGGGGTTTCCTCTACTTTTAAGGCTAAGTTTTCCATTTAATAAGATCAACTTTTGATAAAATCACCCACTTAATTTTATCAAATGTTGATTTTATCAAATGGAAAACTATTCCTTAGGTGGTCCAGAGTGTCTTTTCTTTCCTTTTCTCTCTTCTTTTTTAAATAGAGATGGTGGTGGTCCAAGGTACAATTAGAGTTGGATGAGATGTCATCGAATTTGTTCTTAAAATATAGGGAAAAAATTGAGATATTTTCAGATTTGTCCTTAAATAAGACATTATTTTATGCTACTGATTAAGACCCAATACACAGAGGCACAAACTTATGGATCAGCACGCCCATCTTAGTTCATACAAAAATGATTGTGACACAAACTTTGTGCCACAACCAATCACAATCACACTCACATGGGGTGTGAGTTCTACATGAGCCCCACTTGCGGGCTCCACACCCCATATGAGTGTGATTGTGATTGATTGTGGCACAAAGTTTGTGTCACTATCATTATTCTAGTTCATACAAAGTTTGTGAAGTTCCTTAATTAATCACTCCCCACCTCTAAAAAAAAACACAAAAACACAAAAAGAAAACTCCTCCCTCTGGAAAACCCCAAATACGCTCGAATTCTTCAAGTTCCAGAGGCTTTGTAGATTTACCTATGGCGATGGTGGTGGATCAAACCGTGGCCGAAATAGAATCATCCGGCTACAGCACCACCACCACTACCACTACGGCAGAGGATGAACATGGCTGCAACTGGAACGATTGGTCCCCCTTGGTGGACTGGGACGCGATTTCCGGCAGCTATGATGACTTCCACGACCTCCTCGTCGAATCGATGACGGAAGACAACAGTACTGCCGCGCTCCATCCCCACCCCCAGCACGACTCTGCTGTAGCCATAGCCAACATGGAGGCGGAGATGAGTGGCGGTGGGGAGGATTTGAAAGGGTTGAGGTTAGTCCACCTCTTGATGGCTGCCGCCGAGACCCTGACCGGAGTTAACAAGAGCCATGACCTGGCTCGGGTGATATTGTTTCGGCTCAAGGAGTTGGTTTCCCCAACCAACGGGTCAAATATGGAGCGTCTCGCGGCGCATTTTACCGACGCCTTGCTAGGATCGCTACAGGGCTCCGGTGGGGTGCATAGTAAGCACATGCAAAACAGTGGATCCCACCACCACAATCACAACCACCGTGATGATGATTACCATCAGACGGACGTGGTGGCAGCGTTTCAGCTGTTACAGGATATGTCACCGTACATTAAATTCGGACACTTCACGGCCAATCAAGCGATTTTAGAAGCTGTGGCCCACGATAGGCGGGTTCACATAGTTGACTATGATATCATGGAGGGGATCCAATGGGCTTCGTTGATGCAAGCTTTTGTGTCGAGGAAGGCTGGCCAGCTACCAGCCCCACACCTCAGGATCACAGCCGTATCAAGAACTGGGAGCGGCGGCCGCCAATCGATCGGGACTGTCCAGGAGACCGGTCGCCGTCTGATCGCGTTCGCGGCGTCGATTGGTCAACCGTTCTCTTTCCATCAATGTCGTTTGGACTCGGACGAGACGTTTCGGCCGTCCGGTTTGAAGGTGGTTAGAGGGGAGGCTTTAGTGTTCAATTGTATGTTACACTTGCCCCACTTCAATTATCGGGCGCCCGAGTCGGTTGCTTCCTTTTTATCCGGAGCCAAAGTGTTAAACCCGAGATTAGTGACCCTAGTAGAAGAGGAAGTGGGACCCACGGGTGACGACGGTGGTGGGTTCGTGACCCGGTTTATGGACATATTGCATCATTATTCAGCATTGTACGACTCGCTTGAGGCCGGGTTTCCAATGCAGGGCCGAGCTCGGGCATTGGTGGAGCGGGTTTACTTGGGCCCACGAATAACGGGGTCATTGGCACGCCTCTATCGCTCGCGTGATGGAGAATATTGCGGCAGGTGTTGGGGAGAGTGGATGGGTGTGGCGGGGTTTCGTCCACATAGCGTGAGCTTCGCGAACCATTGTCAAGCGAAGTTGTTGTTGGGGCTATTCAATGATGGGTACAGGGTGGAGGAATTAGGTAACAATAGGCTGGTTTTAGGGTGGAAGTGTAGGCGCCTTCTTTCAGCTTCGATTTGGACCTCCTCAGATTTCTGATCATTAATTTGTTACTATATATATATATATATATATATACTAGTAAAAAATTTGGACCTCCTCAGATTTCTGATCATTAATTTGTACTCTATATAAATACTGGAGCACTAGTTTTATCCATTTAGGGTGCCGCTTTCTCCCCTGCATCCCATTTCTCTTACTCTAGCATCAGGATGAAGCTTATGCATGGCACATCCTTAATAGACCAATTTTGTACCCCAAGAACGACTACTTTAATGTGAATTAAGCTTGAAGGAATGGTGTACAAATCTTGTGCCAGGCCGGCCCCCACCTTTCATGTGGCATAAAGCGAAAGTTAAAAATCAAACCCTTTTGGTTAGATTATTATAAAGGGTACCAAAGCAAGAGGTACCCTTCAAATACGTAACTTTTCAAGGACCTAAAACAGTCGCATTTCGTTCTTTAGCTTGGCTCCATTGTTTGGGTTCTTTTGTCTCAATTACTTTTTTCGCTTTTCGTAATTTTCTTGTAATTTTTAAATAGGTGGGATCTACGGCTCCTCTTAGCCCTCGGTCTGGTCACCGCCCATGCCGGCACCTTGCTCAGCTCCGAAATTCTCCAAGCTGTAGTACGCCTCTTGTTCATCTTGATAGTCTATCATACTAAGTTAGAGTCGTGGAAGCAACATCATGCTATTATGCCAATGTCATACAAGTGCAACACCATGAGCGATAAGGCCCAACAAATAACTCTTATCCTAAAACTAGACTAGCAATTCTAGAACAATATTTAAGACATGAATAGAATAGCGAGAGTTTAACAGAAAATAATATCTCTTATGAAAAATGCACGTGTCAACGTCAATGCAGATCAGAGTGTATCACAAGTAAAATAAGATGTGTCTCGTATTATCTTTCAGTGTAGGCATTCTTCTTCAAATTTGTCTAGGTATGTGATTGCTTATGACTACCGGGCCTATAGTATAGTCACTCAACTCTATGGAATTGCTTTCGACCACCGGGACTACAGTCCATTACATGAAAGTATTGGTCCGTTTAAGTCTTCTTTCAACTGACAGTAGCCAAACTTTTTGAATGTGCCCACACGAACATGGTCCCAGCCGTCTTGTATCACGGACTGCATCTGCATGATACAAGGTCAGTCTACCATGCTATTGTACACAATTAGCCCAAACCACCATATTCCTTCCACAAAGATGGGGCAGCGCTCAAGCTGCACTACCGTATCCAATTCAACTCTATTCAATCAAACAATTTTCATTATCATCTCTTTTCTCATAACCAACTATTAAATTTATCGAAAACCGTGTCATAACGTTTCTCATAAAACGGGTCTCGTGAATATGCAACATATCTCGTAAAACTCATTTCGTGAATATGCAGTTTTCCTCGTAAAACGTGCTTCAGATCAATGCAACTTTCTTGTAGATCGTGTCAAATAAAATCATGATTTTTCCTACATGATTCTTTTCGAAAACTAGATAAGGGTTAGTAGAAAAACAGTACTTAACGGCTACGTAGTCAATTTTCAATTCATAAGTTCAAATTCTTGTGACCCGTGATTACTTCGTAAGTAAAGTGATTATAGAAATGACTAGTCAGCTACATGTTTTTCCAAGAACTAATCAAGCATTATAAAAACATAAAATTGATAAATTGGATTACTGAATGGTCATTATAACGACTACATATTATTGAAAAAGTGTATTTAGGAACTATCGACTAATACTAAAGACCAAATCAACTTAGTAGCGATAGGAAAATTGTACATATACGATCAAACATTATAATGACTATGTAAGTAGGGTTGAGTAACTACTAGTTAAAAACCGAGTTTTTATATGACTACGCAAAATGTTATTACTAATTAGAAAGTCTAATTATAATTTTACTAGAAACTAGTAAGCATTATAACCACGTAAAACGATATACTAGGATTTAGGATCGAGTAACTACCTTAATTTCGAGGATAAGTTGGAAGACACAAAAGCTAGGTGACTCGTCGGACGGAGTAACGGCTACTAGATTGCTTCAAAAGGAAAAGAAATGGCTTTCTTTTTCTAGAAACAAGAAAACTACAACACAAGCTACTAGATTTGGATTGAATGGTGGTTTTGGTGGTGAGGGTGGTGGCTTCAACTTGAATATGGAAGAAACTAGATTGGGTTTCAAGAGAAACTCAAGAACTAGAAGAAAATTTTCTCTCTGGAACTCACTTGAAAGCTACTACAAATTACTACAAAGTTGGTGCGAAGAAACAACTGAGAGTGAGGGTTCTATTTATAGGCAATGGGGCACTCCTACTCTCCCTCCATGGCTGGCTCTCTAAAAAAAAACCACTTAATTACTCCCTGATTGCACAATTAATAAAATTAAATAAATTGAAAAATCGAGATTTTATAGATGGATCCTAAATTCACTTTTTCGAAAACACGTAGTCATTATAATGACCTTTTAGTAATTTGACTTATCAAATTTATGTTGTTATAATGCTCAACTAATTTTTGAAAAAGCACGTAGCTGATTAGTCATTTCTATAATTACTTTACTTACGGAGTAATCACGGATCACGAGAATTTGAACTTATGGATTGAAAAGTGATTACGTAGCTCTTAAGTACTGTTTTTCTACTAACCCTAAACTTGTTTTAAAAAAAAATCGTGTAGGAAAAATATGATGTTATTTGACACGAACTACGAGAAAGTTGCATTGATCTGAAACACATTTTATGAGAAAAGTTGCATATTCACGAAATGAGTTTTGCGAGACATGTTGCAAATTCACGAGATACGTTTTACAAGAAATGACACGGCACAATTTTTTATCAGTCCCACACTTAGATAAATTTGAAGAAGAATTCTGACACTGAAAGATAATACCAGACACATCTTATTTTACGTGCGATACACTCTGATCTACATTGACATTGGCACATGCATTTTTAATAATAGGTGTTGTTTTCTATTGAACTCTCGCTATTCTATTCCTATCTTAAATATCGTCCTAGAATTGCTAGTCTAGTTTTAGGGTAAGAGTTATTTGATGGGCGTTATCACTCATGGTGTTGAACTTGTATGACCTTGACATAATACTATGATGTTGCTCCTGCGACTCTTACTCTTACGTATAATGCTAGATTGTCATGATGAACAAGAAGCATAACTATAGCTTGGAGCTCGGAGCCGAGCGAGCTGCCAGCATGGGTGATAACTATTTAGAATAAATTTATTTGTTGAGGAGAAACCTATTTTATTTAGACTTATTATTACTTTTAATTTAATTATTGGTAAAATATTAACGTACCTAAAATTAGGAGCGTTACAAATCCGGCTTAATTATTAGCCGAATCATAGCAAAAAAGAAGAAGGTAGTTTTGTCTATTTCCATTTCCAGTTCTCTTGAGAAACCCTCTTTCTTAGAAGATAACTGTGAAAAAAGTTACTAGTGGCCAGCACTTAAACAACCAAGCATGATTACGGTAAAATGCAGAGAATTATATATGAGACCATTTATCACTTTGTTACAACAACTTATCAAAATGTGAATTTAAGAAGTGCCTTCGTGTAAAGAAAAAAACTCAAAGGGCAAACCAAGTAGGGATGACAATTACTTTCGATCCACTCCACTCCATTCTGGTTGGAGTTTCGGAGATGTTTTCGGGAATTGGATCAGATTTGGAGGTAAAACTTAAAAAACGTTTGGGGAACGGGTTGGAGGTTGTTCCACGTACCTCCGATCCGATCCCCGTACCCCGCCTCCGGATTTTTGGTAGGTTAAGTACGTTATTTACATGTATCAAAAGTATATATACCAATGTATCGAAGATCAAATTAGATTAACCCTTCCCCTTCCCCTTCTATTCTCTCTCTCTCTCTTTCTCTCTAAACTTTCTATACCTTCTAGGTTTTGGGGCTTGACCTCCCTCCCCCCCGCTTTCTCCTCTCCTTCTCCCTTCCTTTCTCTTCCTCTCCCACTCCCTTCCATCCTTTCACCTTCTTTTTTCCTACCGGATCCATGCTGTTGGGTGTGGATCTTTCCGCTTGACGACTTGTCAGATCAGTGTTGTCCACGCCGTGTTTTCTTCGTTGGTTGTTCGCGGTTCCCAACCTAATGACTAGTGGAGTTGTTGTGTTTTGGTGGTGCTGTGTCTGTGGCAAATTTGGTCATATGCGTCGGCAGCTAATCTTCTATGGTGTCGTGGCGTTTTTGGTAACCGTGGGGGGTCGTTTTCATATCGTTCTCCGGGGCAACAACAGTGGTTTGTTCCCCAAGCTTTGGCAACGGTAGTGGCTGTGATTCATCTCCTTCTAGTGGCCCTGGAACTTTGTGGTTCTGTTACGGAGGTTGCGGGCTTCAGTGAGGGCGGTGGTTGTGATTTTTGGGGGTCTTGGCGCTGCCATTTAGGGTTTTAATGTTGGGCTTGGCACATTATTTGGGCTTTGAGACCC
This sequence comes from Vaccinium macrocarpon, assembly GCA_022606695.1. NCBI lineage: Eukaryota > Viridiplantae > Streptophyta > Magnoliopsida > Ericales > Ericaceae > Vaccinium > Vaccinium macrocarpon. The sequence goes on along the minus strand of CM040180.1, from coordinate 21,955,010 downwards.
TTAGGTGTAGTTTGTGTTGAATGTTTATTCTGGGTTTGTTAGACCATTAGGGTGTTGGACCTCAGTCCTTTTTAGGCAGGCTTTGTCCCAATGGGTGTTCTTGATTGGTTTTTTGCCAATCGGTTGTTTGGGTCTCAGATTGAACAGATTGCTCCTTCGGGGCATGATGTTATTTCCTTGCTCCTATTAGTCTTGTAACCTTGAAGATTAATGAAATTTCTTTGCCTTTCAAAACAAAAAAGTACCAATGTATCCAAAGTATATACTCAAACATAGTGACAAATCTAGGTTATTTAATGTGACTGTGTGATTTTATTTAGTTTGTTGAAATTTTTGTTGAAAATATAAAATTTATTGCCATGTTTTTCATTATTGGCTTTGATATCAAAGTTGTAACTGACAAAAAAAGAAAACATTGTACTAATTTTAAAATTTTTGGGAACTTTGGATTAGGAAGGGGATGGAGGGCG